>OU015499.1:101539627-101579627 GCA_907164885.2 Dolomedes plantarius | reverse complement strand
ACATTTAAAACACAAGAATTTTATGTAATTTAGTTTTGTGAATACAATATACATCGTCTAAAAAATGTGTGAACAGCCTCTGTATATATATATATATATATATATATACTAGTTGTTTGCCCGGGTATTTGGGACATCTCGGTTTATATCGGTCATTTTGGACATTTTATTTTTACCTCCTTCTAACCCTCCCATATCGATGGGTCTGAACTTGGACTTAAACGGCATCGGGAGTGTCACTATTCATCTCAGCGACCCCGAAAACTATCGATTTGACACTAATATCAGACGATTTCGATTATTTTTCCATGTCACCCCTTCCCACCCCCCTTCTAGGGCTGCTAAAGGTGGCTCCCCCGCCCAGTATATTTTTACAGATTGTAGTGCCGTTTACATGAGCCAAAAACCCGGATAAAAGCAGGGTCGTTTCTTACTTTTCCCCTACGATAGGGAAAAATGCAGGGTGGATTTTCGACCCTGCTTCGACCCAGGATAAAACCCGCTAATTACCCATGATGCATTTCGAAGCTGGGAGTAAATAACATGGCGGGTTTGAACTTGTGTGAATCCATGAAAATGCAGCTAAATGATCGATGGAAGGATCTGGAACCCATTAACGATCGCATAATTTTCAAGAAAACAGTAGAAAAGTGCCTATTTTTTTCCGGAGGATTTCATTTATTTCTTGATCTGCCCATCTAGTTCAAAAAAAAAAAAACCATCCCCAATTACATTATAAATAGAATGGTACTGCCATCTGGTATGTAAAATAAGAAATAAAATTTCATTTCAATAAAATTTCAATAACATTTTCATTTAAAGTGTTATGGTAAAATTAATAAATTTAATAAGTATAATCAATAATTAAACGTAACATTAAAATTTATTTATAAATTAATTATTTTAGAATTCACAGATAAAAATTTATTTATATCTATTTATGATTTTTTTATTTATACATGACTAAAAATTACTGAAACAAAATTGAAATCAAAATTACATTTTGATTTTATAAAAGGATTTATTAAAACAATAAGTATCTTACAATTAATCTTATAATTTAAAAAAATGCACCTATCGATTGGAAAATTTTCTTTCCAGTCTTTATTACTTCAGGAATTTAAAACAATTTCTTCCCACGAAACAGAGCTTCGTAATTTTGCCCACATTCTTTGTTGTGGAAAAACTAAATTTAGCGATGAAGCCATAGATCGTACGATTATATCTAATATCCGCATCAATCTTCTAGTTCTTATATTCCTTTTTTCCTATATATTTTTTAAATTTATTTTTAAAAACAACAGAAAACAATCGTAAACGTTCTATAATTATCAACAGCGACTGACATGTGCTGCATTTAAATAACAAATAGACGCAGACGTAATTGTGTTTTAGAAGAGGAGTGTATTGGTCGTGTCGACTTTATCTCCTGTAAGCAAGATATATGTAATCAAGGTGGGAGTGCTCAGTAGTTAAAATTTTAAGTAATGAGTTCAAATATTAAGGTAAGAATAACGCGGGTAAAAGAAAAAAAATAATAGTAAAGTTAAATTAAAACAAAAAAGTTAATTTTAACAGAAAAAATATAGAGTTACAAGTTAAGAAAATTTAGAAGAAAAATTAGATAAGACTAATGATCCACCGAAAACAAAAAAGTAATAATATTAAGAGGCTCAGAAAAGCAGATATCATAAGAATACAAAAAATATTTTTGTAAGTTTTTCAATCTTTTTGGATTTTTAAAGTTTTATGATTTTTTTTGGTTGTTATTTTTAAAATTTAAGAATACGAGGTCAAAAGAACAGCAATTGGAAAAAAAAAAGGCCTTCCCCAGGACCATACACTTCGTAACGAGATAAATGCGGAGTTCGAAGATGGAAAGCTAAAAATAGCAATACAGTGAATTTGGAAAAGTATGACACCGGCTGGGATCGAACCCATAACGTGATTTACAAGGAATGATGGTGTATGAGGATCACTTCCGCCGAATCATGTGACGGCCTTTACTTCCGGTAAGACGGGTAAAAGCAGGGTGAAAATGTGGTCCCATGTAAACGGACTTCGAAGGTTTTCCCTATTAGCGGGTAAATCCCGGGTATTATTGTTGTCCATGTAAACGCAGCTTGTAAGTCATATGTGTTCCATGTTTGGTTGAAATTCTCCATTTGTTCCAGATTTATGGTGGAACATACGTACATTTATATATATTAGTTACCAGGAAATGCATATTGAAATTTAATGGCGTAAGAATAGGCCTAACCCACTTTAACCCTCTCAGCGTTTGAGATTTTTTACTCTGCCTTTTTCCCTCAGCTTATAAAATTCCCTATGGGGAATATTCCAGCCTCTCGTTCGATATCCAAAAGAGTGAAAATTGTGCCGTCTGAAACACTCTTGATTACCAAATATGGGACGAAATAATCATTCCCAAACGCTTTTCTATAAATATGGGACGAAAAAATACATCTCAAATGCTTAGAAGGTTTAAGATGACGTTGGTTATTGACTTTCAAAACATAAGCCCCCCTCCTAGAAAAGACCTAAATTAATGTCGGTCTAGACAAGACGGAGGATGTAGGTCGACCCTCTACAGGGCTCTTTAAGGCTGCTGTGTACATTCCCTCACCTCAATGTTAACCTATGGAGAAAATGTGTCTACTATTGGCAGCTACACAAATGCTGATAATCCAATAAAAATGGTATTTTCAGATAGCCCGAACTTTTCTGCACCTTGCAATAAGATTCATTTTATAAATTTCGTCTACCAAAGAAATTGATGAGCGTTTAAAACACACTAAACCAGATTTTTAAAACGAAAAATGCCCCAAGAGGTAAAATTTATTTCTCTATTACGGAGTACAATTTTTTTTTTTAAAAAAAGCCTTTCAATCGAAGTCGAGAAGCTTTGGACACATTTTCTCCATAGGCTTACATTGAGGTGAAAGAATCCAATAGGGTTAGTACACAGTAGCCTTAAATTAAAAAAAAAATTTTTAAAGCGGAAGCATTTGTCGCCAAACACTCGCCTGTACTCCGCCGCAGTTTACTGTCCATTCCACTATGGGGTCACCATATAGGCGGACAGCGTTACCCCCCCTATGAAGGGACGACACAAACGGAGGCATTTTTCGTGACGCGACGCTGGGATTCGATCCTAGCACCGACGGCACCGAAAACCAGTGCGCTGTACCACAGCGCCGCCACAAGCCTAGCCTTAAACGTTGGATTGGGGAATTTGAAAGGAAGCAAACTTACCTCTCCGAACCCTTCTAGAATTCTGACAGCCATGAAATATGATGTTCCCAATTTGGCTGATATAGGCGTCAGTAGGGTGAGAACAGACGTCGTCAAGACTCCTCCGCCAAACAACCACTTGGCACCAAACCTCTCCGCCATGTAACCACCGGGTATTTGGGTTATCATGTATCCATAGAAGAAAGCCCCCAACACCATACCTTGAGTCTTTGCGTCCCAGTTGTACTGTTCTCCCTGAAATGGAAAAATTGGAATTTTTCTAGCATCCCATCCACAACTTGTTTTTTGAAGAGGGTACCTACTAAATTCCTTTCAATGTCCTGCAATGATCGTTGATTGGAGGAGAGTCTCTAGTTCCTGGAAAACAGCACCTGAAGTATTGACTTAAGGGGACAGTGGACCTTCAAGCCTAACTTTTTTTGTTTTGAATGGATTTGCTTGAAATTTGAATATGCGATTAGTAACATGGATATGTAAAAGTGGTTAAAATTTAAAGATGAAATATTGTTAATTTATTAATTATGAATTATGAATTATATCAAAGATTGGCCAAATTAAAAAGTTCCAGGCGCATTTCTTTTACATATAATATGGTAATTTTTATTTACAGGATACCTTATAGAACTAACAATGAAACTTTTTGCTTTTTTTAAGCATCCATTATTTCTTTTATTACGAATTTTTGAACTTTGCGCGAATTTATGACGCACCCGGTATATATATATATATATATATATATATATATATATATATATATATATATATATATATATATATGTATATGTATATACACTGCTGGACATCCAAATTGCAACACCAAGAAAGACGAGATATCACAACAAAATTTATTTTGTAGACCAAGTATCAAATGATTAAATTTATAGACTTCTGTGAAGTGTGGTTCCTGCCAAAATCAGTAGCCAGAGTAGCCGCCATTGTTGGAGATCACCGCTGCCACACGCCTCGGCATTGATTCAAAGAGACTTTGGATGAGTTCTTGGGGTACAGCAGACCAAGCAGCTTCCGCACGTTGCCAAAGTTGATCTGCTGGGGATGGAATCTGGGTCAATCGTAGAGCAACCATGGACCACATATTTTCTATCGGCGAAAGATCCGGAGAGCGAGGCGGCCAGGGAAGCAATTCAATCTGGCGATTGACGAAGAACCGTTGGACAATGCGTGCCACGTGTGGTCGCGCATTATCCTGTTGAAATATGGCTGTGGGCAAGCGCTGAAGGTAAGGAAGGACAACTGGACCCAACACCTCGGAGATGTAGCGCTGGCTGTTTAAAGTACCGGCAATGCGTACTAGAGGTGTGCGAGAGTGATATCCAATACCGCCCCATACCATAATACCCGGTGCAGGACCAGTGTGGCGGTGCATAACGCAGCTGTTCATCATCCTGTCTTCACGGTGTCTCCAGACTCGAATGCAACCATCGTGGTGTTGCAGACAGAAGCGTGACTCGTCAGTAAAGACAATTTCATTCCATTCTGCCGTCCACATCCTTCTGTCATCGCACCATTGGCGGCGGAGATGTCTGTGGTTCTACGTCAAGGGTAGACAAAGGAATGGACGTCTTGCGGACAGACCACTCTGCTGTAAACGGCGTCGAATGGTACGCGCAGACACTGGATGATGCGTTGCAGACTGCATGTGCTGTGCTATGGGTCGTGATGTGACTGAGCGATCCGTCACTGCCATGCGCACAATTTGCCTGTCATCACGTGAAGTGGTGCGCTGAGGTGGATGCGATCGAACACGCCGGTCCGTCATACCCTCCTGCATCCAACGATCACATATCCGCATTACAGTTGTTTGGTTTCGTCCAACACGACTACCGATTTCCCTGAAAGATAATCCACAATCTCGGTAGGCCACTATCCTTCCTCTGTCGAACTCGGATACTTAATCAAAAGATGATCGCTGTTTTCGACGAGGCATAATTGATCGTTTTTTTTTTAAAAACCACAAGAAAAACACAATTGCCGAACTTGAAATCGTCGAAATCTCCAAGCCTAAAATAGCGCTTTGAAGTGGCGCCACAGGCGCGCGTGATGTGCGTCTGCGCTGAAATTCTAATCATTTGCATATCTAACCTCCGCTAATGCATGTTGTAAATTTCATGTTATTTGCATGTTTGCTTCAGGGTGTTGCATTTACAGTGGCCAGCAGTGTATATATATGTATGATCAAATTCATTCTTGCATGCGCCAATATATGAATAAATCACGTTTTTAATTCATGTCTATTTATTTTTACGGAAATGTTATAATTTAATTGGCAACAATGAAACGTTAAATTGGCTTTGAACAAAAAAAAAAATATCCGGGGAAATTTGGCGATTTGTTTTGGCGATTTTCAATATCCGTTGATACTTCTAACATAATTCGGGAATGGAACGTCGTAGCGGAATGAAAATAGCCATCGCGCAAGTTCAAGCAATAAGTTGACCAAGTTTCATCGCAATCGGATGAACGGTACGGCAGCGCATAAAATACGAACAAACAAACAAACAAACATTGATTTATATATATATATATATATATATATATATATATATGTATATATATATATATATATATATATCATGAATAATAAATATAGTTACTCACTACGTATGTTACTTGAGGTGCCTTCTTTTCCTCCTCATCTAGCAGGGCACATTCCACTTTTTCGTGGGTTACGTTCTGGGTAGCAACGCTTTCGGTGCTGTTGATCATGGCAACCATTGCCACACTCAGGTTCACCCGCATTGCGTACACGTTGAACATACCAAAGAACCCTAAGAAAGTCAGGATGTAGCGCTTCGGTACGTAGCAGCCTGGACTCTCTGAAAATAATTTGGACTAATTGACAACGATGTCGCTTCAGATTCAATAACTGAAATCTAAAAAGTGCCTGAAGACAAAAGAGACGAATTAACAGACGTTCCCCCCATCATTTTGCGCATCAAAAGTTGCACAAAATTTCCAACTTTGACAACAAAAAGGGCATCGTTGCACAAAATATGGAAATTTCGGTGCACTTGCATCGTAAACAAATTTGAAAAGCACAAAAAGTTGTATTTGCCCCATAACAGACTAAACTTCAATTTTAAATTCTAAATGTAAATATATTCAAAAGTCTAACCGCGTATGCTAATTTTTCCTCAACATTTTTTAACTTTAATTTTTTAATATTTTTTGTAAAGTGATTTTAATGTTACTTTAAATTTCACAATAAAATATCTTGAAACCTTTCTTATCGTAGATTCAAACTTTTTTTTTTCAGAAAACTGCACAGGTATTCTGTAGTTTGATCAGTTTTTGTTAACTTTTTTTTTAAATCTTAAATCTTACAGCTGTATCTTACAAACTTAGAGTTATCTATTTTACTGATATGCTTTGTAGTTATGCATTCAGTAACTGCAATGCTCGAAAGCTATCGCAAAACGCTTAGAAATATTTAATAGAAACGAAAAATGATCTCAAATCTTGCTGTATACAGACTGCGTGTAGGTTTTTAATTTAAACATGAAATCCTAGTATGGAAACGATCGACCAACTTTCGTATGGAACCGATCGTATGGAAACGATCGATAAACTTTCAATCAATATGATCTTGAAAAGCAACGCTTGTGGAAGCAAATAACATACTAAACACAGTTGACCATCAAAGAATAGTCCATTACGATAGATCACATATTAATGTTAAATAATAAAATTAAGGCAACATGAGAATTTATAACAAGGGAGGATCACAAAATATTTGGAAACAATCGACCGATAAACTTTCAATCAATATGACCTAGAAAAGCAACGTTTGTGGAATCAAACATCATATTCAACACAGTTGACCATCAGAGAGTAGGCCATTACGATAAATCACAAATTAATCTTAAGTAATAAAATTAAGGCAAGATGAGAATTTGTAACTAGGGAGGATCACATAAAATTTGGAAATGGTCGACGGATAAACTTTCAATCAATATGACTTAGAAAAGCAACGTTTGTGGAATCAAGCAACATTTTGAACACAGTTGACCTTCAGAGAGTAGGCCATTACGATAGTCCCAAATTTATATTAAGTTGTAAAATTAAGGCAAGATAAGAATTTATAACAAGGGTGGATCACAACATATCTGGAAACGATCGATCGATAAAGTCTCAATGAATATGACCTACAAAATCAGCATTTGTGGAATCAAACAATACCATATTGAACATAGCTGTCTTGAGAGAGTACGCCATTACGATATATATATATATATATATATATATATATATATATATATATATATATATATATATATATATATATATATATATATATTTATATATATATATATATATATATATATATATATATATATATATATATATATATATATATACATATATATATATATATATATATATATATTTATTTATATTTATATATATATATATATATATATATATATATAAGAAAAATTTTTACAAGTTAAAATATATGCCTACTTTCTAATTGCTGATCCATGTCCGCGTATAGTCCTCTAGTAAAGTTTCTTGACCACGAATGAAGCAAGGCTCTTAAGATAGCTTATTTTACTCTTATCCCAGCGTCTCATTCATTATTCACGCACATTTTCTACAACTTACATTTACAGAAGGCAGTTTACAGAAAACATGAGAGTTATTTACGCTCCAAAACAATGTGTATGGTAATCAGGCAGGAGTCGCTTTTCTTCAAATCCAAAATTTCATGCCGTTTGATGATCATGATTGTGTAAATATAAGCCTTGTGGTGCTGGACAGAGCAAAAACGCTTGCGTAATCAGATACGAAGAATGGTTTGGTCAGTTAGACGTCCACTGCTTTGATGCAAAGAAAATGCGAAGACCTTTCAAGATGGCGTGATTCAGGGCAAGTTTTACAACCTTTCAGCGTAAGGGTTACCATTCACCTGGGCACGCAGACTCGTAGCAAAGAATACCTTAACAACTTTTAGCAAATTTTATTTTTTTCTTTGCATATACTAAGAGGAGATAGAATCAAAAGGTATAGGTAAAAAGTCCAAGGACTCAGTGGCCTTAAAATGTTAAATTTCCAAAACAAATACATTTGAAATTCTGGAGTGTTAAAATATTTTGCTGCTTTAGAGCAAGTTTAAATTAGACTAGTTGAAAACCCGCACTGCGCTACGGAGTACATTCAAATTAAATACAACGGTCAATGTATGCAATTAATGCCAAATATACATACATACAGTGGCTCCCAAAAGTGTTCGTACACTTACGATTTTCAATGAAATAAGGGTCTATCAATTAATTAAAATGAATATTTCAGAATGGGTATTTAATAATAAGATCTATAATCTATTCTTAACAAAACTACATGAAATATTTTGAAAACATAGTAAAACTTTATTTTTTAGAAACCAGTAATCAAAAAGTAACAAAAACTTTATCTCCCAAATGTCATCGTACACTGAAATATTTTCGGAGAAATTCATAATTAAAATTATCACCTGGCACTTAATTTTAATTTTTGAATTGTGGTGGCATTTAAAATGTCGTTTGGCTTTAATTTTTGCTTGCCTACTCCGTAATATTCTATTTATTATTTAAAAATGGCTCGTAGTCGTAAAGAAACAACAAACATCATTCGAAAATTGATTATTTTTCATCATAGTAGTTTTAAATCAGTTCTGAATATTACTAAATTACTTAATTTATCCCATTCTACTGTGAAGTATGTGAAAAAACGCTTTAAAGAAGAAAATTGGATCGAAAACAAGGTAAGAAAAGGCCGTCCGGCAAAGTTAACAAAACGTGATCGGAGATTTATAATTAGAAAATTTGTGAAAAATTCACGTTTGAGTGCTGTAAAAGTTTCTGCAGAATTCAATGAAACATTTTCTACTTCAATTTCACCTGAAAGTTTTTGACGAGTTCTCAGAACAGCTGGATTACATGGGCGTTCTGCCCATAGAAAATTTTTTGTGAGTGAGAAAAGCAGAAAGTTTAGGCTTCCCTTCGCACTATCAATGATAAATAAGCCCCAAACCTATTGGAATAATGTCTTATTTGTCGATGAACATTTTTGGTGCTGATGGGCGTATAATTGTATGGAGAAGAAAAAAATGAGGAACTTAATCCCAAGAACTTAGTAGGAACAGTTACGCATGCCGGTGGAGGTATCCTTGTGTGGGGGTGCCTGTCAGCATCAGGACTAGGAAATTTGGTATTCATTGATGGCATAATGAATCATGCTGTTTTTATAAATATTTTAAGAGACAATTTAAAATTATGAGCTCAAAATTTGGGTATTGGAAACAACTTTGTTTTTTATCAAGATAACGATCCTAAGCCCACGGCTCTCAACGTTCGCATCTGGTGTCTCTATAATTGCCCACAAGTTTTGAAAACACCACCTCAATCGCCAGATTTAAACCCAATAGAACATATTTGGACAGAACTGGAGGTTCGAGTACGAAAACACGACATTCACACGAAAAGCGAACTAAAAACAATTATGATGGAAGAATGGATGAACATTGATGCAAAAATTGCAAAAGAACTAAAGCAATCTATTCAGAGACGTTTAAAAGCTGTTGTGGATGCTAAAGGATATCCAACTAAATATTAATTTAACGAAAAATTAGAATATTTACTAATATGTAGAGATTTTTTACAAGTGTACGATGACTTTTGTGAGATAAAGTTTTTGTTACTTTTGGATTATTGGTTTTTAAAAATAAAGTTTTACTATGTTTTCAAAATATTTCATGTAGTTTTGTTAAGAATAGATTATAGATCTTATTATTAACTACCCATTCTGAAATATTCATTTTAATCAATGGATAGACCCCTATTTCATTGAAAATCGTAAGTGTACGAACACTTTTGGGAGCCACTGTATATATATATATTTATAAAAAATACGACGATCAATGTACACAATTGATGTAAAAAAAATATATATTTATAAAAAAAATCGTGAGGGATATTTTTATAGACAAAATAATGTAGAAGAAAATATTCAAATTAAATGCGATAGGGCATACTAAAGAATATAGTACAGTAATTATAGTACAGTTTGAGGAACATAATATATTTTATTGTATTTTAATATGTTTTTGGATAATGTCCAATCGTCTGCCGCATTAGCAAGAAAACAATATTTTTTTTGTCTATTTAGTTGTTATGCACGTGACGATAAATTTATTTAAAGTACCAGAAAAAGAAATCACGTGATCAGCAGTTAATAAATTAAATGATAAAAATGAATCTTTAAAAATTCACTAAAAATCAGAAAATGGAGGTAAAGATTCGAAAAAAGATCTCATTTTAAAGGAATTTTTTTTTATCTTTCTCGTGATATACATTTTATAACCCTCAAATTATTATTTTAAATGCAAACTAAAAAAAAGTTACTAAAACAGCTTAAAAATTTAATTTAAAAAAATCTAAGAAGTATTTTTCAAAAAATTTTCTTAGTGCACCCCTACACTATAAGAAGAATCGCCATGCAAAATTTCAGCCCTTTAGGTCCAGCGGTTTGGTCTGTGCGTTGTATGTCAGTGAGTCAGTCAGTTACGGAACTGTTTTATATATATAGATAAGTCCTTATTAGATTAGTTTGAAGTCATAATTGCTACAAAACAGCCTTGAATATTAGGAAAATATAACTATACGAAGCAATCAATATATATATATATATATATATATATATATATATATATATATATATATATATATATATATATATATATATATATATATATATATATATATATATATATATATATATATATATATATATATATATATACATATATATACAATTAACCCTCCTATAACACGGTAGATGGGTTCCTAGAAAATGCCGTGTTGTGTGAAACCGTGTTATATGAGACCCAGAAACAGTTCAAAAATGGGGGGTTACGTTCTGAAAAGTTATTAAAAACAAACATTTTTTTAAAATTCCATATAAGAAACTTAATTTTTATTAAAAATATAAATGTGCGTATAACACAAAACGAAAAGAAACAAAAGAAATATTATTTTCATTTAATGCGACCTTAATTTAATAAATTTCTTCCTCATCACTGCTCAGTACAATCAAACGAGAACGTTTTTGCGATTGAACGATATCACCTTCACTTTCAGAACCTTTCTCTTCATTTTGATTTTTTGCACAGTCTATCCTCTTTAAAAAAATCTGTAATTTTGGTTTATTTGCTGGTTCTTACAAGGTCATTGTAGATTCACTGCATGGAGATAGACCAGGGGTCGGCAACTTTTTTTACTAGGAGGGCATATTTCAGAAATGCGGGAGTTCGGCGGGCACCCCTGGATGAAGAGGAGGAGGAGGAGTGTGTGTGTGTGTGTGGGGGGGGGTGTTAATATTTAAACATGAAAATATTAATGCACATAATTTTCAGTAGGGGTATCAGTAAGAATTCTACACTTGCCAAGTTTTCGTTCACCTCTTTTCTACCAGAGGCCATGGACCCTAGGTACAAGATGTTGTTGTTTTTGGCAAAATGGCTTCCATAGCCAAAGACCTGCCGAAACCAAACTTTGTTTTTATACCATTTTTTCCTTTAATGATTACAAAAATTATCCGCTATACATTAAAACATAAGTTCGCACTTACTTTCACAAAAAAGACTTCAAATTGAAGTAAAAAAATTTAGTTTTGATCATCAAATCAAGACTTTCTTTTGTATTTAACTATAGATTCTTCTTGCTTTCATTAAAAATGGCTGTTATGGTTTGAAACAGTGTTGCCACTCACTCCAATGAGTAAAAATGCTGTAAAATAATAATTATTTAAATAAAGCATGGTGGCCCTGGGTACAAGAGTTTCCCCTATTTGTCGACGCACAAAGAGAGTTCAATTTCAGAGCACATTTTCTCAACAAGGGGAAGCACTTTCCATTCACAAAATTTCAGAATTTTTCTTCGTTATGAAGTAATTTTGGTTCAATGTCATTTCTTATATTTATAATATCGAATTCGCAGTCCTCTATATTGTAAATATCAAAATATGTTGCGATTTTATTAGTCACATCATCTTCTGTATGAGAGAAAGAATTAATAAAAAACGTGAAGAATGCCTCCAATTCGTACAATTCTTCAAATCTGGTATTAAATTCTTCCAATAAGGAATCAAAATATTTCGCCAACTGATAGTTGGTAGAATTTCCATCGTAATAATTTTCTATCCCCATTTTTAAATTTGGAAAATGTGATAAATTATCTTTCTCCTTATGCTTTCTCCAGAGTGCCAATTTAGCTTTAAATGTATTTATCGTACTTGTCATAGAAGCAATATGATAATTTCTACCTTATAGTTTCATATTCAGTTCCTTCAATTTTACAGTTACATCAGTTAGAATGCCTAGCTCAATCAACCAAAGTTTTTTTTTCTAATTCTAAACAAATTTTATTCCTGGATAATAGAAATTCTTTCACCTGTGGTAATAAATTTAAAAACCGCTTAAATACCTTTCCTCTACTGATCTCTATCAATCAAATATCTAAAATCAAATTTCTAATATCAAATACCTAAAATTTAGATATTCGAACGGCGGGCACTTTAAAACTGTTTCGCGGGCTCCTCGTTGCCGACCCCTGCTTTAGACGTTTAACAGAGAAAGAAAAAAAACTAGTCATATAGCAATGCCTGGTGACGTTTAACAGAGGAAGAAAAAAAACTAGTCATATAGCAATGCCTTGGTGACGTTTAACAGAGAAAAACAATTTATATAGCCTTAGCGATATAACAGAGGAAGAAGAAATAACAAAATCAAAAACAACTTGGTGCGTATTTAAAATCTAGAACCGAATATTTTTTATATAGATTTTTGTTTCAAAATTAATAAAAAGAAACTCGCAAATTTTAATTATTCAACTTTCATTTTGATTGCGTTTGCTTCATTGTTTAGTCCCTATTTTTTTTAAAGACTGTTTTACCTGTTTCGAAATTCGTTACATATCTGATAAATTTTGTTTTACACTCCGGACACTTTGTTTCTCTACTTGAAAACAAGAGAGCGATAGAATAAATACATCCGTGTTTTTACGATTTTTTGGATGGTCCTGTGGAAAACGTGTAGTTGGGGTTTTACACTAAATGTAGGTGAAAACATAATCATGGCACAATCATGGACACTTCTAAAAAGCACGGTTATCTCAAAACGATCATCAGAAAGAAATAACAGAGAAAGGCAATTTTAAGAGTATCAGAAAAGAAGAAAATTCGAGGCTTCATGGGCAAAAGACAAAATAAAGTAATAACTACTCTTTAAAAATAATAAAAGGAAGTTCAAATAATTATATATAAATTGTGGCAATAATAACACTGGGCTACAAAAAAAATAAATTTTTTTTTTGTGCCTAGGATTTTAGAACGGATTTCAGCTATATTTGAGGTGCTGAATCTAAATATGAAATCAGTTTTTCTCTATCAGCTCTACTTTTTTAGATACAGTAAAACCTCGTTTATCCGAACTAACTGGGACCATAGGAAATCCGGACAATTAAAAATCCGGATAATCCGGGTAATATGGGAAATAAACAATACAAAATACGTAACTAAGAAGAATTGCTTTGTTTTGTAACAAAATTACATAGTATTGTTTACAAAACATTAAAAAATGAAATATTTTCACATCATGTCTTAACAAAGAATTGGTAAGTCTAGTGAAGTTTACTTAAACTCAACAAAAAGCATTTTATTACCATAATTTATTGTACAATCTATGAGGGAACTGCACATTGAATCAAATTAAAAAGCGAATATTTGGCGTACTTGTAGTGACGTTCTTGCTATCACAGTGAAAAATTATCTAATGTGAACATTAAATTAAAATGTCTACAAATCTGATCCGGAGATCCGGTTCAACGAGAGCTGGATAAATGAGGCTGTACATCCACTTATCTATATTTTACTGTACATCCACTTATCTATCAATTTTTTTTTCTATTCAATGCATTCAAGTATGCGTAATTTGTCCTCCTGGGAAACTGGACTCCTGGAAAAAATGGGTCTTAATGTTTTCCAGATGATTGGCACCTATTTATTGGCAGCTCAAAGCAAGTTTGAAATGTGTCCTTCTACAGAATGGGAACAAATATGGTTCAATACCAATTGCTCACTCAACGAAAATGAAAGAAGAATATGACACCATAGCTTTGGTTTTGGAGAAGATAAAGTATCATGAACATCAATGGGTGATTTGTGTGGACTTAAAAATGGTAAATTTTCTCCTTGGACAGCAAAGTGGCTACATCAAATATCTTGCATCATGTGCCTCTGGGATAGCAGAAACAAAATAGACCACTGGGTAAGAAAAGAGTAGCCTAAGAGAGAAAACATGGAAGTTGGGGGAAAAGAATGTCATTAATGACCCCTTAGTTGGACGAAGGAAAATCATCTTTCCTTCATTGCATATCAAGCTGGTTCTAATGAAGCAGTTTGTAAAGGCTCTTGATACGAACGGATCATGCTTTGCATATAAAAAGTAAAAAATGCTTAAGTTCAGTATAGAAAAAATTAAAGCGGGAATATTTGACGGCTCACAAATAAGACAAATAAGACATTAAGGATCCTGCCTTCATAAATTCCATGAATGAGGCTGAGCGAAAAGCCTGGACTTCATTTGTTGCAGTTGTCGGAAATTTTCTGGGCAAATGCAAAGCTGAAAACTATGTTGAACTGGTAAACAAGATGCTAAACAGTTTTAGTTCACTTTGGTTAACATGAGCATTAAAGGGCGCTATTTACATAGCCACTTGACTATTTTCCTGAAAATTTAGGAGAAACCAGTGAGGAACAAGGTGAAACATTTCACCAGGATATTAAAACTATGGAGGACCACTACCAAGGAAGATGGAATATGCACATGATGGCAGATAGCTGCTGGAGTTTAAAAAGGCACTGTTCGAAAATACATTCAAGAATGTCACGGAAAAGAAGTTTCGGAAGTGTTCAGTGACTAGTTGGTTTCATCAATGACTTTTTCCTCTTTCTTGCTCTTTGTAATTAGATAAGTACTACTGCAATATTCTCTATTATTTTTATGTTCCTTTAACATTTAAAAAATATAATAATAATAATAAAAAATACTGTGTTTAGTTTTTTAATTGGATTCATGGATTTAACTTAAAATAGTATAATGTATATTTCACTAAAATGTTATATCTTAGAAATTTGGGCTCCTAGGCAAAAACTAACACCATATTTAAATTCAAGGCATCAAATTCATATGAAATCAGCTCCAAATACCCCGGCACCAAAACCACTGTTGCCCTGTGTAATAATAAAGAACAATAAGGCAAAACGTAGTGCAAAGAACACAGACAGAATCGGACACTAGTCACATGGTTCAATAGGAAATGAACGCAGAGTGTAAAATGGGGTAATTGAAATGATCGTATCCCGAGGGCTGGTTTCAAAAACCAATCAAAGACCATAATTTCGACCAATTAGATAATGCTTGAACAAGAGACCGTAGAATACAAGGCGAGGGGAAAAAAAGACTGAGCTAACGGAATATAATAGCCAGCCAAAAAACAAATTAATTTTTATCATTATTAATTGGATTCCTTCATAGCTTTTAAAGTACCCTCACACGTAGAGGAAATCCTTGAGGTTTTGACTGCGCAGTCCAAACTTTGAGGATTTCCCCCTAGTGTTTCGGGGAAGCCTTGAAACCGGTGGTGGACCGTACAGTCTCCGAAATTTCGATTGGAAAACATTTCACGTGTGTGCGCGTGTATTGCACGTGGGTACTCGTGGGTTCAGTTGAGGAAATTCTCAAGGAAATCCTGCAGACTTTTTCCTTGGGGATTTCCTGCACGTGCATGACCACCTTAAGATAACTATCAAAGGCTAGATTTTCAAATTTAGCCCTATCGACCAACGAGCCCTGCACACTTTAACAGTGAAAGCTTTTGGAAAAGGAAAAAAAAAATGCCATTGCTTATGTATTTATTTAATATTATTTCTTTTGTAAATCTACTTTTTTTCCTAATGAATATGAAGCTTGAAGCATTTTGAAATTTTACATTTTGAAATTTATCATGGTATAATTCATCTGGAAATAAAAGGTAGTCTCAACTTGACAGTAATCTTTTGTATCATGTCTCCAGCTCTTTCCCTTTCTCTCAAAACATTGGTTCTTGACCGTTGGTCCAGCTGAACACAAGAAGTGGTCAGCAAAGTCCGTAGTGATTTTAAAAAAAAGGTTTTATAGTTTCGAAACCACCAAAAATTCAACATTATAATAAAATTGGGAACAAAAAAATTTATTTCACTCCCAATTTCTCGTTCAGATTCTAATTATTCATGTATTTCTTCCATTTCCTGCCTTTTCAAGTACGAAAAAAAATCCTGTTCTGCTTTAAAAAGTCCCCAATATATTTTCTGTGACGGGGAGTCGACGCGACAAAACAATTTCTTAGTGTCTCAGAAATTTTACATTCAGTAAAGCAAATGCAAGCTAAAAAACCTCATGCAATTTTTGAGCTTTCATACGCTTTTACGCTACCTATTAAGTTTACTTTTACATTAAATTCGTTATTGTTATTAAGATGTGGGTCAAAACTTTTCACAGCACAACAAAGATTCAAAAAATTCATTCACTTCAGAAACCTATTACAAACGTACAAAAACTTTTATTTTGGCAATTTCTGATAAGAATACACAGTACACACAATGTTCGTCAAAAGCACAATGAAAAAAAAAGAATGATTTTCAGTTAGTAAAAGTGTTTTCAAAGAGTCTTTCGTGAAAAGAAACTGGTCTTCGAGCGATCATCGATATAATTCATCGAGGTAGTCCTTTGTGAAAGGTTTCACTCAGTTCAACAGATTAAGTTCCTTTTCGATTTGACGTGCCTATGAAATATCACTTCAGCCCTTTAGCCGCTTCTTTTTTGAGGAAGGAACGTTGCCCGGGGAGTACCACTTGGAGGCAGGCTGTTTAACACTCCCCTTTACAGCGAGACCATCCGCGCAGCACGATGGTGGTGTGCTGGCGGGTTTCTCGCCTTTTTGATGGTGTGGAGAGGCACGGTGTTAAGGTGATTATAGTTTAGAGCCCGATGTTGTTGGCTCTGGGAGAGGCAAGCATCTATGAGCCTGACGTTGTCGGCTTTCATGGAGAGGAGAAGCAAATGAGCCTGATGTTGTCGACTCTTGTAGAGAAGAGGATGATTTGAGCCAGGTGTTGTAGGCTGTGGTGGAGAGAAAGATTTGAGCCTGATGGTGACGGGTCTTGTGGAGAAGAGAATAGTTTCAGCCTGGTGTTGTCGGCTGTGGTGGAGAGAAAGATTTTAGCCTGATGGTGACGGCTCTTGTGGAGAAGAGGATGGTATCAGCTTGGTGTTGTCGGCTGTGGTAGATTGAAAGATTTGAGCCTGATGGTGACGGCTCTTGTGGAGAAGAGAATAGCTTCAGCCTGGTGTTGTCGGCTGCAGTGGAGAAAAGATTTGAACCTGATGTTGACGGCTCTTGAGGAGAAGAGCATGGCTTCAGCCTGGTGTTGTCGGCTGTGGTGGTGAGAAAGATTTGAGCCTGATGTTGACAGCTCTTGTGTAGAAGAGGATGGCTTCAGAGTGGTGCCAGAGAAACAGATAGTCAGTGAAAGACATGTGAAATTGATGATTTCGAATTACTGGATGATAAAACTGACCAAAGGGAGCGATGAGCAAAAACATCATAAACCAGAAATTGTACTGAGATGCAAAGTTTTGTAAACGGACAGTGATTTATTACAATTTTTAAAAAATGCTGTTTCAAAATTTCGTTTTTTTTTTTCAATAAATGTCTTCAGAAATTTTGTCCATTTACGTAAATTTTGTTAGTCCTTAATTCCAGACGAAATACAGCCGAAAACGAGACGCTTGATTCGTCTCTTAAACCGAAGTCGAAATCTTAGTTCTTTTTCAGATTTCATTTTCTTTTCCTCGGTTTGGAGGTTGCTACAAGGATCCGAGGTCCCCGCAACGTCTTCGGTCTGGATATAGTCAAGACAGTCGGTTAAGAACCGGTTCATGAGCTTGTACCGACGCTTAGGAAGTTTAAGAGGCTTTTTTGGAGGTTTTCGTGGAGGTTTCGGAGGTCTGGCCATGAAATATTCGCCGTTAGAACTTTGTGTGGCAGTTTCGTAACAAAGAGCGGACTCATCTTCAGCAATATCCTGGCCAGCCTCCTTTACAATATTCTCTTTTCTTTTATTTTCTGCGATAAAAACGTGCAGACGGAAGATTCCAATTCCTGCAAGCAAAAACCAATATGCGTCCCACATAGCATACAAGAACACAGCCGCTGTAAGAAATAGCATGGCGAATGATGGATTTGTGAACAATTGGGAATAAATCAAAATAAACGCCAAAAATATAGTAAAATTTGATAGCACTGTCGTATAAAACAGCAGAAAATTCAACGAGGCTTTAGACGCTTAAACCGTCACAAATGAGCGCTCGGTTTAAAATGGCGGCGTTAGAAAACGTCTGTTGTGTAGCAGTTCTGTTGCAACAATGTGAAATACTGTTGATGATTAACAATGCTAAGAAATGCTTAGTGTTAACCCAACAGTGGGAAAACACACTATCTGCTACAGTACTTTCGGTACTCTGTTTATTTTAGGCTATTCATAAAATTTTGTTTTGGAATATGATGGCAGCATGGTCATTCTTAAATCCTTACTGCTTATATAGATATATTATGGGTCTGTTCACATAGAATCTGTCAGCGTCAATGCGTTGAAATAATTTTAACCAATCGCATATCTTAACAATTTTGCGGCTAATCGTTTGGAGGTTTGCGATTGGTTAAAAATAGGGAACAGCTTTGTCAGACGCACCTCCGTTGGCGAAAAGTTGGCGCCAAAATCTTTTGCTCCAATGCACCTCTGTTGGCAAAAAGTTAGCGCGAAAGATTTTTGGCGCCAACTTTTCCCAATTCCGCACACCTGTTAGGCTTAAAATGCTAAATGTAAGCAAAAACATCAATAGTGACCAAGAAATAACAAATAAGTTGAAAGCAAACTTACCGCTGGCTGTATTAATCTTCCAAAAACATTACAGAAATCCCCAGCCGGTGGTTTGTAGCCGTAAACACAAATTCCCATACACAAACATATTATACACCTGTTTCCCATAAAATACAAATTAAACAACAACCTCAATTCAGTCATGTCACTCATTTTGCCACAAACTACACTCTAGAAGATACAAAACAACATTTCACTTGAAAGGGTGAAAATTCATGAATCTAATTTCGGGAAAAGGAAATTACCGCTGGCTGTATTAAACTTCCAAAAACATTACAGAAATCCCTATCTATCCTCAGTTAGAAAACAAATTTCCTGCATTACAAAATAGCAATAACGCATGCGCGAAAAAAAAAAACCACAGCAGGAATAGCAAAGATAGGCAAACAAAATATAAAACATACTGAACTCTGCGCTAATGTTAAAAAATTAAGAAAATAATCAAAATTATAAATCTCACTACTTGTTATTCAATTTAAACTCTCAATCTAATTACTGCCCCAACCGCACATCACTAAATCCGAAAAAAAAAAAAAAACACTCGCCAAATTCGCATGGATACCACGCCATACACAAGATCGCCAAACTTGGCAGAGAGGTGCGTCTGACAAAGCTGTACCAAAAATATTTCAACGTGAGTAACGTTGACGCTGAGGGATTCTGTGTGAACAGGCCCTTAGGCCTGGACTCCACTTCACCAGAAAACGCGACAGAAACAGAAAACAGAATCGGAAAATTTACGCACTTCCGGTTTTTTCCGTTTCTGCCCAGCAGAATGACGGCGGAAAACAGAGTTGAAAATGTTGAACTTTTCTGTTTCCGTCCGCGGATTCCGCGTGTATGACAGCCAATAGGAATGCGTCTTGATCCACGAAACGCAAAACAGCAATGGCGTCTCGGTTTGACATGGAAGCGTTTACCTCCATAACTGCAAGCTAAATAAGTCAAACAGTAAATTCTACTAGAATAATTTGTTGCAATAATGATTTTCTATTACCAGATAATGGATTTAGTGTAAACTTATCTGTAATCCTAAGATGTCACTTTGTAAAGGTCTGATATTTTTAACTATCCAAATGTTATAGAGATGATATACACTAAACATGACAACTAAAACCCTCAGTAATATTTTGTCGAAATTTCTATTACATACTATTTGTTATGCACTAATGTTTTTTCAACAAGACTGTTTTTTCAGAACTCCTGATCGGTAGTTTGAAGATCTCTAATTAAGGTGTTGTGAATACCATGTTTTTCCCTTTCTTGGAAAATCTTTCGAACCCAGAATCGATGTTTTCTTTTTTTTTTTTGCTTCAGAGGTTCTAATTAAAGACAGCAGACTTAGGAAGTGCAAACTCGCCATAGCAAAATCTGTGTCGTTTTCCATACTTTCTTGAGCTTAAGTATTTTATGTCCGAATCACAGCCAATGTAAAACATTAAACAAACAAAAAAAAAAAAAAACGACAGATGGCGCCAGCTGAGCGGAATCTGGTGAAGTGGAGTACAGAAAGAACGGAATCTCAGCAGAAACGGAAAACATAAAAAAATTCCGTTTTCTGTTCTGTTTTCTGTTTCTGGTGAAGTGGAGTCCTGGCCTTAGAGAGAATGCGTGGATAAATTAAGGTAAATGCACCTATAATGGGCCATGTCCCTATAATGGCCGCCTTAAAGAATGTCCAGAAATTAAGGGTCTATCGTTACCTAAGGCAGTAGAAGGGGTGAGGACCATTGGCTACAAAGCCCCTTCTACTGCCTTAGGTAACGATATACCCTAAATTTCTGAACATTTCTTTAAGGCGGCCCATTATAGGGACATGGCCCATTATAGGTGCATTTACCTTATGTTTTACAATTAAAACTACCTGGTTGGATTTTTCCCGCGTAAAGCTTCCACGTAGAGTTTGAGCCGCACATGATGGGTAATGTACAGAAAACCCTAGTAGAATCCCCCCCCCCCACACACACACCACAACTCTAACTTTTACTGAGATAATGATCTTGTTTATCAGCTTTTACAAAGAGTATAGGATGGAAAGCGCATTTAAAATGGGAAGTTACGAGAAATCGTCGTTTGCTTTTTCACATTGGCATTTTAAAACAAAATTCAATGAAAGCATACTTGCAGAAACATTTAAAAGATCTGTTCTCTTTAAATGACACCCCCCAACACCTGCTATTTTTCCAATTTTTAAAGAAAACTGGTTTTTATCCGTTGATCTAAACTTTCCCTTTTTTACCCGTGTTTCTATTGATTTCTAGTGCTTGGCTGGAATCTGGATGGAGAAACTTCATCCAGAGGTTTTTACTTTTTTATCTTCAGCACCTTTTCACATGACTTTATCACTTTTGTATTATATCGTTGATTTTAGCATATTTATATTTTAGATTTTTTTTACACATTTTTATGACTATCATTTTGTTATCATCTTTGTATATCATTAGTTTTATCACCTTTATGCGTCTTTTAATCATCGTTGGAATCTACTACCTTTTTATTTAAATAATTATCCTGCTGTTGATTTGCATTTAGCACATCTTGTCCTTTCTGGAACTTACGCATTTACGGGGGGGAGGAATCCGTAGAGGGGCAATTCACAGGTCCCCTTACGCAGGGTCCCCTTAAGAAGGGGGAGGGGGGACCTCATTGTCGACCCCTGAGATCGACAATTTTGCCGCTCCCTTTTGAATTTTAGGCTTCTTTAAGAGGAAGGGTCTGCATTCAGGAAAAATGATTCAAGATTTTCAGCTGTTAAGCTTAGGCCTTCGTGCAATTTTATAGAGTTATAGATGAATAAATTATAATTTGTTTGTACATTTTCATGTAAAGCCACTGCAGTTCATTATTCCTTCCCGTCATTATTTTAAGGTAATTTAGTTTTTAAATGTGCTAAACAAATATCAACTTATCTAGTGCTATAGAAGTAAAGTGTTGTACAAAGGTTTTGCTTTGCAACACTTTGCTTTGCGCAATTTGCTTTGCTCAATTTTTTTTACCGTGTTACAGGTTGCAGTGTTATACGAGGGACGACGTAACCGACTCACACGGACGACGCGTCGACCGTGTGAGTCGGTTAGTTCAACTCTATGTACTGCTTGATCGCAACTGCTGTGTCGCAACGACACCGGATCGCTCGTGTGCACCGAGCCTTAGCCCGTCTGCACACGGAGCAACTCAAAAGAAACTGATTACCGACTCAAATCACTAACCAGTCCGTAATGAGTCGCAACCTATGTAATTGAAGGGAGCCACGCACACGGCGCAACTGGTTACAAACCCGTCCGACGGGTTTGTAACCAGTTGCGCCGTGTTACAATACGACTTGCTGAAAACCATGAGATAGCAGCCTTGTCAGATCCGTCTCCCTGATTGATAGCTTGCACGAGACAATCAGGATGACATATTTGTTTGGTTGTTTTCCAGTAGTGCTCACGTGCTTTTGTGGGGAACAACGGAACCGATGATTATTCTGACCACACGACATTCTCCCATATATCACTTGACCAGGATTTGTGCTCGTGGCACCATCGTGGGCGACGTTTTGCATTCACAATTGTTACAAGTGGCTTGGGAATTGTTACTCATCCAAAACGTTTTGCTTGTGAAGTTCCCTCCTACATATAATGGCTGATACGGGAGTCTGTAGATGCAGAACGATCTCTATGGCCAATTTGGTTGCAGTTGTTTTATTTTTACAAGTCACAATTCGCTTCAATTACCGTCCGTCTCTTTCATTGAGCTCTCCCTTTCTTCCACTTTTCTGCTTCACAGACGATGTTTATCCGTAGAATAATATATAAACTATATATTCTACAGAAAATACTGGGAGCCAAACTTGTATTTTAAGGAATACGAAACACTTTCCTGAACACCACTAACATTTATAGCTGTTTCCATGTAGTATATATATATATATATATATATATATATATATATATATGCACACAGTGCGTCAAATAAGTTTTAAGACTGGGTCTGTAAAAAGAAATGGAAACAAGAAATTAATACCTGTTTTGGTTTTTTATCCAAAATAGGACCCTCTGGCTTCAATGCACTTTTTACAGCGATTTAATAATGAATCGAAAGCCTGTTGTAAATCACTTTGTGGAATGGCCTGCAAAGCACGCGTCGAAGCTTCTTGTGTGGTCGAAATATCCTCAAAATACCACCCTTTTAGCTTCATTTTAAGTTTTGGGAATAAGGAGTAGTCACAGGTTGCTAAATCAGGTGAATACGGTGGATGGTTCAACACACAGACATTATTTTTTGCCAAAAATCGACTAACAATAAGGCAGGTGTGACTGAGTGCATTGTCGTGTAACAAACACCAACTGCTTTCAGTCCTATAGTCTGGACGAATGCGACGATTTCTGGCCATCAAACGCTTTAAAACAGCTAAGTAGTATTGACCTGTAATTGTTTGTCCAGTTGGACCAAATTCTTTGTGGATAATACCTTTACTATCGAAGAATGTAATGAGCATTCTTTTGATTTTGGATGGAACTTTTCTTGTTTTTTGGCTTGTGGTGAATTTGGTGACTTCCATTCCGCACTTTTTCGTTTTGTTTCAGGATCATATTGGAAACACCAGGTTTCATCACCTGTAACAATGGACTTCAAGAAGTTTGTATTGTTTTCAGCGGCTGAAATAATGTCTCCGCAATGTGCACTTCTCATTGCTTTTTGTTCAGGGGTTAAAGTGTGTGGAACAAATTTAGCACACACTTTTGTTTTGCCAAATCTTCATGCAGGATGGTTCGAATTGTATCTTTGTTGATGTTTAAAGAGTCTTCCATCATTCTCAGTGATGGACAGCGATCGTTTGTTACGAAATTTCGTACTTTCTCAATAACTTCAGGTCTCCTAGATGAAATTGGTGTTCCACTACGCTGATCATCTTCTACCGTATCTCTTCCGTCCAAAAAAACGTTTGTGCCACACAAAAATGTTTCAACTACTTAAACAACAGTCACCGTAAACTTGTTTCATGAGTTGGTATGTTTCCGAAGTACTTTTACCAAGTTTTGCGTTAAATTTAATTACAGCTCTTTGCTCCATCTTAAAAAATCAACATGAAAAATATTCACTTCTGCAATAAACGCTCGCCTTCTCTCAACTACTTAACGAAATGTGCACAACTTGTTAGCAGTGTGCCAACAGACGATGGACGTTATGACGCATGCGGATTTACACTCACAGGGCCTTTACAACCTGCGCTCTGGAACGAGTCTTAAAACTTATTTGACGCACTGTGTATATATATATATATATATATATATATATATATATATATATATATATATATATATATATATATATATATATATATATATACATATATATATACATATATATATACATATACATATATATATATACATATATATATATACATATATACATATACATGTATATATATATATATATATATATATATATATATATATATATATATATATATATATATATATATATATATATATATATATATATATATATATATATATACTTACTATCTGACCAAAAGACACCCCCCTAAAGAAGTGGATCTGGCAGGTGACGTAATTTGAGGCGTAACCGAAAGCTATAAAAGTATTGGTAGTGGTTTGTCAGGTCATATTTATGCGTTTGTGAGACAATGAGTAAGTCAAAGGAGCATAGTGACTTTGATCGTGGCATTATAGTGGGATGCCACCTTTGTGGGAAATCAGTTTGTGAAATTTCGGACATTCTACAGAAGCTAAAATCCACTGTGAGTGACGCAATTGTGAAGTGGAAACGTCGAGGCAGTAAAACTGCAGAAAAACGAAGTGGCAGGTCGAAAAAAAATTAGTGAACGCAGCCGTAGGAGTCTGAAAAGGGTAGTGAAACAAAATCGCAAGTCCTCGTTGATTGAAATCACTCAGGAGTTCCAAAGTTCATCAGGCGTTAGTGCTAGCAGCATGACTGTTCGTCGAGAGTTACAAAACCTGGGATTCCATGGTCGTTCAGCCGCTCACAAGCCGAACATCACTCCCCAGAATGCGAAGCGTCGATTGAAATGGTGCAAAGCCCACCGTCATTGGACTGTGGACATGTGGAAAAATGTTCTTTGGAGTGATGAATCTCACTTTACAATCTGACAGCCCGATGGACGCGTCTGGGTTTGGCGGATGCCCAGAGAGCGCTTCTTACGTGACTGCATTATGCCGACTGTTAAGTTTGGTGGTGGCAGCATCAGGGTGTTTTCCATGGTTTGAACTGGGTTCCTTTGTTCCTGTGGTTGGAAACATGAACTCTGAGATGTATGGGGACATTCTGGACAATGCTGCTGTCCCAACTCTATGGCAATATTTCGGGGAAGGCCCATTTATCTTCCTGCAGGATAACTGTTCCATTCACACATAGTGACTTACGAAGGCATGGTTCGACGAAATGGGTGTTCAAAAACTGGACTGGCCTTCTCAGAGCCCCGATTTAAATCCCATTGAACACCTTTGGGACGAATTAGAACGCAGATTATGTAGCCAGCCAAATCGACCATCCTCACTGCCACCACTCACTTCAGCTGTGATGGACGCTTGGAAGTCAATTCCTATGGACACCTATCAAAATATGGTGGAAATTCTCCCCAGACGTGTGCAGGTTGTCATCGATGCAAAAGGAGAGCCAACATCATACATATATGTATACATACACATACATATATACATATATACACATAAATGTATACATGCATATATGCACATGCATATTAACATATATATATATATATATATATAATACTCCCTTAACCACTATTCATGTCTTGTACAAATCTGTTTCTAGGCGAATTCAGGCTGTATTACAGGCCAAAAACGTTCTTACTCCATACTAATAAAGTATTTCATGATAAGATATTTCCTATGCATAAAGTCCTATAGCTATATATATATATATATATCGTATATATATATATATATATATATATATGCTTGAAAAATCTCCCTGCGTTTGACTAATGTATGCAAGTCTATATTTGACACGTGACAGGCTAAATTTTAAATTTAAGTTTACATTGTATTCGCTCGACAAACCTTTCCTTTTTATACTTTCCTTTTTATTATTTCAAATCCATTTGTTGCAAAGATAAACTTTGACAACAAATGATCAATGTTTCGATAACTGCTAAAATTTTTTTTACTAATAGATACAGATATATAATATAGTATATATCATATTTTCCCACTGTTAATCCATTTTCCATTTGTCCTAAAATTAGATTTTTTTTTGCTCCAAAAAACGAAATAAGAGTCTCTGGCTAGAGCTTATTCTACTTTTTATAAACCACTATTGTGTTCCTCACCTATGCCATATCCACCAAACGAACGGAATAGCCATTAAGTCTTCTACGACATTCACGGTAACCGTTGACAAAATTAGCAAACGTGTAAAGGTACTGGCACGTTCAGATACAATAGAGGATTTAACGCCCTTTAATAGACGTAAACAGATGAATATAAATCTCGGTGGTCCAGTGAAAAAAAAAGTGATACTAATGTAATGAGATACAAGAGATATCGCGAAAAGTAACCATTGTAGTCCTTTGTCGTCCCCGCTTTTGGTACCAGAAATGGCCTCTTCAATAAAACGACTTGTAACATTAAATTCGTGATTAGCATTCTTTTTTAGTTTCTGCACATTTCACGGTGCCAATAATTCATGCAAATGGCGACTTTTTGCCTAAATTTGCTCTTTGTATTTTTACCATGCTGATTCTTGCTGATACGTATTCTTTACTAGCTGAGTACCCGTGCTTCGCTACGGAGTACATTCAAATTAAATACAACGGTCAATGCATGCAATTAATGAAAAAAACCTTAATAATAAATACAATGGTAAATGTATGCAATTAATGCCAAAAAATATTTATAAAATATCGTAATGGATTTTTTTATAGACAAAATAATGTAGAAGAAAATATTCAAATTAAAAACAACGGTAAATGCATGTAATTAATGCAAAAAAATTATATTTATAATAAATACTATAGTCAATGTATGCAATTAATGCCAAAAAAATATTTATAAAATATCGTAACGGATATTTTTATAGACAAAATAATGTAGAAGACATTATTCAAATTAAACACAACGGTCAATGTATTCAATTAATGAAAAAAACATTAATAATAAATACAATGGTAAATGTATGCAATAAATGGCAAAAAAATATTTATAAAATATCGTAACGGATATTTTTATAGACAAAATAATGTAGATGAAAATATTCAAATTAAATAAAACGGTCAATGTATGCAATTAATGCAAAAAAAAATACATTTATAATAATTACAATGGTAAATGTATGCAATTAATGCCGAAAATATATTTATAAAATATCGTAACGGATATTTTTATAGACAGAATAATGTAGATGAAAATATTCAAATTAAATACAACGGTCAATGTATGCAATTAATGCCAAAAAAGTATTTATAAAATATCGTAATGGATTTTTTTATAGACAAAATACTGTAGAAGAAAATATTCAAATTAGATACAACCGTCAATGTATGTAATTAATGAAAAAATACATTTTTAATAAATACAACAGTCAATGTATGCAATTAATGCCAAAAAAATATTTATAAAATATCGTAACGGATACTTTTATAGACAAAATAATGTAGAAGATAATATTCAAATTAAATACAACGGACAATGCATGCAATTAATGCCAAAAATACATTTATAATAAATACAATGGTAAATGTATGCAATTGATGCCAAAAAAATATTTATAAAATATCGCAATGGATTTTTTTATAGACAAAATAATGTAGAAGAAAATATTCAAATTAAATATAACGGTCAATGTATGCAATTAATTTGTATAGCTTATATCCATAAAACATGCTAATTTGATTTAAATTCTTAAAAAACTTCCATCTCAATTAGTCTAGTTGTTATATTTTATCTTTTACCGTATTTTAATATTTCGTTTGTCAATTTATTTCGTTGTTATGCACGTGACACAAAATTAATATAAAGTATCACAAAAAGAAAAGAAATCTCGTGATCAGCACTTAATAAATTAAATTCTAAAAATTAATCCTTAAAAGTTCACCAAAAATCAGAAAAGGAAGGTAAAGATTCGAAAAAGATTTCACTTTAAAGGAATTTTTATGATCTTTCTCGCGATATAAATTTTATAACCCTCAGATTATTATTTTAAATGCAAACTATAAAGAATGTTAAAAAACAGTTTATAAATTTAATTTTTAAAAATCTAAGAAGAATTTTTCAAAAATCTCTCTTAGTGTCCCCCTACACTATAAGAAGAATCGCCATGCAAAATTTCAGCCCTTTAGGTCCAGCGGTTTGGTCTGTGCGTTGTATGTCAGTCAATGATTCAGTATAGACTAGCTGAAAACCCGCACTTCGCTACGGAGTACATTCAAATTAAATACAACAGTCAATGTATGCAATTAATGCCAAAAAAAATAAATATATGTATATATATATATATATATATATATATATATATATATATATATATATATATATATATATATATATGTATAATAAATACGACGATTAATGTATACAATTGATGTAATATATATATATATATATATATATATATATATATATATTTATAAAAAAAATCGTAAGAGATATTTTTATAGACAAAATAACGTAGAAGAAAATATTCATATTAAATCTAATAGGACATACTAAAGAATATAGTACAATTAATATAGTTCAGCTTGAGGAACATATCTTTTACCGTATTTTAATATTTTTTTGGATAATGTCTAATCGTCTGCCGCATTAGCAAGGGAAAATTTTTTTTGTCAATTTCATTGTTATGGACGTGACGATAAATTTATTTAAAGTACCAGAAAAAGAAATCATGTGATCAGAATTTAATAAATTAAATTCTAAAATTTAATCTTTTAAAATTCACCAAAAATCAGAAAATGGAGGTAAAGATTCGAAAAAGATTTCATTTTAAAGGAATTTTTATGACCTTTCTCGTGATGTAAATTTCATAACCCTCAAATTATTATTTTAAATGCAAACTTAAAAAAAGTTTCAAAAACAGCTTAAAACTTTAATTTTAAAAAATCTAAGAAGAATTTTTCAAAAATCTTTCTGAGTGCACCTCTACATAAGAAGAATCGCCATGGAAACTTTTAACCCTTTAGGTCCAGCGGTTTGGTCAGTGCGTTGTATGTCAGTCAGTCAGTGAGTCAGTCAGTTACGGAACTGTTTTAGCATATAGATAATCATATCGATTACACATTTTTCTAAAGCGCAAAAAGATAGTACATAAATGCGATTATAAAAATATGCAAGTAAATGCTATTGGACCTTCAAGTAAATACTACGACTGAAGTAAAATACTAAAATGTAAAACCAAACACTAAATACTTTTACTTTCTTTTCACTTTTTTGCATGCAGTAATCTTGATACTTGTAAAAATGGCTCCCCAGACCATCACTCTTGGTTGTTGGCCCGTATGGCGGAAGACAGTCAGGTTGGTATCTCACCGCGTTTCCAGACATCATTCGCGGTCATCGGGGCTCAATTCGAAACGAGACTCAGCACTTAAGACTGCTATGTACTAAGAAAAAAAATCGTATTTCCCTTTTCCTCTTCTCGCAGACTCTTGTGGTGGGAGGAGTCCAGTTGACAGTTCGAGAATTCCATCCCCCTTAGGATTGACATTTTGAGGGATTGTAATGGCTCTCTCTCTATAAGGGGGTTAAGCGCTGCCCCCAAATTTTTTTATTTAAAATACATTTTTGTCAACTATTTACAGGTACATAAATGCTGATAATCAAATAAAGTTGGTATTGTCAGATAGCCTGAACTTTTCTGCAAAGCGCTACAGGATTCATTTTATAAATTTCGTCCACCGAAGGAATTTATGAGCGTTTAAAACGCCCTATACCAGATTTTCCCCCGAAAAATTTAAATTTTAAAATATTAATTGCACTTTAAAAAAAAAAAATGTACACAAATGTAAAATTTCTTTCTCTATGACGGAGTACAATTTTTTTTTTAAGGCCGTCTGCACACGGAGCAACTCAAAAGAAACTGATATCTGACTCCAGTCACAAACCAGTCCGTGATGAGTCGTAACCCATGTAACTGAATGGAGCCACGCACACGGCGCAACTGGTTACAAACTCGTCCGACGAGTTTGTGACCAGTTGCGCCGTGTGCGTGGCTCCATTCAGTTACATGGGTTACGACTCATCACGGACTGGTTTGTGACTGGAGTCAGATATCAGTTTCTTTTGAGTTGCCCCGTGTGCAGACGGCCTTAATCTGTGAATCCAAGTCGGCAATCCGTGGACAAATTTTCTCCGTAGGTTAACATTGAGGTGAGAGAATCCAATGGGGTTAGTACATAGCAGCCTTAAGACAATTCCACCCCAGTCAGTGACATTCCAGGTCGATTGTGCCCGGCACAACTGCAAACGAGCTTGTCGGTGTACAGAGGTCAATGGTAGGCTGCGCAAGGGGCGCCGTGAGCTCAGCTTCCTTTCTCTGAGCCCCCTATGAATGGTCCTTGCGGTCACTGAAGCACGAGTTGCACGTATTATTGATGATAATGAGGAATCTGGGGCTGTGAGTGCCGCTCTGACGATTGCTCGGTCCACACGTTCTGTCGTTTCTCTAAACCACCCGCTTCCTTCTTGACGCTGTGTTCGGCCATGGTTCACTCATTTCTGCCAACATCGTCTGATAGTGGCATCGCTGCTATCCAACTGTCGAGCGATTCTCCGATTAGGCAAAACGGCTTCTTTGAGCCCAACTACACGTCCTCTCTCAAATGCTGACATCTGCGCATATTGTTCGCGCACCTGTTTGCGAGGCATAGTTACTGTCTACCTGAGTACACGGAAGGAAATTCGCAAAAAATGTATGACCCGGAATCGAAATTTATCCTCTTTAATATCCTGCCAGTTGCGCAGTTAAGATGCGCTGCAGCGTCACATTTTCATGCATTAGACCCCCAAACTTTAAAATTTTCCGTCGAAACTTGTATCCATATCAATTTATGTCCAATTTGCGTTACCCCTTCTTGGTGCGTCGTTTTTTTTTTTTTTCTTTGTCGAAGAATGCATATATATTCATATATATAACTATATATGAACTGCTCAAAAAAATTAGGGGAGCAAGCAAAAAAGTTAAGAAAACCGTGCGAGACAGCCACGTATTGACATAAAATGGATACTACACGCGTATCAATGCGCAATACAGAAAAAAAGACGTAAAAAAATTGTAATTAAGCTTTAATTCTTTGAAAATATGTAAAAAACATAAAAAGATGATTTAGGGCAATAATTTGGTTACATGTAAACGATAAAAAAAAGTATTGTTTAGAAATGATGCAAGTTTTTAATATGGCGTGTGGTCTCCTCGAACAGCTAGGACTGCTGAACACCTGTTTTCCATGGATGCGATGATGTTATCGATAAGACTTTGGGGAATACTGTTCCACTCCTCAAGAAGTGCAATCTCCAAGTCTCGGAGAGTAAAAGGAGCCTTTGTCTCGCAGCAATGCGTCGTTGGATTCAGGTCAGGAGAGCACGCTGTCCATTCCATACGCTGTATTGTTTCAGCTTCAAGCATGTTCTCCACAAGACGAGCTGCATGCGGTCTGGCCTTATCATGCTGGAAAACAAAGGAATCTCCAATGGCTGCAGCGTAAGGTATGACGTGAGGTCTCAGTATCTCGTCTGCATACCTTTGGGCCGTCAAAGTACCATTCCGAATGATATGCAGGTCCGTACGTCCACCTATGCTGATTCCACCCCATATCATAAAACCAGCTCGTCTGTATTGTGACCTTTCACGAACGAATGTGGGGTTATTTCGAGTGCCCCTTTCCCTCCATACCAAAACACGTCGGGTGTCACACTCCAGACTGAATCGGGACTCGTCTGTAAACAGCACTTGGCTCCAATCATGTTGCTCCCAATCTGGATGTTCAGCAGCCCATCTTCTTCAGGCCGCACGGTGGCGTGAGGTCAACGGAATGCAGACCATTGGCCTACGTGCATAGAGACCTCCCTGATGAAGCCTATTACGTGCTGTTTGGCTGGACACCCTTCGTCCTGTTGCCAAAAGCAACTGTCTTTGCAGCTGAGTAGCATTGTCTGTTCTGTTTCGACGAGCTGTTAACAGTATATACCGGTCATCAGTTGCTGTAGTGGCGCGTGGCCGACCTTGCCCTGGTCGACGTCTAACATTCCCTGTTTCTTAGAATCGATTCCACAGCCTTGCAATGACACTTCTGGTGACTCCAACAGCGTCCACGACACTACGTTGTGTTTGCCCGGATTCAAGTCTGCCTATAATACGCCATACCATGGATTCCGGTAAATCACGTTGTTAAGACATTTTCAAGTCGCCTTTTCTCAAAAAGAATAACTGAGCAATCGAATTTCACAGTTAAGGCAGTGAAACAGACGTTTCTGCAACATCCCGATTTCCGCCCTTATGTTCTTTTTCTGGTTTTTGACGTCATGAACTTTGATTTGCATATAAAGTTTTCTTCTTCTGCTTCCTGCTAGGCTTTAAATTATGGATGATTTATTTTATGTTACTTATCGGTGTAAGGATTTGCGTAATTTCCTTAAAACCATGTGCTCCCTAATTGTTTTGAGCAGTATATATATATATATATATATATATATATATATATATATATATATATATATATATATATATATATATATATATATATACACATATATATATACATACATACATATATATATATATATATATATATATATATATATATATATATATATATATATATATATATATATATATATATATATACATATATATATATATATATATATATATATATAACATAAAAACCCCTATATCCTTTTCAAATTCTGGTCTATTCTAAATTTCCTTGGGCATTGAGCTATTTTCACTTCCGATTTTAAAGACAAAGCTGATGCGTTGCGTCCCTTCAAAAAATATAATTTTTGCGCATATAGTACGTCACCTCTGACACCAGAGTCAGAGCTAACCAATTAGTATTCCTATTCAAGATCACATGATTAGCGACCTCAAACAGTCTATAAAAGACCCTCGTAGAGATCTATAAAAGAGATCACGTAGAGGTATGCACTCTTCGGATTTCTGTCTTCCAACAGACATAATGTAATTCTTTCAAATATTTCTAATATGGTCTCCGCCCGAGGAGATGTGTCATCTGTCTAAAAAATTGTCGAATGAAGCTCATCTGTTAACTAGTAAAGACGTTGTTATCCTTCGAGTAGAAATGTGACATAAATTAGTATTTTCGGAAGAACGGCGACTTCTTATTTGGACACTTGGCTACTTCTTATAAGTCTGCGTTGTGACATGCCGGGCCCTTAATTCGTCATTCTTCTTGGGGTCTGCTAATGTTACACACACACACACACACACACACACACACACACATATATATATATATATATATATATATATACAAAAGCTCAATTTTTGTTGATTTTGCAATAGTAACATTTGATAATAATGTTGACCTTCACAGAAGTTGCGAGACACATACTTCTAACATTAGAAAACCCTTCTTGGCTTCCACACGCACACGCAAACACACACACACACACACACACACACACACACATGATTAGGCTATGTAAATCATAATCGCTCTCTAAGTATGTTTAAATGTGCAAATATATCAAACATAAATCAAGATGCTGTTGCTGTATATGTTTGTCCTCGGTTTAAAATATTATATATATATATACATATATATACATACACACACACACATCACGGGAACTCTTGGGGCCTGAAAGAAACGGGGGAGTTTTATCCCTCTCGTACATTACAGTTATGGTTATAGTTTTGCCACCTTGTCAACAGACACGACTGCACATGAAACATGTAAGCTAGCAAAAGGTCATAACTCAACTTTAACATTTCGGCAACATGCGAGTTTGTGGCTTTTAACTTAATGCTATTTGCCACCGTTTTTTAAACTAAAAGAGTAAGACTTACGACATTTTGCCCCCCTTCTAAACATCGGCAAACAGAATGCGAAAAACTCAATTTTCTTTAAAAAGTAACTTATACGATTTCGCCATCTGAGCACGGAAACATTCAATTGTAGCAATATCAGAGGAGTAAAAGAGAACTTATAAAGAAGACAATATTTTTTTAAAATAAGAATGGCGAACCCATCGAACTCGTGCCAAATGTGGTTCGCCAAATAATTTTTTTGTCACACAGATAGCTGATTTTTGACAAAGTTGAATTTGGAAGGCCTTAAGGCTGCTATTTACTAATCCTATTGGACTCACTAACCTCGATGTTAACCTATGGGTAAAATGTGTCTACTGTTGACAGCTACATAAATGCCGATAATCCAATAAAAATGGTATTTTCAGATAGCCTGGACTTTCCTGCACCTTGCAACAGGATAAATTTTAGAAATTACGTCCCCCAGAGGAATTTTGGAGAGTTTAAAACAAAATAGAACAGATTTTTTCAAAAAATAATTTAAATTTTCAAATATTATTTGCAGTTGTTTAAAAAAAAATGAAAAATGTCCCAAGGTGTAAAATTTCTTTTCTATTACGAAGTACAATTAAATTTTTTTTTTTCAGGTAGTCCTTTCTAACGAAACTACCGCGGCTTATTAACGTAGGATTACTTATCGTTGCTTACCTCTTTTGTATATATATATATATATATATATATATATATATATATATATATGTATGTTGTGAGGGTGAAAGTATAATTGGGTGGGGTATTATATAATAAATATAAGAATAATGATTTTGATTTTGAATTCATTGATTAAGATTGGTCAAGGATGTGGTTAGTACATTGCATTCATTGTGAATCAATGTACCAAATGATTGGAAAACAACTCTGATTTAATATGACAAATTGATTTATTGATTATTAAACACATAGATAATATAATACACTCCTACTAAATATTTCATACTTCATCTTCACATATTACTCACAACTTCATTCCTACTAAGTTAATTCTCTACGACATATATATTTAATTCATTCAATTATTATGATAATATTTCATACTTCATCTATACATATTACTTACAAATTCATTACTACTACGTTAATTATATACGACACATATATTTTATTCATTCAATTATTTTGATATCATTTTATACACATACCACTCATATTAACCTGGTTCAATTTACTGACATGCTAATAATTCATCAATATCACTCATATTAACCTAGCTCAATTTACTGACATAATAATAATTTATCAATATTACTCATAATATCCGGTCTCAATTTACTGACATAATAATTCATCATTATTTCTCATATTATATATTTTAATGCAGTCGCGCCCTACCAGTTTAATTCTTAGTATTAACTATTCTTAATTGATTGAAGCAGAGATTATGTACACAAGTGTGAGAAAAGGGAAAGCACGATACCTAATTGCTGATGCGAGATTGCAGGGTCGTCGGTCCTTCGTCTGGGAATGGCATAATCTTGAGGCACTAGGAATGTTCATCTACAATCACTTGTTCGGTGACAAACAACTAACATCGGCTGGCGGGTCCTTCAGAATCTGGAACTTCTCTCTTAACTGGCCTCCTCATCCTTTCAGGGCGGAACTATCTTGCGGCAGCAGGATTGTTCATATCGATTCATTAGTTCGGTGACGAACAACTGACATCGGCTGGCGGGTCCTTCAGAATCTGGAATCTCTCTCTACAATGGCATCATCATCCTTTCAGTGTGGAATTCATACGTAACTCTCCATCTATAAGTATTCGATGTGTTTTCTGAGTAATCGCTTCGACTATCAGCCCAACAAACTTCTTGCTAAGTCTCAGTCTCAAATCTAAATCTCTTTCTTCAGTTATTTCATCACCATATCTTTCTCCTTCTAACTCTAGGGCCCTCCTACATTGCTTTCCGATTGACTATATTGTCTCAACAATTTACCATCTGATTGGCCTGTGGTTTATCTTTAATATTTTATTCCATCCATTGGGCTTCGTGGGCGTATCTTCTTGTGACCCCTCTCTCTTCGTTCCGCGGACCTGGACCCTTTTACAACCTGGCCCGGGGCTAAAGACTTTTGCGTGTGGGCTCCCCTTTTATTACGGCCATAATTTTACTCCTCTTTTTTTTTACCTTTTCTTCTTATTCTCCACATAAACCGCCTTCTTGCATAATTATTTTATGTCCATCTGTCTCTGTAAATGCTATTCTCTTCTCTATCTCCTTCTGTTATCTTTATAGCCCTCTTTACAATCGGCGCTTCTTAACTTTCCCACGTTTTTCCTCTAGTTTCATCCAATTAGTTTTATTCTTTGCACTTCCTTCTTCCAATTTCTAATTCCGCGGACACAATGTACTCTACGACATATATATATATATATATATATATATATATATATATATATATATATATATATATATATATATATATATATATATATATATATATATATGACATATATATATATATATATATATATATATATATATATATATAAGAATAAGATGAAAGAGAAAACCAGTAATAGCTCTAAAGCTACTTGCAGCCAAGAACAAATAACATGAAAAGAAAAGTATGAAAGAGGTTTTAGACAGCATTTCTTCATCAGCGGTGTCAATGCTGTCTAAAAACCAATGGATTGTTTCCGATGAGTATGATCTATACAATAAACACACTCAGACACCGTACAATCCATGAAACACAGAAGAATTGATTAATTGAATAAAGATTGAATAAAAGTACTTAACCAAAGAACACCAAGCCTGGCGCTAGACAAAGTGGAAGTTAAAAACTTGTAACCGCAAGATGATTGACGTCACAAAACTTGCAACCATGGAGGTAGTGGATTCTCAGTTACAGACTTACTTAGGTTACCGTATTTTAGGAGTATTATACCCTTAATAATTTAGTTTTCTATTATTTTTACTACTAAGAGTTATTTTTATTATTATTTTTATTTTTACTTATGATTTTTATTTTAATTTTTATTTTAGTAGTTATTTTTTCTATTTTATCTTATTGTTATGTTTAACATATTTAATGCAACAGAACAAACTATTCATTAAAACATAAACAACCAATTAGGTTTTTGGATAGACTTTCGGGGTAATTATTCCGTGTTAGCACAGCTTTCAAGTCTAAAATATGCTTAATCCTATTGTCTTTAGAACATAGCCTATTTATACGAACTAACTGATTTACAATAATGTTTTTCAAAACAGATTTATGTAAACAGGTTAGATAATTTTGAAATTTAACAATATTAAAATTATAGTCAGATCTTTTGTCGTATAAGTCAAAAATAAATTTGCTGTAAGAATTTAATTTAATATTAATATCTAAAAAGTTTACATTAATATTATCATGGCTACTTTTAATTAGTTCCAGATTAGGAGGGTAAAAATTTAAGTCTATAGGGTTATTACTTTATTAATTACTATTATATCATCTATATATCTAAATATATTGTAATTGCAATTTTCTATATTATTAATTTCAAAATAATATAAGTATAAATTAGCTAGCATTCTTGAAGCATTACCACCTTGTGGTACACCTTTGGACTGTAAGTATATACTATTATTATGAACTATGTAATTATGTTTAGTTACTAAATCTAGGAGCCTATTGAAACGAGTTAGTTTAATTTCGTTGCCTAAGTATTGAATATTATTTTGTACTAACATTATGATTATTCTATTTAAATCAATTATATCGATATTATTAAATAGATCTTTAAAATCATAAGTTACTACATTTTTACAGTTATCTAATGTTTGTAGTTTTCTAATTAGACTAAAGCTATTATCAATTATACCACAAACACCAGATGTTATATTTTTATAGATTAATTTAAGGTACTTTAATAATAATACACTTGCTTTAGTAGCATAAGTGTTGTGACCACAGGTTACTGCTCTAAAAGCAATAGGTGTATTATGAAATTTAGGAACTAAAGTAATATAAGGAAAAAGATAATTGTTAGATGATATACCTAGTAGTTTATATTTTGCTATTATTTTCTTAATAATAATACTAGTAGTTTCTTTTAATGGCTGAAAAAGATCACTATTTTCTAGCTGTTTTTTTAAACATATGGCAAAATATTTTTTACAAATTATTGCATAGTTGTTGGCTACTTTATCTACATAAGTGACTATAAAGTCATCTTGTAATTTTGCAATAGCAGCTTTAAAGTGTTTATAGGAATTATTAATGTTATAACTATTATTGGGTAGTTTAGCATGTACTAGTTTTAGTAAATTAATTTTCCATGGATTGAAGGCTTCTGTAGGTATAGAGTAATTAATTGCTATTTTGTAAATAAATTTATCTAAATCAGCATTTAAGAAACTTATTATTTTCTTATTATTATTAGTACTAGGTAATCTAAACTTAGTTCCCAAACTCATCAACTCTCGCAGTGCTACATCTTCCACAATATCCAAATTGCCTGTTATTACATGACCATGTGTTGTATCTACATAACTATTGTAAATGGGCAGATGACAAACACATTTTAAATTTATTGACTGAGAAAAATATTTTGATACCTGATTATAGTTAAATATACGTCTACCCATAGGCAGATTATATTTAAAGGCTCGTTTTATTTTTATGTCTTTTATAGGAAACATATCATGAAGTTTATCAAATATACTATTGAAGTTTATATTATTTAGTTTATGGTTAGTAAAATTTAGTACACAATAAGTGTTATTATCTGTATTTTGTTTTTTATATAAGTTTATTTTTAAGTTATTTGCCTGTGTTAATATTAAATCATATACCAGATGCTGATAATGATAATTCTTTATTTTAGTACTTAAAAATAGTTGATATAGCTTAATGATATGTTTTTTAACGATAGAAAAAATCCAAGCTTTTAATTTTTTATATTGATAATCTATAATAAACCTTTCCTGAAAACTTATTAAGGCATTTTTATATAAGTTAGAATCAAAAGTCTTACTTTTATTATAACTTTTACCTCTTTTAGTTCTTTTTGAGGACTGAGTATCTTCGATTAGTTGAGGGTAAATAGGATGAGCTGACGCATCAGTAAAAGTAAATTTAACTATATTTTTCTGTTTATAAATTTGATTAAGGCCATATGGAAAGAGAGTTTTATGCTTTTGCATATATATATTTTCATAATATAACCTTTCAGAGGGTGATTTAATTATATCAAGAATGGAGATAACAATATTTTCAAAATTATGTTTTTTGAAGTGATCAAATTCAATATTTAGTGGTTGACTATTTAGTGTGATATATTTTTTTATATTAGAATGGTGTAAATTTATTCTAATATGTAGTGGATTAGAAGTTTGTCCTATATATTCCATATGACAACAACTACAAGTGATTTTGTATATGCAATTATAAGTTTTACAGAAATTTTGTTTTTGTGAATTTACTTATATATATATATATATATATATATATATATATATATATATATATATATATATATATATATATATATATATATATATATATATATATACAGAGGCTGTTAGCACATTTTTTAGACGATTTTGGTAAGCGGTAATAAAAAATCGCTTGCTGCAAAAGAAATAATTGCAATTGTACTATGTTTTTAAAAGTCAAAATTATCCTCTGCGGCTTGAAAGTTTTGTTTTTACTCAAAATGGCGTTTTTAACAAAGCAGTGGTTCGAA
>OU015499.1:101529627-101534627 GCA_907164885.2 Dolomedes plantarius | reverse complement strand
AATAAATTATTACAGTTGAACCCCGTTATAACGAACCGAGACCAAAGGTTTTGTTCGCTATATCCGGCGGTTCGTTATATCCGAACCGTTAAGAGAAATGCTAGAGTTCGCAAAATGTATAACTCATTAGTCGCAATGTGTATTCAATAATAATGTATTAAAAAGTGATAAAATCAATTAAAAATGATCATTAATGAATTAAATCGACTAAAATCGATTACATTAAACTGACACAAGATTAATTAAATTACGTACAAGAGGAAAACGGCGGGACCAAAATTTTCGTTCGTTATATACCGGGTTCGCTATAACGGGGTTCGACTGTATTTCATTTAATTTTTTTAGATTTTTTTTTTCTTTTTGCCAACAAAATTAATGAAATATATCAGACGATCGAGGCTAGACCAGGGGCGGCTCCAGCCCAGAGTTTTGGGGGAGGCAACTTCAGGAGGGCAAAGTTTTTTTTTTTTTTTGGGGGGGGGGGCAATATATATAAGTATATATATATATGTATATATATATATATATATATATATATATATATATATATATATATATATATATATATATATATATATGTATATACGTATATATATATATGTATATATATATATGTATATATATATATATATATATATATATATATATATATATATATATATATATATAGTATATATAGTATATATGTATATATATATATATATATATATATATATATATATATATATATATATATATATATATATATATATATATATATATATATATATATATATATATATATATATATATAAAATAAACATCGTCTCATTTTAAATTTAAACTAATTTAGCGGTCGGTCTTCGATTATATAATTTTAGGCTATGAAAAAAAAATACGCCGGGCTTTTTTGAAAGGGGCAATTGCCCCTATTGCCCCCCTCCCCTTTGGAGCCGCCAATGGGCTAGACTGTGGTATGTAATCCAGTGGCGAGACCCCGAAATTTTCCTTCGTCCGGCCTCTATAAAATTTCATTCACCCTCTATTTTCCTAGCGCAGTAAATAAGAAGAAATCATCCACTTTCACGAAATTCCTGAGCCTCTTCAGTCGTAAAAGAAAGAAAAAAAAAGAACTCAGCCTCCCACAATATATTTCCGACACTGACACGAAACTTTTCCCAGTACTCACGCGAAGTGAAAGAAAAAAAAGAAAAAGTCCTTTCGTCATAACTCTGCTCTTTCGCTTGCGATTGTTCCCTCTGCCTACCTGAATCTGCCGCCAACAAGTTCTGGGCCAACGTACCGACGGTGCTCGTGACGTCACGACGCCGTCAGGTGAGGCGCTACCCACTCGGTGCGTAGGGGAGAAGGGATTACGCCGAAGAGTCCAGACGGGATAAAATAGTTCCGACACAACTGTCATGGAGAACGAGGATGTTACGACCGGTGCAGCTGCGAAGGTGAGCTGTTTTTTTCTTTTTTCCTTTTCATCGAATTTAGTGCTTTTAATCGGCAGTTTTGGGGGATGAAGTTTTTAAGTTCGGAATTACCTCTACACGTGGCGGTCCCGTAGAGAAAAAAAAAACCACCTTTAGGAATGTGTGTCATATTCTCACCGGTCAGATTCGTTTACCGGATGTTTGACAGCCTTTGACAACATTCCTGGTTTATTAAGTGGTCATTCACTCGGTAAGAATGATTAAGTTCATCGAATCATTCGTGTGTACACAGCACTGCACACAGATGGATTTAACTGCAGAAATGTGCACAGTACCGAACAAAACAAGTTCATTTTTTTCTTTACTTCCCACCGACTGTCGGCAGCAGATGTTTTAGTTTGTTTTGGCTGAAACTTTTTTTTTCGATCGAAAAAAAGTTTTTCGCATGCGATTGATAGTTTAGCGAAACGAAAAAAAAATTTTTCTTTTGCTTATAAAAGTAAAAAAAAAAAAAATTATGTTACTTTGTGAACTCCTCATAAACATTTTGCAAAGTTTTTATTTTAATAAATAGAATATTTATTTTCTTTACCGTGAAATCAAAAGTGTGATTTGCGATCAAAATGTTATAGAAAATGCCCAAGTTTAGTTAAATTTTGGTTGTTTTGTAGAAAAAAATAAAATTGTTAATTTTTTTATGAAAAAATTATTTTTATTTTGTTTAGTAAAATCAAAGTAATTCATGTTGTTTTGTGAACTCCACGTAAACATTTCGGAAAGTTTTTTTTTTAATGAATAGAATATTTTTTCTTCTTTAATATGAAAGAAAAAGGGTAGTTTACGATCAAAATGTTATAGAAAATGTCCAAGTTTAGTTAAATTTTGGTTGTTTTATAGAAAGAAAATAAAATTAATTTTTTTATAAAAATATTATTATTATTTTGTTTAGTAAAATCAAAGTAATTCATGTTGTCTTGTTAACTCCACATAAACATTTCGAAATATTTTTTTTTTAATAAATAGAATATTTTTTCTTCTTTATTATGGAAGGAAAAGGGGTAGTTTACGATCAAAATGTTATAGAAAATGTGCAGGTTTAGTGAAATTTTGGGTGTTTTGTAGAAAGAAAATAAAATTGTTAATTTTTTATATGGAAAAAATTTTAATTTTATTTATAAAAGTCAAAGAAATTTATGTTGCTTTATGAACTCTAAGTAAATATTTTGCAAAGTTTTTATTTTAATAAGTAGAATATTTATTTTCTTTACCGTGGAAGAAAAAGTGTGGTTTGCGATCAAAATTTTATAGAAAATGACCAAGTTTAGATAAATTTTAGTTGTTATGTAGAAAGAAAATAAAGTTGTTCATTTTTTATAAAAAAATTATTATAATTATTTTGAGTAAAGTCAAAGTAATTCATGTCGATTTGTGAACTCCACATAAACATTTCGAAAAGTTTTTTTTAATAAATAGAATATTTTTTCTTCTTTATTATGAAAGAAAAAGGGTAGTTTACATCAAAATATTATAGAAATGTGCAGGTTTAGTGAAATTTTGGGTGTTTTGTAGAAAGGAAATAAAATTTTTTTTTTTTTTATGGAAAAATTTTAATTTTGTTCATAAACGTCAATGCAATTTATTCTGTTTTGTGAACTCTACGTAAACATTTCGCAAAGTTCTTTTTTTTTAATAAATAGAATATTTTTTCTTCTTTATTATGGAAGAAAAGGTGTGGTTTACGATCAAAATGTTATAGAAAATGTGCAGGTTCAGTAAAAGTTTGGATGTTTTGCAGAAAGAAAATAAACTTGTTAATTTTTTATATGGAAAAATTTTCATTTTGTTCATAAAAGTCAAAGAAGTTAATGCTGTTTTGTGAAAATTCATAAACATTTCGCAAAGTCTTTTCTTAATAAATAGAATATTTTTTTCTTCTTTACTATTGAAGAAAAAGGGTACTTCGCGAACAAAATGTACTGGAAGAAGTGGAGGGTGTAGCAGGATTTCTGTTGTTTTGTAAAAAGAAAAGAAAATAAATTAATTAATTTTTTATAAAAAAATATTTTTGTTTATAAAAGTCAAAGAAATTTATGTTCTTTTGAGAACTCCACGCAAACATTTCGAAAAGTTTTTTTTTTATAACCAGAATATTTTTAATTCTTTAATATGGAAAAAAATGGGTGGTTTACGATCATTGATATAGAAAAGAATGGGTGGAAAAATAAAAGGGGAAAATGCGTGATTACGATAATGTTATAGAAAAACACAGGTTTAGTGAAATTTTGGTTCTTCTGTAAAAAATAAATAAAATTGTTAATTATAATTTTTTTTAAATTTTATTTCAAATTCACAAACAGACATGTTCTGTCTTATATTTATTTCCTGTATGGTTATAATTTTTTGCTCAAAGAAATTTATGTTGGTTTGTAAACTCCACGTAAACTTTCGAAAAGTTTTTATATATATATATAAACAGAATAATTTTAATTCTTTTCTATGGGAAAAAATGGGTGGTTTACGATCGTTGATATAGAAAAAAATGGGTGGAAAAATACAATGTGGAAAAAATGTGTGGTTATGATAATGTTGTAGAAATATACATGTTTAGTGAAATTTCGGTTCTTCTGTAGAAAATAAGTAAAACTGTTAATTTTAATTTTTTTTTAAATTTTATTTCCAATTCACAAATAGACATGTTCTGTGTTATATTTAATTTCCTCGTTTCGTTATAATTTTTTTGCTCAAAGAAATTTATGTCAAAGAGATTTATGTTGTTTTGTGAACTCCACGTAAACATTTCGAAAAGTTTTCTTTTGTATAAACAAAATATTTTTAGTTCTTTACTATGGGGAAAAATTAGGTGGTTTACGATCGTTGATAACAAAAAAAATGGGTGGAAAAAATGCATGATTACAATAATGTTATAGAAAAAATACAGCTTTAGTGAAATTTTGGTTTTTCTGTTGAAAATAAATAAAATTGTTAATTTTAATTTTTTTTTTAAAATGTTATTTCCAATTCACAAATAGACATGTTCTGTCTGATATTTAATTTCCCCTTTTCATTATAATTTTTTGCTCAAAACCAGTATGAAAATTTAACTTATTAAGAAAGTTTTCACGTACTAGTTGTCATTGTTTGGATAATTAATTTAATTCCGCAATTTATGATATACAATAACACTTGATATTTTTTCCGTAGCTTAATTACATTCATTCTTAGAAAAATATCACTTTTTCCGAGAATACAGCATAATAAACAACCCCTATTACTAATGTCATCATAAAAGTGTCTGTTATTTTGGAAGCCATATCTTATTTGTTCACAACAATAACAAATACTCTCTCATCCAATTACGATCCTAATAGCTTTCGATTTATAATACAAGTTCCGCGGTGGCAAATGTCAAGTAGTGCTGATACGTTTAATTATATCCCGAAGGAAAGATAAGAAATTATTGCGATGACATGGGATAACTGATTAAGGTATATTCTATGCATTAAACATTATCATAATTTTGTATATATATATATATATATATATATATATATATATATATATATATATATATATATATATATA
>OU015499.1:101476002-101529127 GCA_907164885.2 Dolomedes plantarius | reverse complement strand
ACGAAGTTCTTTTTTTTTTTTAAAGAAAGATTGATAAGATGGGATGGAATATAGTCGTAAAATTCATTCCTTTCTTTGTTAGACATAACATAATAGTTTCCCCTTAAACGATTTAGCACAACACTGTCCTATTAGCTTGACCCGGGGACATCTTTACCCGTCCGGGTCAGATTTCACTTTTCTGCACTGACAAACAAAAATAGGGACTCTTTTTTTTCCCACTTCCCACATCCTGGTTGCGGCTTCCTGGACCCTGAAACACCTAAATCTTCGAAGTGTCAACTATCACGTAGGCAAACGTTACATTAGTAGATTCAGCACGTTATCAAACCGTGAAACTTAAGCTAGAGGGTGAATCTTCGTCTGAGACTATTAGTATTGAAAGAATATTGAAACAGCCTCCTGAAAACTTCATTACGTCAAACTACCATAGAAAACTTTTTCTTGCTCCCTTCCTGTAGTTGAAATGTTAAAACTGTTAAGCAGGTATGTTGTAACAAATATTAGATTTTTTTCTTCTCTTACTATAATCATGTGTATCTACTTATAGGTCTAGAAATTAAGTTGTATTTTTAAAATAAAAAAAAATAATTTTAATAAAAGAATTAACGTAAATTAAAGAGTATTTTATGGTAAATCATCTAATATATGTATATATAGGCGTGTGTGTGCCTGTCCAAAAACCTAAATTTCGGCTATAAGAATCAACCGCTTATAAGAATCAAAAACAGTAATAACAAACGTGATTCTTATAAACGGAAATCACTGTGTATATATATATATATATATATATATATATATATATATATATATATATATATATAGTGATAAATTTAGGACCAACGGACATTCGTTAAGAAAAGAAAGGCGAGTACGTTAGACTAAACATCATTAGAGTAATTCGTTTTCGGCTGTACAAGACCCACGTGACTTCTCCAGTAAATCAATATAGAGTGAGTCATTTATACCTTGAGCGGTGTCAGACGCATTTCTTCATGAAAAGTAAAAAAGGTTGAAGGGTAGGATTTCGCGGACTGAACGTAAATGCTGAGTCACAGGCACGTGAGTCAGGCGGATCGGGTGTCGATACAATGCGTGTTAATGCTGTATGAAATGGGTGAAATTTATCTTCTTTCATATTTAGGCAGTATTTGTTCTAAAATACCATACTTCGTTCAGCAACATTTATATGTATCCATGTATGTATGCATGTATGTATAAACAAACACAAACACACACACACACACACACACACACATATATATATATATATATATATATATATATATATATATATATAAGAAAAAGATGAAAGAGAAAACCAGTAATAGCTCTAAAGCTACTTGCAGCTAGGAACAAATAACAAGAAAAGAAAAGTATGAAAGAGGTTTTAGACAGCATTTCTTCATCAGCGGTGTCAATGCTGTCTAAAAACCAATGGATTGTTTCCAATGAGTATGATCTATACAATAAACACACTCAGACACCGTACAATCCATGATTAATGATTGAATAAAGATTATATATATATATATTCATTGCGACTTCTTCTCTATGGCGACCAGTCGTCATTCCGAATAAAAAGGGGTCGTTTTGAGGGGTGGTCGAGGAAAAGAGGTTTCTTCCACAACATTAGAGGGGAGAAGTCTATGGAGTATTGAATAGGTTTTGAACAAAATGTGGCCATTTAGAGGGGTGATGGTAAAGAGAAGTTTCTCTCTGTCTCTCTCTGTCTCTCTCTCTCTCTCTCTCTATATATATATATATATATATATGTGTGTGTGTGTGTATATATATATATATATATGTATATATATATATATATATATATATATATATATGTGTGTGTGTGTGTGTGTATATATATATGTATATATATATATATATATATATATATATATATATATATATATATATAGAAAGAGAGAGAGAGAGATAGTAGAATTACAAGCATTATCTATATTTATTTATTTATTTATTTATGTATATATATATCCATTTCTCCGTAACTATGATATCTTAAATTTTCAAATTACCTGCATCTTAAGACCTCAAATGACAAGGAGTACGAAGGACTCGCCGAAACCTTTCTAGGGAAATTACTATATCACGTGACTCCTGATGAGTAACGCATGAATAATTCATTCCGGAATGAGATCAACGACTGATGTTACTACACGCTATACGTAGAGAAGAAAACGCGAAACAAAACACAGCCAAACGACCAAAAAAAGAAAGGGCGGGAACGGGAAACACCGATCGTCTGAAGGCTGTTTGTGGAATTTGCTTCATATTTGTAGGAACAAATGAACTAACTTATGAGCAATCGGACTGTTTGTTTAGTCGGGAAGGATTGACTTCTTGGAATTTTTTTGTTTACGGATTTTTTTTTCTTCTGCATTTTGGGCGATTGTAATTTAAAGTATAGTGTACTCCCAATATATCCGGGTTAATGGAAGGGAGTAGTAGCACGAAGAACAGAAAAACATGGATACTCCAATTCTATTAAATTTCATTGTATTTTCAAAATATAATGCTAGATTTCTTATTTTATTGATTTAATCTCTATATATAAAACAGTTCCGTAACTGACTGACTGACTGACATACAACGCACAGACCAAACCGCTGGACCTAGAGGGCTGAAATTTTGCATGGCGATTCTTCTTATAGTGTAGGGGTGCACTAAGAAAGATTTTTGAAAAATTATTCTTAGATTTTTTTAAATTAAATTTTTAAGCTGTTTTAGTAACTTTTTTTAAGTTTGCATTTAAAATAATAATTTGAGGGTTATAAAATTTATATCACGAGAGAGATCCTAAAAATTCCTTTAAAATGAAATCTTTTTCGAACCTTTACCTCGATTTTCTGATTTTTGGTGAAGTTTTAAAGATTAATTTTTAGAATTTAATTTATTAAAAGCTGATCACGTGATTTCTTTTTCTGGTACTTTAAATAAATTTATCGTCACGTGCATAACAACTAAATAGACAAAAAAAAATTTTCTTTCTAATGCGGCAGACGATTAGATATTATAAAAAAAAAATAAATATCCCTTACGATTTATATATATATATATATATATATATATATATTACATCAATTGTATAAATTGATCGTCGCATTTATTATAAATATATATATATTTATTTTTTTTTGGCATTAATTGCATACATTGACCGTTGTATTTAATTAGAATGTACTCCGTAGCGAAGCGCGGGTTTTCAGCTAGTTTATGTATATAATTCTTAATTTGTTTACCGAATCTTTGATATGATTTTTAATATCCCCACGTATTTTCCTTTGTTTTTAAAATCCCTGGAAATTAAAGATGTGTTATTTTAGTACATTATCGTATACTTAGAAAGCGATTCTTTCTAAAGATGATTAATTACTAGTCAGTTGAAAAAAGCAGGCAAGAGTAAATGAAGATTTTATTATCACTTGGTTGTTACAAGTGTTTATAAACCTTTCATTTTTATTATTGTTATTAGAAGATGATACTTTCTGGAGACGACGAACTACCAATGAATTTAAAAAAAAGCGACCAAGGGGGAATCGAGGTTCAATTAACTTTTTTGTCGTCACAAGTGTTAATAAATCTTTCATTTTTCATTGGGACATTAGAAAATGATACTTTCATATGCATGATACTTTCAATGATACTTTCAATGACATAAAATGATATTTAAAATGATACTTTCAATGACATAAGCATGTGTCATAAGGGTAATAATAAATTACTAGTTGGTTGAAAAAAGCAGCCAAGAGTAAATGAAGGTTTTATTAACACTTTGTTGTTACAAGTGTTAATAAACCTTTCATTTTTTAATATTGTTATTAACTACCAATGAATTAAATAAAAGCGACGAAATGGGAATCGAGATTTATTAACTTTTTTGCCGTTACAAGTGTTAATAAATCTTTCATCTTTCATTGGTACATTAGAAAATGATACTTTCTAAAGATGATTAATTACTAGTAGGTTAAAAAAAGCAGCCAAGAGTAAATGAAGGTTTTATTAACACTTGGTTGTTACAATTATTAATAAACCTTTCATTTTTTATTATTGTTATTAGAAAATGATACTTTCTGGAGACGATGAACTACCAATGAATTGAAAAAAAGCGACCAGATGGGAACCGAGGTTTAATTAACTTTTTTGTTGTCACAAGTGTTAATAAATCTTTCATCTTTCATTGGAACATTAGAAAATTATACTTTCTGAAGATGATTAATTACTAGTCAGTTGAAAAAAGCAGCCAACAGTTAATGAAGGTTTTATAAACAGTTGATCGTTAGAAGTGTTAACAAACCTTATATTTTATTAGTGTCATTAGAAAATGATACTTTCTGGAGACGATGAACTACCAATCAATTGAAAAATAGAGACCAAATCTGAATAAAGGTTTTATTAAAACTTGGTCGTTACAAATGTTAATAAACCTTTCATTCTTTTTTAATGTCATTAGAATATGATACTTTCTGGAGATGGTGAACTACCAATCAATTTTAAAAAAGCTACCAAATGTGAATGAAGGTTTTATTAACACTTGGTCGTCGCAAGTGTAAATAAAACTTTCATTTTTTATTGGGACATTCGAAAATGATACTTTTTAAAGACGATAAACTACCAATCAGTTCAAAAAAACGACCAATGAGAATGAAATTTTTATTAACACATTACAAGCGAACATTACAAGCGTTAATAAATCTTTAATTTTTTTATTATAGTCATTATAAAATGATACTTTCTGGAGACGATGAACAACCAATCAATTAAAAAATAGCGATAAAATGGAAATGAAGGTTTTAGTAATACTTTGGGCGTTACAAACATCAATAAACCCTTAATTTTTTAATATTGACATTAGAAATTGATACTTTCTAGAAACGATGAACTACCAATCAATTGAAAAATACCGACAAATTGGAAATGAAGGTTTTAGTAATACTTTGGGCGTTACAAGCGTCAATAAATCTTTAATTTTTTATTATTGTCATTAAAAAATTATACTTTCTGGAAACAATGAACAACCAATCAATAAAAAAATAGCAACAAAATAGAAATGAAGGTTTTAGTAATACTTTGGGCGTTACAAGCGTCAATAAACCTTCAATTTTTTATTATTGACATTAGAAAATGATACTTTCTAGAAACTATGAACTACCAATCAATTAAAATATAGCGACCAAATGTGAATGAAGGTTTTATTAACACTTGGTGATCATAAGTGTTAATAAATCTACCATTTTTTATTCGGACATCAGAAAATGATACTCCTAAAGACAATTAATTTTCGATAAATTGAAAAAAACCAACCTTCATATAATTTCAAACTTCAAAACTTTCTTCATACTTTAGTGCGATGAGAAATATATCGTCTCTTTAAAAGAAAAATTCCCTTGCAAAAGTGGAAATTCCATTGAATCTTCAATTTTTCATACAGAATTTGACGTAATCGGTCTCATGAGTTAAATATTTACGACATAAGCATGTGTCATAAGGGTGTAAACGGGGTTTTTCTGTACTTTTCGTCATATCACTCCCCAACAGTAATATTTTATGAACCGAATGAAAAGTATCCTGCAAGAATTCCATTTGTTTTTCCAAGGCGGCATAAAAAATTCCGTACCCAGGGCGTGGCAACAATAATTCCGTGACTGAGGCATACGAAAGATAAGAGTTTAATATTTATTGCATTCCTGAAATGTATCCTGCATCGCGAGGTAGTGGTCTTGATGTTATCAGCTTATAAGATCAACAGAGAAGATAAGGTGGGACCTTTCGCGTGACGGACATTTATTTCGATATTTTTCAGTCGTATCAGAGTCTCTAGAGGTCGTAACGAAGTCATAGAACCCCCTTAAAAATCTAAAGCAGTAATTTATTGAATTAGATTTGATGCTGAAACTTTTCCCACTGCTAAAATAAATATGATTTGTCTGTGCATATCACAAGTAAACTTGAACGAATTATCTAACAATGGAAATTTTTTTAAAATGTAACACTGTTACACATATACATAAGCACAAATAAACAAATATATATAGATATATATATATATATATATATATATATATATATATATATATATATATATATATATATATATATATATACAGTGCAATCTCGATCGATCGTTTTCGGATCCATCGTTTTTCCGTATGTGTCGTTCATCTTATCAAGTCCCAACGATCATATTGGTTTGTTATGTTTCTGCATCAATCGTTTTCCCGCATTTATCGTTCATTTTAATCGGTCCCTTGAAAAACGATAGATCGAGATTCCAGTATATATATATATATATATATATATATATATATATATATATATATATATATATATATATATATATATATATATATATATATATATATATATATATATATATAAATATATATATATGTATATATATATGTATATATATATATATATATGTATATATATATATATGTATATATATGTATATATATGTATATATATATATATATATATATATATATATATATATATATATATATATATATATATATATATATATATATATTTATATTTATATTTATATATATATATATATATATATATATATGTATATATATATTTATATATAAATATATATATATATATATATGTACATATATATGTATATATATATATATATATATATATATATATATATATATATATATATATATATATATATATATACAGTGGACGCTCGTTAATTCGAACTCGAAGGTTCTCAGAAAAAAGTTCGAATTATCCGAAGTTCGAATTATCCGATGTTAAGAGAAAATATATAACTTTAAATGTGTATCACTGAAGAAGAAACTCTCCTAGTATGTATAACCCCAGAAAATATATTATACTATGTTATCTAAAGTTAAACATATTAAAAAGCAATACAGACTTACATTAATCATAAAATGAAGCAGCAGATATGCAGTATAAAGTAAACTTTTATTAAAAATACGAATTACACTTTGGGGAAAAACTGTAAAATGGATGTTTGGTTCTGTTTATGATGCCTAGATTGTTCAGCCAGCTTCTCGATTTGAAGTAAACATTTCAATTCATTTTCAGAGGAACGTTCCATCTAAATAAATGCTTTCAGAGTTTTAATAGAGTCTATTATGGCTTTGACCATTATGGCCGCATTAGAAATATCTTTCAGCAGGTAAGTAGAGAAAAGCCCTGGCAGTTTCCTACCGAAATTAGTGCATACGTCTTTGATTACATCAGAGCTTTGGCTACATACAGTTTGATAAGAAATATTATGCCTTGACTTAAATCGAGAAAGCCATCCATCACTGCATTTAAAATCTTCAATACCCATTCGAATTGCCTATTCATCAGCCTTCGTCAGCACTAGGGGTCCATTTATCAGAAAATTTCGAGATCTAACATCCTGGCTCTAACACCATAGCAGTAGAGTTTTTTCTAGAACTTCTTGGGACGCATTTCCCATGCGTTTCCTTCCTCTAGCAAATTTTGATTTTTCCCATGAATCTAGAATTGACTCCTTGTTTTTCAAATAAGTTGACAAGGCATTTTTTTTTATTCTATAGTCAGCTTCTAACTTTACCATTCTCTACTTTCTTTAAAATTTCTACCTTTGTCTTCAAGGTTAGGGTTTTGTACTTTCCACGTATAGACATCCTGAATTTTTACACGTTCACACCACACAATGAGGAAGAAAAACTAGACCACATTAACTTGTCTGCACTGTAGTTATTACTGACGCAGCTCCCTAGAATCTATAGTAAAGACTAGTTTTACTGAAATTCTAAGAAAATCGATCCGAATAAAGGAAAATTGCTTTTTCCGTTTAGCACTAATAAGGACAATAGCTACTAACGTTTAGCGGACATGCAATAGTCTAGGAATGCAGGCATGGGCCTTTTTACACAGAAAAGAAATTTTGACACACAAAATAATAAATACAGTGTGTATTTTCTCTATTAAACGAGGAAAAAGAATTTTTTTTGTCAAATTTTTAGTTCGAATTAACTGAAGTGATAAAAATTTAGTTCGAATTAATGAGATATTTTTAACATTGACTCCAATACAAGTTTTTTTGGGGCCTTTGGATTAGTTCGAATTAACCGAAAGTTCGAATTAACCGAGTTCGAATTAACGAGCGTCCACTGTATATATATATATATATATATATATATATATATATTGAATTTTTATGAAGAATCTGGCTGTTAACATTTAAATGTCTTTAAAGCTGCAACAGGAAGTAAGATAGTGTAGGACTGACATCTTAAAAAGAAATCTCAAAAACAATCACATTCAGTCGTAAAAGCTGAATCTCTCTATTTCTGGTGAACAAAACTAAAATCGTAGTATTCATAAAAATAAATGCTATTCATCGAAACAATAGATTCTGGACGTCACGGCATCTTCCTTATCTATGTTCCGAGAACTAATTAATCCTTATTCTAGCTAATCCTTACTGAACCGCAGAGTAATTAGATTGGGGACGCCGTAGTATGGACCGAAATGTATATCTTCATTGTCTTAATTAGATCGGTGGATAAGTGGATCCGCATTCTCCGAGAACTTATGCATTTCCTAAAATAAATATTAATTTTTTTTGTCATTTATTGTTAATTATTTTCCATTATTATTTATATTTATAAATATCAATCATTTCAAAACTAATCTTAAGATAAAGGCTGGATCAAATATTTACTACTTTGATAAAAAAAAAATTGTAAAAATTTCCTGTGATTTATATATACATATAGAATGAAACCTCTCTAGCCAGACACCCCCCTAAACGGCCATATTTTGTATAGAACCGATTCAAGGCTCGATAGATACAGTATTATGGAACAAACCTCTTCTCGACGGCCACTCCTCAAAACGGTCCCTTTCTTTTTCGGAACCATGACTGGCATAAAGAAGTTTATATATATATATATATATATATATATATATATATATATATATATATATATATATATATATATATATATATATATATATTATATATATATATATATATGTAATATATATATATATATATATATATATATATATATATATATATATATATATATATATATATATATTATATATATATATATATATATTATATATATATATATATATATACATACATATATATACATACATATATATACATATATATATATATATATATATATTGACCGACAGACGTTGTCCTGTTCAAACGTTGTAATTCTAGCTGAAGTTCCCGGCGATGCCCGGGATTTTAAGAATGTTTGTTAACGAAAATCAATTTAAAAATTAACACAGTTTAAATAACATAGAAAAAAAGCATACGAAATGCTCTACATATTAATAATATGAAAACCCAATTAAAAATGTATAAATGTATAATAAACTCCTCAGATTTCAGCTATATTCGGTATTTCGTCATAAAAAAGCTGAAAAGAATAAAAATAAATAAAAATAATAATTTTTAAAAATAATAATTTTTAAAAATTAAAATAAAAAATAATAAAATAAAATAAAATAATAATTAAATAATTAAAAAAATAATAAAATAAAAGCTGAAATTAAAAAGCCTTTAAAAAAAAGCTGAAATAACAGGTCTAGCAAACTTTACACAACTCTGGATTCGAACCCGGGTCGAGAGCATGGTACTTTCCAAATTGGCGACCTTCCGAATGAATGCGCCACGATAACATGGTGTTCTAGTGGGTAAAGTGAAACATATTCGCTATTGGAAAGTTGTTGTGGACTGGTGATTATACATGTCAGAGAAGTTTTTAGTCAGAAATAAGTTAGCAGGATAGAAGCTTAGTCTTTAGCTCTTCAATAGGCACAAAGATATAGGCGAGAAGGATAGCAGTAGCGATTAAAAAAGATCTCGTGTCCCTTAACGTGGTTGATTCGAATTTTCCATCGCGTGTCGAGAGTATCAATATGCCGTTGGATCTGATCCATTTTAGAGTATAAAATCTGACTTGAGAGATTATTATTTTCATTTATTATTCTGGTTTAATATATGACTTGAAAATTTTTGATTTTATTTATTTTTATTTTTTTTTTCTCGCTGTTTGCTAACTAAACCTAACGTGGACGCCATTATCTAGAGGGGTGATTTCACAAACTGTAACAGCTTCCATTTACCGGACGCATCCCCTTATAAATTGTTGGTTTTTTATTAATTAATTAAAAATATAAAAACATATTCTATCGGATCAAATTGTGCATCTAAACCATTCTCGAATCAACTTCATCGCACACACAAAATTTCATTAAAATCAGTCCAGTCGTTTACGAGGAGTTCAGTTACATACACACGGACAGAAGAAATATATATATAAGAGATATATATATATATATATATATATATATATATATATATATATATATATATATATATAAATGTAAAGAAGAAGGTATTCAATTATTTGTGGGATATATAAGGGAATATAATGTAATTTTACTAAAAAGCATAAAGATAGCTAATAATGAATATTAGTGTTTGTTATTTATTGGTAAATAACAAAAATTGTTGTTATTTTTTATTTTAATGGATATTCATAAATATTCATAATTTCAAGATTGATCTTACGATAAAGGCTGGTACAAAATATATAATTTTTTGATGCAAAATTGCAAAAAAAAAAAGTGCCGTGATTCAAAGATAAACCCATTTTATGAGAAATGATATTGTTAAATTCCCTTAGTCCTCCCCCCCCCAAAAAAAAAAAAAAATTGTAATGATCATAACGATAACTCCAAGGATATCTTATCTTATATGTCTGGAGCGTTTCTTAAGTCTGACACCAGATGGCAGCACTACGGGTGGTTCCCCTTTCATGTCTTGACTGTCAAACAACGATTTACTTTATCGTCAACTTTTAGTAAACCATTCCGCTCACGTAAAGTTCTGCACGAATAGTGGAATGCAGCTTTGAATTATAACATCAGTGGGTATTATCGGGACACAAAGGCAGGAAATGACTGTTTAAAAAAATAAATAAATTGAAGAATTAAATGTCGGTTAAAGGGAACTTCGCCTAACTGTGAGAGCATGGAGTTCAATACCACATTTTTTTTTTTCAAACACAACCTGGGGTGTTTCCGATATTGGGACACTAAAAAGAGAAATTTTCCAGAAAACCAAGAGTTCACGAAATTGAAAACTGTAAAAATTTATCCGGCTTCTCTGAACAAACCATATTTATTTATTTCTTTATTTACTTTAAAATATTTTAATCATTTTATCTTTCCCCAAACTTAACCTGCACGGCATTCCTTTCCAAATTGTTTGATAATGACTGTTTTTTTACTGATTTCATTTCATTAAGTTCTTCGATTTATTTTTAATTTTTTTTTAAATCATTATTTCTTTTTACTTAGAAAATGGATATATGGTCACGTTAATTTCGTAGGCCAGAAATTCCCTCCGTGGAGTTTGTAGGGATAGAAGAAGGGTACGAGCCTCCAAAATGTCACCCCTGAGGATGATCTGTTTAAATTGTGGTAGCACCCACATAGAGAGCAATCTTTTCTCACATATTTGGGTGCTCCCTAAATGACGAAGCCAATTATTTCGCGGTGTATATGCGGATAAAGTTTAAAGTTCCCATACCCGGCGTAGGCACGAAAGATTTCAGTGGTGCTTGTTTGGACTCGAACCGAGCATCCTCAGTAACGAATCTCTACCCCCTAGGTTTCTCCGGAACCTATTGTCTGCTATTCCTCGCATTGCCTTACTCTCGGCTATGAGTACAAAAACAAGGAATCCAGTAGATCGTATCCGCACAGGCACGCCCATATGCGCAGTGCCTGCGCGCAGATACTGATATTGGATAGTAAAATTCAAAGTTTTTGTCTAGATTCGATGTTTTTCAAGTTTCCAAATTACACAAAAAATTGATAGAAAAATTATATATATATATATATATATATATATATATATATATATATATATATATATAATTTTTTCTGTTAAGTATTTACTCGATCAAATTATGTAATTCTTGTTTTTGAATACCCTCGAAGGATTGTACTTGAAAGCTAGTAAAATCTAACATTTTGCTTTGAAATCTCCACTTGGTGATGGTGGAAAGTCATGCAACGTCACTTGGACATGGTCTATTGATGTACGTCCAGCAATCTTGTCAGTATTTACATCAAACAATGTTCTGTAAATTCCCGAGAGTTTCATCAGAGTAGCTTCTTCTGAAAACATGCAGTAATATTTAATGTTATAATTACTTGCTGTAATGACACTGTTCGTAATTCCTATGACGTAACATTCATTTACATAATGGTAATTATTTTCTGTTTACTAGGTCAAGGCCCTCTCGTTTGCCGCTGGCGGAAATTACTTCGTTACCGTTGGCAACAATCACGTTAAGTTTTGGTACCTGGAATATTCTCGCTCAACAAAAGTAAGTAAAGGAATTGCACTTATCCATCTGTTTGTTCGACAAAACAATAGACATTCAAATATATTTGAATACTTATTCCTGAATAAAGGAATCCACTTGTGTATATTTTTGATGAAACTTAGCGACAGATTTTAAGCGAACAATTGTCCCGAAATCTAATAATCAAGAAAAACTTTTCAGTTAAATGGATACTGCCAAAAAGATAAGGAAAATGTTGCGCTGTTAGAGAGCCTCAATGTATTACAAGCAACGCCGATAAATGGCTTTATAAAAGACAACAATTTTAATTGCGTTCAAAAATAAATAAAAAAGATTTTTTCTTACAATCTCAACGCTTTTGCCTGGATGAAAAGCTAAACAGGAGTAAATAAGGAAAGATTTGGGTATATTTAGTTCACTCACCAGGCTTTTAAACTGGAATAAATTTTCTTCCAGTGTAGGACTGTTTATAAGATTTACATGCAGCGGTTGGGGTATTTTTACATTTTAAATATACATATTTTAAAAAATACTATTTTTACATTTTATTAAAGTTCAACACTTATCATTAATTTTATATATTGTTCGTTAGGATTTATTAAAATCTCTTCAGAAACTGCACAGAAAATAAAATTTATTATTCTGTAAATTTTTCAGGCGCATACACAAATTCAAACAGAAAACACGTAACAACTGTCTTCTATTCAGAAGAAAACTCTAGAAATGCAAGTCAGGATAACAGAGTCTTCAATACAATACACGCCTAACGCACTTTCAATAGATTCAATTCTTCAGCAGAAAAGAACATCGAGTTCCAATGCCAATGTCAGGTATATTTATAGACTTCCAAAGCACCCCTATCGGACAGCCATCTAGATATCTCCTGAAGCTTCTAGAAAGGTCTAAACGGCCAAATTTCGTGACCAAATCCCCAAATATCGCCAAATTTCGCGACCAAAATTAGTCACCAAATCCATCGCCAATTTGGCGATAACTCTCATATTTGGCTAGATTGCCATAGACTCGTGAAATTCGTAACAATGCAAATATTTGTAAAGTCTGTAAAAAACCTTTTCTCACGTTTTTGTTTTTTTTAACTGATTTTTACCGTACACTTTGGATTTCTCATAATCACTAAGGCTGTTATGTACTAACCCTATTGGTTTCGCTCATCTCAATGTTAACCTATGGAGAAAATGTGTCCAAGGATTGACGACTTCTATTGAAAGATTGTTTTTTAAATTTTACTTTGTAATAGAGAAAGAAATTTTGCACCTAGGGGCATTTTTCGTTTTTAAAAAGAATGCAAATAATTTAAATTTAAACTGTTAGGAGAAAATCTGGTGTAGTGTGTTTTAAACGGTCATAAATTCCTTTGGTGGGCGAAATTTATAAAATGAATTCTACTGTAAGGTGCAGAAAAGTCCAGGCTGTCTGAAAATACCATTTTTATTACCATGTTTTTATTAACTCGCTTTCTTGTTTGTGTGTGTGTTTGTCCAGTACAAATCTTGCAATCAATTTTTAACTAACTTCCCGACTAGCTAGACATTTGAAACTTTTAGAATAGCTCAGAACACGATGACAATGCATTATTTTTAATTCTTTTAGCCATCTTTAAGCAGAATTGAATCCATTTTCGGTCAATTTTGTTTTGTAGACTGATGCAGCCCTCTATCGGCCGGGACGGGAACGAAAAGTTAAATGCAAGTTAACTTCCAATTAACTTCATTTTCTTTCAAGTTGATGTGATAATTCATCAAAAAAAATTTTAAAAAGTATTTATTAATACATAGAATTGTCAAGTTTATATGATTCAACAGAAAATTTAAAAACATGGTATATAAAAAGTTATTTTTATCTTGTAATTATTGAATTATCGGATATTATGTAGCTGTAAATAGCAGATACATTTTCTCCATAGGTTAACATTGAGGTGAGCGAATTCAATAGGGTTAGTTCACAGCAACCTTTAAGGCTGCTATGTACTAAGAAAAAAATCGTATTTCCCTTTTCCTCTTCTTGCAGACTTTTGTGGTGGGAGGAGTCCAGATGACAGTTCGAGGATTCCACCCTCCTTAGGATTGACATTTTTAAGGATTGTATGGCTCTCTCTCTATAGGCCTCTATTAAGCGCTGCCCCCAAATGTTTTATTTAAAATATATTTTCTCAACTATTTACAGGTACATAAATGCTGATAATCAAATAAAATTAGTATTTTCAGATAGTCTGAACTTTTCTGCAAAGAGCTACAGGATTCATTTTATAAATTTCGTCCACCGAAGGAATTCATGAGCGTTTAAAACACACTATACCAGATTTTTCCCCGAATAATTTAAATTTTAAAATATTAATTGCATTTTTTAAAAAAAAACCAAAAATGTACACAAATGTAAAATTTCTTTCTCTATGACGGAGTACAATTTTTAAAAAAAAATCTTTGAATCCAAGTCGGCAATCCGTGGATACATTTTCTCCATAGGTTAACATTGAGGTGAGCGAATCCAATAGGGTTAGTACACCGCAACCTTTAAGTATATTTTACGCAGTATTAAAATAACAGATATATAAGTCAATGGCATAATGACAACACTCACAACAAAGTGTTTTTATTTTCTTTTTTTTCAGTACAAGATGGAACCGGTGCCTTTGATGGGCAGATCTGCCATCCTGGGTGATCAGAGGAACAACTACTTCTGTGACGTCGCCTGCGGGCGTGGGGAGTCCGCAGACAGTACGTTCGCGGTGACCAAATCGGGGCTGCTATGCGAGTTCAACGGCAGGCGGCTCTTGGACAAGTGGGTGGAGCTCAGAGTAAGTTTACAGTGTAGTGAATGCGCGGCGCCAAGTTTCAAAAGAAATGTCCGCTTGAGGGTTACAGCTTGTAATAGATAGTTATATATTTCTAGCGGGTTCTGTTGCATCAAAATTGTGACGAACGTCGTAAATTTTCCACTTTTTGAAATGTTCATTTAAAGGGACCGTGGACCTTTATTTGAGCATATCTTTTTTATTGTAATATTGATTGTGTTATTGTAATTAATATATATATATATATATATATATATATATATATATATATATATATATATATATACACACATATATATATATAAATATATACAGTGATGTAGCGAGCATAACTGGTTCCCGGGGCACGATACCTTTTTGACGCCCCTCCCCCGAAAAACATATAGTAATGTAACATATAGAATTAGTGAAAAGAACTATTTGGCACCCCGCTGTGAGTGGCGCCCGAGGCATGATAGACCCTCTTGACCCCCTTCGCTACGCCACTGAATATATATATATGTATATATATTGTAGAGTATTGCATTTCAACCTCTCCGTTAACAAAAGAAATTCTTCTATCTCGGCCTGAGACTCATCAAAAGAATCCCGACAACTTAGGTGGCAAAATGCTGACGGCAATTTTCCTTTTGTTCATCCGATAGACTTGTTCCACAGAACCTTAGGGGACATCGGTCATTTTTCTTGATTTAGTCATCGCCACCGCTGATGTCAGTTATAAATGACAGGAGACCCCAGGTGCTTTCATTCATGAACTATCAATTGTTAAGCAGCATCCTGGAGGCGTCGCGTGCCTAAACAAAAGGACTCGTGCCCTTCGCATTTTACCGAAGCGGCCCTTTGAGACTCTTTGAAGTGGCTTGGAGGACAAACTAAAAAGGCGGCCGCTTTAGACCCGGGGAAAATATTTCATTATCGCCCCAGGAAACCCATTTCCGTTGCTCACTTGTTCTAGATCGTTCGACTTTCTGGAGAGTGATGCAATATCCGGTGGAGGTTCTTCTATAAAAGAGAATGGACCCCTCAGTCGTGGCTTGCGTCTTTTAGTTCCTGACACGTAGCGGATCCAGTTTTAAGAGCAGCCGGGTTTGCCGCCCTTAGAGGTTGAGTCCCTTGTGACTGTTTGCAGCGACGATTTAGTTCCTGCAGGAGTAAGCATACTCCGCTAATTTGTCGGAGACCAGTCTTCGTGGAAGGAGCCTTTGCTACCTTATTTTCCAGTGAGGAGTCCTTTCTCCTTAATTTAATATTTTCAGAGCTACCGGGTGCGTGTAGTGGTCACCGCCGTTGATATTATTGGGGAGCCCTTTCCCATCAGGACGAAGTGCCGTTTCTTCATCATTGAAGCAGAGCCAGTTCTGCTAGCCTAGCGGACTTCTGTGTTCTTACTCCGCCCCACGCCGATTAATTCGAGTGTGATTACCTAAGTTACGAAGTTCATCTTACATCTGTGCAGTGTACATATCTCATCATCATCAATTTTATTAATAAATTGCAATTGTTTTGTTTATGTAATGAGTGATGTATACCTGGTGTGTATAGTTCATCTACTGGTTGACACTACGAACCTCAGTTCGCTACAAATATATATATATATAGATAGATAGATAGATAGATAGATAGATAGATAATGCCTTATCTCCTCTGTCGTTTCTTAAAACTTAAGATTGTCAAGTACGTTTGATTGTATTATCTATATATTTAAGTTGCTAAGCCTATTCTTTGGGCAGTCCGAGAGAGAAAACTACTTAATCCATTTACTTCACTTTGGTCTTAAACGAAATATTATAATCTACAGATGTGTCAAATTTGGTTTATGGAGCCGCAACTTCTATTAATTAGCGATAATTTACAATTAAAAAATTTTTTCTGTGCATGCTCAATGATACGTTTAAATCCGGCTTTAGATACTCACTTAGCACGAGGCCGCATAAACACATTACTTTGTTTCTGCTCATGCTCAGTGACGTGTTGAGATCCGGCTTTAGACACTCTCTAAGTACGAGGCCGCATAAACACATTTATTTGTTTCTGCGCATGCTCAGTGACATGTTTAAATCTGGCTTTAGATACTCCACTAGACACGAGGCCGCATAAACAACGTTCATTTATTTCTCCGCATGCTCAGTGACATGCTTAAATCTGGCTTTAGATACTCCCTAAACATGAGGCCGCATAAACACATTTATTTGTTTCTGCGCATGCTCAGTGGTATGTTGAAATCTGGCTTTAGATACTTCACTAGACACGAGGCCGCATAAACAACGTTCATTTATTTCTGCGCATGCTCAGTGACATCCTTAAATCTAGCTTTAGATACTCCCTAAACATGAGGCCGCATAAACACATTTATTTGTTTCTGCGCATGCTCAGTGGTATGTTGAAATCTGGCTTTAGATACTCCACTAGACACGAGGCCGCATAAACAACGTTCATTTATTTCTGCGCATGCTCAGTGACATCCTTAAATCTGGCTTTAGATACTCCCTAAACATGAGGCCGCATAAACACATTCATTTGTTTCTGCACATGCTCAGTGGTATGTTGAAATCTGGCTTTAGATACTTCACTAGACACGAGGCCGCATAAACAACGTTCATTTATTTCTGCGCATGCTCAGTGACATCCTTAAATCTGGCTTTAGATACTCCCTAAACATGAGGCCGCATAAACACATTTATTTGTTTCTGCGCATGCTCAGTGGTATGTTGAAATCTGGCTTTAGATACTCCACTAGACACGAGGCCGCATAAACAACGTTCATTTATTTCTGCGCATGCTCAGTGTCATGCTTAAATCTGGCTTTAGATACTCCCTAAACATGAGGCCGCATAAACACATTCATTTGTTTCTGCACATGCTCAGTGGTATGTTGAAATCTGGCTTTAGATACTTACTAAGCACGAGACCGCATAAACACATTCATTTGTTTATTCCGAGGAATCTCTGCCATTTTCATTTTTAATTATGTTTATGATATATAGAGTTAAACCTGGCGGAAATTATTAATTTCGCACTGTTGAGTAACCCTGTTTCTTTTTATTGGGTTCAATAGTCATTTTTTAAAGTGTATTTCTCTATTCTTAATGTTATGATTTTCAACATTTGGCAATGATGTGTTGAGTATAATTTGTGATTTAGCACATTTATTAACTATCCAGCCGTAATTTTTTGACGGGTACCAACTAGTTACATTTAAGTTACCGTATTTTTCGGACTATAAGATTTTTAGAAAAGAATGTTTTTTAATTTGTTAGGTATATAAAGATATTTTCAATTTCCTACTTAATAAAGATAAAAAATATGTATCATAAATATAATAAATAATATATATATATATATAATATATATAATAAAATGTTCTTTTTTATGTTTCCTTCGGACCATAAGACGCAATTTAAGTCGATTTTTTTAAGTAAAAAGGTGGGTCTTATGGTCCGAAAAATACGGCATTTTTTATGCAACAACAGTGGTTTTTCGTAATTTACGAAAAAAATATGGAACTTTACAAAAAAAATTGTGGAAGCGGAAAAGTGAAACCTTTACAAAAACAAAAAAAAAATTTGAGAGTTGCAAAAAAAAGGTGATGTATTGAAAAACGAAATACAAATCGTACAGCCAGAGTGCCAATTTATCGATATTACTGCAGTTAAAATCCAATGTGAGTCTTTTAATATTACTTGCAACAACAGTAAGAACAGTAGTGTTTCATAATTTAAGAAAAAGCTGTTTTGTAATTTACGAAAAAAAATATAGAACTTTACAAAAAAAAAGTTCCATATTTTTTTTCTTTGTCTAACTGCCAGAGTGCCAATTTATCGATATTACTGCAGCTAAAATCCAATGTAAATCTTTTAACATGACTTGCAACAACAGTAAGAACAGCAGTGTTTCGTAATTTATGAAAAAAATATGGAACTTTACAATAAAAATGCGGAAGCGGAAAAGTGGAACCTTTAAAAAAAAAAAATAAATAAAGATCGATTTTGAGCGTTACGAAAAAAAAAGTGATATATTAAAAAACGAAATACAAATCATACAGCCAGAGTGCCAATCTATCGATATTACTGCAGTTAAAATCCATTGTGAGTTTTTTAATATGACTTGCTAACATAATCAAAGAATCGAATTATAATTTGCATTTAAATATTGTTATTGAGCAATAATAATTACAGAGTGACATAAATCATAACTGTGCAAGCTCTTTGCTCTGTACAAAGTAAATTTCATCACTTTCAACATCTCCAAATTTTTTGCAACAAGATAAACCTTTAAGGTTTATCTTGTTGCAAAAATCTTGTTAAAGTTTCCAATGCCCTTACAGCAAATTTTTATTTTAAGCCAGCATACTAACCAACCGTTTTACAAATAGCATCCGATAGATAAATTTTGTACAATCTGTGAAGCATACGGTATTACAGTTGGCGAAATTCTAATCCAATTCATTTAGTGGTCCAAAAATGTATGTAACTGATATTTACGGTAATTCTTCCAGTTGTCTTTGCACATAGATCTCCGTAACATACCGTTTTACTGTCGGTGAAAGCCAATATTTTTTTTACCCGGTGCTTTTGATGGTCCAATAACAGATATAGCTGACACCAAAAGTAATTCTACCCGTTCTCTTTGCAGATTTCCGTGGCATACAGTATTACAGTTGGCGAAAACCTAATCCTTATTGGCTGCTCGGATGGCATCGTCAGGTGCTTCAGTCCCATCGATCTTCACTTCGTCTGTACACTGCCTAGACCACATTACCTCGGGGTGGACGTGGCAAAGGGTCTTACTGGGAGGTAAAAAGCCTTTCTACAAAGACTATGTTTTTATTTCAAAAGAACATGTGTGATTCCTTTTCTACAGAATTCCCTCTACAGCGAATATCTGCAACCATCTTTTTGTACTTATCAAAAAGTTCGAGGGATATATTCTGAATTGAAAATTTTAGAAGGTCGTTTTAATATATACAGCAAACTATTTATTCTTCTAAATCTGTTTTGTGTTTTTTCCATCTGATGTTGAAAATTTTAAATGGCAAAAAGAAGAAACATTTAGTTTTTAGTACCTAGAACTAGACTATAATAAGGAAGAATCTCTCTATTGTAAGAATTATTCGTTGTTCTATTTTGTATTATCTTTCAAAAAATAATCCAAAATGTCGTTTTAATCTAAGTATACAATTTATTTTTCTAAACCTTTTATTGTGTATTTTCCCTCTCAACCTTTTCAATAATAGAAAGATGAAGAATTTAGTTATTAATCTAATGTTGAATGTTTAAATATCAAAAGGAAGAAACGTTTAGTTTTTGCCTCGAACTTTACGTTGTTAAAAACATTTAACAGCTATTGAAAATATTCAACAACTAATCTTATGTTGAATATTTTCAATAGCAGAAAGAAGAAATATTTAGTTATTACCCTCTTCATTGTAGAAATTATTAGCTGTTCTATTTTTCATTATCTTTCAAAAAAGCTTTAAAAGGTCGTTTTAATATACACAGAAAACTATTTATTTTTCTAAACTTGTTATTTTGTATTTCTCTTCTGATTTTGAATACTTTCAGTAGCAGAAAGAAGAAACATTTAGTTATTACCGTCTCCATTGTAGAAGTTATTAGCTGTTCTATTTTGCATTATCTTTAAAAAAGCTTTAAAAGGTCGTTTTAATATACACAGAAAACTATTTATTTTTCTAAACTTGTTAGTTTTTATTTCCGCTCTGATGTTGAATACTTTCAGTAGCAGAGAGAAGAAACATTTAGTTATTAAACCGTCTCCATTGTAGAAGTTATTAGCTGTTCTATTTTGCATGATCTTTCAAAAAACTCTTAAAGGTCGTTTTAATAAACACAGAAAACTATTTATTTTTCTAAACCTGTGATTTTGTATTTCTCCTCTGATGTTGAATACTTCCAATAGCAGAAAGATTAAACATTTAGTTATTACCGTCTCCATTGTAGAAATTATTATCTGGTCTATTTTGCATCATTTTTCAAAAAACTCTAAAAGGTCGTTTTAATATACACAGAAAGCTATTTATTTTTCTAAACTTGTTATTTTGTATTTCCCCTCTGATGCTGAATACTTCCAATAGCAGAAAGAAGAAACATTTAGTTATTACCTCGAACTCTATATACTAAGGAAGAGTCTCTCCTTTGTAGAAATTATTCGCTGTTACTATTTTGCATTACCTTTTTAAAAAAAATCCAAAATATCGTTTTAATATATACAGTATACAATTTATCTTTCTAACTTTGTTATTTTGTATTTCATCGCTGACATTGAATATTTTCTAGAGCAGAAAGAAGAGACATTTAATTATTGATATTATTATAAAAAAAGGGAAAAACTTGAATTTTTTCTTTTTTCTTCCATACCACAAATATCTAAACACAATTTAAATATACTTCTAAGTTATTTTAGTCGTTATAAACAAGCTATTAATATCTCTCCCTCCATACTTACAGGCAAATGGCTGGCCACCCTCCCGCTTCCAAATATCCCGATGTCATAGCCGTCACGCTGGATGAAACGAACAAGAAAGTAAGCTGATTCCACCTTGGATTTGCGATAGACATTAAAATCTGTCTATGCCTGAAGAAATATAATGCTATTTACCGTCTAACATGTCTTTGAGTAATGTTTGTGTTTTCCCTTTTTTTACAATTCCTTCGCAGCTTTTGAAACGCTCGTTCAGGTTTGCATTCCTAACGATTTTTAACCCGTTGACTCTATTACCGTTGTCCCAAAATGACGTGCTCGAACTGCCTAAAAAGTGTGCCTGCAAGCAGCATGCCCCCTCCTCCCTACCCTTGTAAATGTTAAAGGCATCCATTTACTTCATTTTGGTCTTAAACGAAAGATTGTAATCTACAGATGCGTCAAATTTGGTTTTTGTAACCGCAATTCCTAATAATTATCGATAATTTACAATTAAAAAATTGCTCTCTACGCATGCTCAGTGGCATGTTTAAATCTGTCTTTAGATACTCCCTAAGCGCGAGCCCGCATAAACACATTTATTTGCTTCCGCGCATGCTCGGTGACATGTTTAAATCTGGATTTAGATACTTACTAAGCACGAGGCCGCGTAATCGCGTTGATTTGTTCATTCCAAGGAATCTCTCTAGATCTCTCTCTGCCATTTTTATTTTTGATTATGTTTGTGAGATATAGAGTTAAACCTGACGGAAATTGTTTATATTGTGCTGTTGAGTAACCGTATTTCTTTGTATTGGGTTCAATAGTAATTTTTCAAAGTGTATTTCTCTCTACTTAATACTATGATTTTCAACGTTAGGAAATGATGTGTTGAGTATAATTTGTATGTTAGTACGTTCTTTTACTATTAGCCGTCATGTCTTGACGGGTACCAACTAGTTTTTTTTTTAATCAGTTCTGACCTCTCGGACCACATATATATATATATATATATATATATATATATATATATATATATATATATATATATATATATATATATATATATATATACAGAACAATACAGTCTCTATCAACCATGTCTTTTCATGCTTACAATTTTGGGCTTTTTTCACACTGCCTCCGGGGCGGACAATTGGCGATAAAAAATATACCAATCAAATTGCTTAACTCGGTGATCACGTGATATGTCAAACCAATCACAGGTCATTTCAGCAATCTCGGTAGCAAAGAGGGATCGCGACGCTGCGCTCTGGATGCAGTGTGAACTAGGCCCTACCCCTTTATCACTGATCCTAAGCGCTGAGTATATTGTCGATCCTAAGCGCTGAGTATATCTGTCCATCAGGTTTTTGTATGTTACTAATATCAGTTTTGCTCATCGAGACATGTAAAAGTTCAGGAAATTTTTTTGCTTAAAATTTTAGTGTAACATGTGCCACTGATTTTGCAGGTCACGTGTGTTCACAGCGATCACAGTCTTTACGTCTGGGACGTAAAAGATATAAAGAAGATTGGAAAATCCCACTCGTTTCTTTATCATAGCGCCTGCATATGGGGTATAGAGGTGAGTTTTTCTTTTACATTTGCATTTAAAAATTTACAATTTTTTTATTTACTAGCAAAAGCTGTTCTTATTTATTTTACATATGGCAGGAAACGCATTCTAAAATTATTTTAATATCTGACGCACTTTAACAAATACTTAAGTAGGAAAAATGGTTTGAATAAACACTTCAGGTGTCTGGTTTTTATCTATCGAATTTACGTGTTGTTATTTACGGTGAAATAAATGTATTTAAAGTTACGGAGACGCGCAACTATAGCACGCACAAAATTAAATTTTATTGAAATTTAAAAATACATAAACATTGACTGAACCTGTGGTAAAATTTCGGCGCTAGGTTTTAGCCTTTAAAAAATGTTTTAAACTGAAATATACTCTAATATAGTCTAATATGGTATTAAATCTGACTCTTTACAATCGTTGTGTATGTAAACATATTTGAGCCATCTAACACATTGAAAACTTAAGCCTACTTATTACCTTTATTCCCCTCTCAGTCTATTTCTTTTTTCAATTATTCATCCATCTCTATACGTTACACTTTCTCAGAGGAGGATATTTGTTAAATACTTCCCGCATGTTCCTTCAGTCGATATAATATTGTCGCGGAGATTCGAATTTATATCACAGGAAATCAATGCGAGAGCTACACTAGAGAACTTTATTCAACCTGAACTGAACGCTAGCTCGACTTATATACAGTCACCGAACTTTCTGGAACGGTAGAAACTAGAATTAGCATATAATAAATTAGCATATAATAAATTAGAATACAATAAATTAGCATATTAGAACATTCTGAATAAAACGAGAAATGATAACAAAGGAAATTTGAAGAAAAGCAACTTGCTTTTCTTGAGGTGATGAGTTCCAGCGGGGCTCGAACTCATCGCCTTCAGAACCGCAGCCAAACACCTTACGCCTGTGCCACGACAGCTACGCACTAGATTCGCTACAATATCTTCTATAGGAGTATACTCTACCATAGTCATAACAATAAAACCGGCCTTCCATACCATCTAACACCTTGAAAGCGAGTATTGTTATTTTATTCTCCTTTCAATCAATTTTTTTTTTCCCTCTCGCCAATCTCCTCTCGATTCTCTCACAAATGAGGAACTTTTCTAAATACCGCCCGCAATTTGCCTTCAGTCACTGCTCGCCGTGATCAGGAGTTCTACGCTCTAATATAATCAATTAATGAAACTGGCCTTCCAGATTCTCTAACACCTTGAAGGTTTCACAGTACTTAGAACTGTTACTTTAATTCTCCTCTCCATTCCTTTCTTCTTTTTCCCTCTCGCCAATCTCCTGTCGATTCTTCCTCAAATGAGGAACTTTGCTCAAAACCGCCCTCAATTTACCTTCAGTCACTGCATCGCCGTGATCAGGAGTTCTACGCTCTAATATAGTCAATTAATGAAACTGGCCTTCCAGATTCTCTAACACCTTGAAGGTTTCACAGTACTTAGAACTGTTACTTTAATTCTCCTCTCCATTCCTTTCTTCTTTTTCCCTCTCGCCAATCTCCTGTCGATTCTTCCTCAAATGAGGAACTTTGCTCAAAACCGCCCTCAATTTACCTTCAGTCACTGCATCGCCGTGATCAGGAGTTCTACGCTCTAATATAGTCAATTAATGAAACTGGCCTTCCAGATTCTCTAACACCTTGAAGGTTTCACAGTACTTAGAACTGTTACTTTAATTCTCCTCTCCATTCCTTTCCTCTTTTTCCCTCTCGCCAATCTCCTGTCGATTCTTCCTCAAATGAGGAACTTTGCTCAAAACCGCCAGCAATTTGCCTTCAGTCAGTGCATCGCCTTCCCCAGAAGTGCTACGCTCTAATATAGTCAATTAATGAAACTGGCCTTTCAGATCCTCTAACACCTTTAAGTTTTCAGCGTGTTGAGAAACTGTTACTTTAATTCTCCTCTCAATTTATTTCTTCTTTTTCCTTCTCGGTTCTCTCTCTCAAATGAGGAATTTTACTAAATTCCGCCCGCATTTTACCTTAAGTCGCTGCATCGCCTTCCACGGGAGTTCTACCCCCTAATATAGTCAATTAATTAAACTGGCCTTTCAGATCTTCTAACACCTAAAAGGTTTCAACGTGCTTAGAACTGTTGCTTTAATTTTCAATTCACTTCTTCTTTTTCCCTCTCTGTTCATTTGTAACTTTATTAAACGCTCCCCGAAATTGCTTGTCAGTCGCTGCATCATTTTCTGCAGGAGTATACTCTTCCATAGTCACTTCCGTAAAACCTGCCCATCGCATCAAAGACTGTGCCTTTTAGAAACGCGGTTCTCGAAATCACTTGTCACTGCATCGTTGGGCAGTGTACATGACTGTAACATTATACGTTTGACCAACGTTTTTTTCAGAGACTACTGAAATCCCAAACTGGCTCTTTGAACTCCCTTATTATAATAAAGCGAATACTGGAAGGATTTCGGCAAAAATAAACATCGCAGTTCTGAATTTCTGCGTAAATAATGGTAAGAAACGCATGTCTTAGAATTTTCGTCTTACTTATGGCTGATTGCCAGAGAAACATTCTCCAGGGAGACTTTTTAAAGTCCATGAAGATGTGTTAGACTGAAAGAAGTAGAGCTGAAATATTTTTCAATCATTATAGCTGTCCTTCTACTCAAATGTTTAAAAGGTGACTGCCTACGTTGAAAATGTAATTTTTTTTTACTATTTTGGTCAATTTTATTTTTTGCAAGAATAGTATAATTCAATCTTTTCTCTTTTCAAAACCGTTTTGATTTTCATTCTACATCAATTAGAAGCAGAGTTATAGCTATTTTAAACAACATCGTCTGATACAAAATTGAAGTGACAAACAACTTTAAATGCGTTTTTCTCAGAATTATGTTTTTTTAACACAAATCTCTACCGTTATCATGATATTTCACATAATAATGCATATAATTTGATAAAATTTTCAGGAAATGTTTTAGATGCTATTTTTAATTACATGACGCACAATAATTGATGTATAATAAATAGTTTTTTGTTTGGGGCTGTTTTTATAAGGAAAGGAATGACGAATCGGGGAAAATTTTCATATTGGAACATAAAATTGTCTGCATTATTTTTTAATTTTTAAATTTCTCTTAGATTGTGGGTCATTTTGAAGATAACTGTTATATGTATCATGTGTAAGAAGGAAATTAAAATAGTATCATTAGAATTTTGTGCAGAGTGATAGGCGTTTCAGCTAAATTTCATCAAAAATTACTTCAAATATACCAATTTATAAAAAAGTATGATATTTACAGGCAAGTATTTTTTATATTTTTTATTTTTAAATGCTCTTTTACTATAAAAGACCAAAAAAATCCTTAAAAAATTGGCTCCGAACATAGGCAGTTACCAAGTCTCCCAGTTAACAAGTCCCTTTAGGTGACAATGGACCATGAAAAACTTTTTTTTTTATTAATCAATTGCTAAGAAATTTTGCATACTTATACAGTGTTGTTTAGAGATGGAAATTCTAAATTTAAAAAAAAAATCAGAATGTAATTAATTACGATATTAATTAAAAGCAGTTTGATAATTACTCTATTTAAAAATGCTCCATGCGCATTAATTTTTGTCTCAGATATCTAATTTTCTCTCTTAAGCTAGCTTTATATAGTTATAATAAAAGTTAGTAGGAATATTTGTGTTACAGTCATATTTATAAAAACTAGAAAAGAAATCGATAAAAATAGGTCATTTTATGGAAAATTTTATCCAAAAAATATTTTTTATTGTAAAAATTTTAAGTTGTTTTAAAATAGTATAATGAATTGATTACTAAGTTTTATTCTAACATATATAAATAATCATCTTATGAAAATTCAAGAAAAATTATGACGCATGGGACATTTTGAACTTACCGAAACGACATGAAAACTTGTTTTGAGAAAATGGCATTTAAAGTTTTAATTTGACTAGCATTTCCTTTGTTTACGTTTTAAAAAATACTTATAACTCGGTTAATAATGATCGGATCAACATACTTTTTTTTTAATTTAAAGCTGATGAGTTGCAGAATCATTTTCTGAAAGAAAAAAAATCCTTTTTGGGGCATATTTTTGTCAATCTGAAGGTCCATTGTCACCGTAAAACAGAATTCTTAAACATATATATTCTTAAACATCCTCGGATAGGGGGCACTGTTGCGTCACCTATTGGGTACTCCCATAATAAAGTAGCCAACGAATTCGCTGTGGCGATGGGTCAATGCCCTCGAAACAAAGTACCTGCCTCGTTAGAAATAGCCCCACCTCAGAAAAAGGCCCATAGCCGCTACCGACTGTATATAATCTTTTCCCCAAAGCTGCAAACGATTTCATCTCTCTATTACGCATACCCTTTCATCTGACGCTTCCTGAAAACGAGCGCCAGCTTTCCAACAAAATTGATATTTTCCCATCCGGTCTCGGCCAATAAAACACGCTCTTCAGTTTCGCCGTAATCCCCCCTCGTAATCCCCCGTCGCCACTATCTCAGTTGTCGAGCATCTGATTTTACATCCAAGTGACCTTGCACCACAGCAGCTGCTTTTACACGGCACCGTCCCTCCCACTACAACTAACTGATCGCTCCCGCTCTTCCGATCTGATGGTTCCCCGCCACTGCCACATTGTTCATATCAGATACTGCACCCTGTCATGCATCCCTTAACATACCGCAACATCGTGCTGTATTGTGCCGTGAAATTCGGCTTTAGTCAGTTGTAACTAATAGGGGAGAGAGAAAACGAGGAAGAAAACTTCGCTGCGAAAATAAGGGCTGCGAAATGCCTTGCACGTGCTTTGGGAGAGAATCATTTAGTAGCGCAGATTAAAGCGTTGGGACTGGAGGGTTTAAAAGGTTACAGAAACAACCATGATTTTTTTTTAAATTATCAATAATAATCATTCATGAAGTACATTCCTTCACATTGCTTCACTTGTGCCATAGAATGCATTACAGGCAAATTTACATTTGACGCTAGCAATTCCTTACCTGTCAAATAAATTTTTCCCCCAAAAAAAAATTTTTGACGCAAGAGAAATTTCTTTTTCAAAAACGTTAAAATAAATTGCATTAATATTATTTTTCGCATGGTGTCATAGAATACGTAACAAGCAAGTTTACTTTCGATGTGATCAGTTTCTTTTTCAAAAATGTTTAACAAAAAAAAAGAAAGAAAGTTTACTGAAATTACTTTTTCATGTGCTCTGATGTTATCTGTCAAATAAAGTTTTCGCCACAGACGTGTGCCATAGAATGCATTACAGGCAAATTTACTTTTGAAGCGAGCAGATTCTTACCTGTTAAATAAATTTTTCCCAAAAAAAATATTTTTCACACAGCAGAAGTTTCTTTTTTAAACACGTTAAAAAATTGCGTTAGTATTATTTTTCATATAGTGTCATAGAATACGTAACAGGCAAATTTACTTTCGATGCGATCCGTTTCTCTTTCAAAAATGCAAAAAAGAAAAAAGAAAGTTCATTGAAATTACTTTTTCATGTGCCCTGATGTTATCTGTCAAATAAGGTTTTCGCCTTAGACGTGTGCCATGGAATGCATTACAGAGGCAACTTTACTTTTAACGTGAGCAGTTTCTTACCTGTGAAATAAATTTTTCCGCCAAAAAATGCTTTTGACACAACAGAAGTTTCTTTTTCAAATACGATAAAAAATTACATAAATATCATTATTCATATAGTGTCATAGAATACTAACAGGCAAGTTTACTTTCGATGCGATCAGTTTCAATTTCAAAAATGTTTAAAAAAAAGAGAGAGTTTATTGAAATTACTTTTTCATGTGTTCTGAGGATATCTATCAAATAAAGTTTTCTAAACAGTCAAATAAAGTTTCAAAAAAAATTAATTTTGACACAACAAAAGTTTCTTTTTCAAAAACTTTCCAAAATACATTAATGTTATTTTTCACCAAAGAATGTGCAATATGCAAATTCACTTTTGACGCGAACAGTTCCTTTTCCAAAATTGTAAAAATAAAAAATAGTTCTTTGAAATTTCTATTCCTTTTATTCTGTGAATATCTCTCAAATAAAGTTTTTCCCCAAATATTATTCTTGACAAAACAATTTTTTTAAAACGTTAAAAAAGTACATTAATATTATTTTTCACATAGCGGCATAGAATACATAACATCTAAATTAATTTTTAAAGGAAACAGTTCCTTTTCCAAAAATTTTAAATATATATATATAATTTATTGAAATTACTTTATATATTTTGAAGAAATGTGTCAAATCAAGTTTTCCCCCCAAATAATTATTTTTTACACAACAAAAGTTTTTCAAAAACTCTTTTTTCAAAAATGTTAAAAAATTACATTCCTATTATTTTTCACATAGTTCCATAGAATACATGACAGGCAAAATTACTTTTGACGCGAACAGTTCCTTTTCCCAAAATGTAATATAAAAAAATAGATAGTTCATTGATATTACTTTTTCATGTATTCTAATGATATCTGTAAAAATAAAGTTTTCCCTAAAAATTTTTTTGGCACAACAAAAGTTTCTTTCTCAAAAACGTTAAAAAAGTTCATTAGTATTATTTTTTACATAGCAGAATACAAAACAGGCAAATTCTCTTTTGACGAGAACAGTTCCTTTTCCAAATATGCCAAAAAAAGATAGTTCACTAAAATCACTTTTTCATTTATTCTGAGAAAATCTGTCGAATGAAGTTTTCCCTAAAAAATTATATTTTACACAACAAAAGTTTCTTTTTCAAAAACGCTAAAAAATCAAATTAATATTAATTTTCTCATAAAAATTAAAGACCATAACGTTTGAATGCGTCAATATTAATTCTACTCTTAAAAAACCTTAAGAAAAATAATTACTTATAATAAATATTATTTTGGAAAAGTATACCTTCTACCCAATCAAGTGACTCCATGTATATCATAGAATACGTAAAAGTCAAAATTACTTTTGTCAATAACAGGTTGTTTTTCGAAAATGTTATTTTTTATAAGAAAATTTTTTTAAAGGCAGTTCATTGAAATTACTTTTTCGCTTGACGCAATAAAAGTTTCTTTTTCAAAAATCCTAGTATTTACATAATTATTATTTTTCACATAGCTCCATAGAAAACATAACAGCTAAATTTACTTTTGACGCCAACAGTTCCTTTTTCCGAAAATGTAAAAACAAAAAAAATTTCAGGTAGTCTCTTCTAACGAAACTACCGTGGATTATTAACGTAGGGTTGCTTATCGTTGCTTACCTCTTTTGTATGTATATATGTATGTATGTGTTATGTACATATGTATCTATATCTATATGCGTATGTATATATATACATATATGTATGTCAAAATTTTGACGCATTTTGGTACTTTTCTGTTTAACTGTTTACTGCTTGTCCAAACGATACAGACTGGGTTTGGCAAGCTGCCAAAATTATAACTCGCGGCGACGGACGGTTTTAGCGTGTGAAATTTTGCTTTCCGGACGACCGTTATGGATGAACGTAATCCTACGTTAAAAGGGTCCATTGAAATTGCTTTTTTTGTTTGAAGCAACAAAAGTTTCTTTTTGCGAATGAAAAATGTTAAAATTTACATTACTATTATTTGTTACATAGCTCCATAGAATACATAGCAGACAAATTTACTTTTGACGCAAACAGTTCCTTTTCCGAAAATGTAAAAACAAAAAGCATATTTAAATTAAATTTTTGTATTCTGAGAAAATCTGTCAAATAAATGTTTCCCCCAAAAAAATTATTTTTGACACGGCAAAAGTTTCTTTTTCAAAAAAGCTGAATATTACCTTAATTTTATTTTTCACATAATTATAAATTTATCCAACCCTTTAAAACCTCCCTTTAATAAGAAATAATCTACTTGGAATAAATTTAGCCTGCGGATATTTATAAATTGTTGACTTCTAATCACGATAGAGTCTCCATCTTAAAGAATCTTCTTCCGCATTTGTAATCAGCCAATCTGTATGAGTAATGAACTTATGATTCAGAAATTCGGCTGGCCATATCTTTTGTTTAATGAGATGAAGATGGCTTATGATATCTATTATTAATGGCTTAGAAGTTTTTTTCTGGGTAAAAACTGATAATCTAATCCATAATCCGGGGACAAATTCGAATAATTTTGATTAATTATTCCATAAACGTGTATGGCCTTTTTCTTTCTAATAATCCCTCATCGAAATGGCTCACGATCAAACGATATAGCAGAAAAAAAAAGGGAAAAGATTTACTAAATCTATATGGCAACAATGAAATGACCTTATCTCTCTCGGCCTTCCTGGCAATTAATCTTCTTGGGATTTTTTTTATTTATTTTCATATTCGGGAAAAGGGAAACAACTTTGAGAAAATTTGTAGATGCAGCTGAAGCCCGGATTATCAAAGCCGCATTGTCCGAGGCACTGAAGCAAAACTTGGATTATGTGATGAAGCAGTGGGGGTGTTGATGACTATTCTACACAACTTAAAGATTAAAATGTCTTTAACAGATCAAGAGATATTTGTATATAAACCTTTTAACACTTTGAAAACCTTTTAATTTTTTAATAGGGTACGTTTTGGTGTTTTCAAAACATAAACGACGGGTAACCTTATGATTTTTAAATGTTACTTTAAATAACTTGAAGAGATTTATATTCCCTTATAAATAAATACGGGAACCATTATAAAGTTTCTCGGTTTTTCATTTGCAGTTGATACAGTTAAAAGTTAACGACAGGGTTACTTTTTATTTATATTTTGACAATTTTTTTTTTAGAATTTTCTCGCTTATTTTATAATAAGGTTATTTAGGGTTAAAAAAAAATTAAATCTGTCAAATAAAGTTTTCACTAAAATATCATTTTTGACACAACAAAGTTTCTTTTTCAAAAACGCTTAAAAAGTTCATTAATATTAATTTTAATTTTCGTTATAAATATCAATTTTCGTCATAATTCTCACAATACTATTAATTTATTAAAACACGTTATCAGTATGTTTCACACAATAATATCAATATGTTATACGCTATGACAATATCAATATGTTGCACACGTTTCAAACAAAGTATTGTAAAGTAATAAATATTTACTACCAAAATATGTTTTTCTATTACATGAACACTTCGACTCATTTGAGTGAGACCTTGGCGACTGGCATATTTGCGGGCAAGGCTTTGAAATTTTTCGGACTGTGCTCACTTCTGGAATATGCTCGTTATTTACTAAGGCCCGGTTCACATTGCCTCCAGAGCGTCAGCGATGAAACTTTAAACCAATCACAGAGCTCGACACAGAACCAAACAATGACCTCGTGACATGTCAAACCAATCACAGGTCACGCGTACAATATCGATGCCAACGGAGAACAGCTACGCTACACTCAATGCAAATCATCTAGATATCTCGACTATTGTCTGTTTGTTGGCAGATTTACCGAAAATACTTGTTTTTCAGTTGAGTACTCTTGTAATTTTTCTGTGTTTATACATATATATATATATATATATATATATATATATATATATGCGTGCGTGTGTGTGGGTGTTCATTTATACTAATATGAAAGCAATATATTGCACAATATATAACATTTATTGAAATATTTACACGCAACTGATACTAAAGTATGCATACTTCATCTTGTACTGCCCCAGGCGACGGCCGAACGGTTAAGGTTCGGTACCGAAATCTGAAACGGTTCGAGTCCCACGGTTGACGATGACAAAATGTACTGAAAACGCCCTCGTGGGAGGGTATACAATTGCAAACATATACACCTCCAGCGGGCGAAAACTGGGATCAAGGTTGCTAGGTTAATATGGAGGTGTTTATCCCCTTAATAATCGCATAATTTTCAAGAAAGCGGTAATAAAAGTGCCTATTTTTTCCGGAGGATTGCATTTATTTCTTGATCTGCCACATCTAGTTTAAAAAAAAATCATCCCCAATTACATTATAAATAGTCTAGTGCTGCCATCTGGTATGTAAAATAAGAAATAAAAAAATTTCAGGGTAAATGAAATGGATTGTTTTAATATTTTTTGGGCGTTACCTTTAAACACTCCAGCCCGGAAATATAACGGGCACTTTTGGCTTTAAACTACAGTTTTGACTTGTTTAATTCTCGTGCTGCAATCTATAGAAATAAAACAGTTCCATAACTGACTGACTGACTGACTGACAGATAACGCACAGACCAAACCGCTGGACCTAAAGGGTTGAAATGTTGCATGGCGATTCTTCTTATAGTGTAGGGGTGCACTAAAAGAGATTTTTGAAAAATTCTTCTTAGATTTTTTTAATTAAATTTTTAAACTGTTTTTGTAACTTTTTTTAGTTTACATTTAAAATAATAATTTGATAGTTATAAAATTTATATCGCGAGGAAGATCATAAAAATTCCTTTAAAATGAAATCTTTTTCGAATCTTTACCTCCATTTTCTGATTTTTGGTGAATTTTTAAAGATTAATTTTTAGAATTTAATTTATTAAATGCTGATCACGTGGTTTCTTTTCTTTTTGTGATACTTTAAATTAATTTTTCGTCACTCGCATAACAACGAAGTAATTGACAAAAAAAATAATTTTTTAATGCGGCAGACGATTGGACATTATCCAAAAAAATTTTAAAGGACAGTAAAAGAAATGTTCCTCCAACTGTACTATATTCTTTAATATGTTCTATTAGATTTAATTTCAATTTTTTCTTCTACATTATTTTGTTCATAAAAATATGCGTTACGATTATATATATATATATATATATATATATATATATATATATATATATATATATATATATATATATATATATATATATATATATATATATATATATATATATATATATGTATTTTTGGCATTAATTGTATACATTGACCGTTGTATTTAATTTCAATGTGTTCCGTAGCGAAACACGGGTAATCAGCTAGTTACATTATAAATAGTCTGGTGCTGCCATCTGGTATGTAAAATAAGAAATAAAAGATTTTCAGGGTAAATGAAATGGATTGTTTTAATCTTTTTGGTGCGTTACCTTTAATCCCTCCATCCCGGAAATATCACGGGCACGAGAAATAGAAGGTGATACCTCACCCCGTAACTTTGGCGGGAGCGAGAAGGAAGGGGTTTATGTCTATCATGGTTGAAATTAATGATTTTGGTTTTAAACTACAGTTTTCACTTGTTTAATTCTCGTGCTGCAATGATGACATATATTCAAACCGATATCTTTGTTCAGCAGTTAAATTACCCACTACTTCAAAGACACACAAGTATACATGCATTTTATTCAACAGCATACGCCCTTTTTATGTGCATTCTGGTTTTCGAATCGATATATTCAAGCCGATATCTTTGTACTGCAGTTAATTTACCCACTAGTTCAAAGAAACACAAGTATATATGCACTTTATTTTCAGCAGCATACGTCCTTTTCTATGCATTCTGGTTTTCAAACCGATATCTTTGTATTGCAGTTAAATTTCCCACTATTTCAAAGACACAAAACTAGTGGGTTGAATAAAGGGCAAGTATACATGCACTTTATTCAACAGCATACGTCCTTTTCTATGCATTCTGGTTTTCAAACCGATATCTTTGTATTGCAGTTAAATTTCCCACTATTTCAAAGACACAAAACTAGTGGGTTGAATAAAGGGCAAGTATACATGCACTTTATTCAACAGCATACGTCCTTTTCTATGCATTCTGGTTTTCAAACCGATATCTTTGTATTGCAGTTAAATTTCCCACTATTTCAAAGACACAAAACTAGTGGGTTGAATAAAGGGCAAGTATACATGCACTTTATTCAACAGCATACGTCCTTTTCTATGCATTCTGGTTTTCAAACCGATATCTTTGTATTCCAGTTAAATTACCCACTAGTTCAAAGACACAAAACTAGTGGGTTGAATAAAGGGCAAGTATACATGCACTTTATTCAACAGCATACGTCCTTTTCTATGCATTCTGGTTTTCAAACCGATATCTTTGTATTGCAGTTAAATTACCCACTAGTTCAAAGACACAAAACTAGTGGGTTGAATAAAGGGCAAGTATACATGCACTTTATTCAACAGCATACGTCCTTTTCTATGCATTCTGGTTTTCAAACCGATATCTTTGTATTGCAGTTAAATTACCCACTAGTTCAAAGACACAAAACTAGTGGGTTGAATAAAGGGCAAGTATACATGCACTTTATTCAACAGCATACGCCCTTTTTCTGTGCATTCTGGTTTTCGTTTATAGGAGAAAGGCTCCGAATACACTTACGGGCAGTTATGGCATATTCAACGTTTTCATAAGCCTTTTTCGGGTCTTTTGTCAAGTAGAGTTACGACACCGATCACTCACGCTTTACCGTTTCTTCCAGACGTACCCCGAGCTACCCGAAGGAAGTCCTCTTCCTGGCGGAACCTTCTTCACCTGTGCGAGCGATGACACCATCCGAATGTGGAACTTGGAGCAGAAAGTCTTCCAGAACTGTGCCTTAAAACGGAACATTTACTGTAACGTAAGTGTGCCACATAGACAAATAAGTGTTTATCCTTATGTAAGAGCTTCTTTCGTGATATTTCATTAGAAGCATGTTGTTGTTTCGATTGAATTAAAAAACTTTCATTTGAAGAGGTTATATCAGGGGATGTTATTTGCCTGTTGTTATTAAAAAGAGTCTTTCATAACCCAGTCATGAATGAAAATTCTGTATTAAGATTACATATACTCTTTTTGCTGAATATGCGCCAATAATTAACATTTCTCTTTTTGTCTTTCAGGAATTGTTAAAAATTTTATATACAGATCCAAATTTAGTGTTTCTCTGTGATATCGATTTTCTTCCAGGTAAGAAAAATATTTTTATCTTATAGTTTGAAGTTTTTAAGTTCTAGTCCGCTTCAAAACCAATTCTTTTAAGTTAAAAAAATTGTGTACTGCTTTATTTAATCTTTACTTTTTATATTAAGTTGATACAAGAGCTTCCAAGAAATGCATTGTATATATATATATATATATATATATATATATATATATATATATATATATATATATATATATATATATATATATATATATATACAGGGCTAGATTTGAGGCGGAACGCGCCGGAACGGCGTTCCGGTACCTCTTTTTAGGTACCTCTCTTTATCAATAATTTTGAATATCCCCCACACACCCCGGAAGGTTACCGTTCCGGCACCACTATTTCTAGAAATCTAGCACTGTATCTATATATATGTGTGTGTGTGTATTTGTTTGACAGAACATTTAGAATACATTTAAAGCTTTTTGATATACCTCTGAAGGCATATATTGTGACTTTTAAAAGTTCAAAGTTCATCAAGAGCAGTTTAAAAATTTCATTAGATTATAGGGGAATCTAAGTATACTTTTTTAGTTGGGAATAATTTACATTAGAAGAACACTATAAGATCGTTCTGATATCCCTCTAAGTTATTAATTACTACTTTTAAAAGTTCAAAGTTCTTCAAGAGTAGTTCATAAACTTCTGCTGGATATAAAGGAATCTAAGGATACTCCTTTAGTTGGGAAGAATTTACCTTATACGATCACTATCAAAGCTTTCTGATATCCTTCTATATTCATTCATTACGATTTTTAAGAAGTTCAAAATTCATCAAGAGCAGTTCAAAAATTTCTTCTAGATATAGAGGAATCTAAGGATACTCCTTCAGTTGGGAAGAATTCACTTCATACGATCACTATTAGAGCTTTCTGATTCCTTCTGTATTCATTCATTACGATTTTTAATAAGTTCAAAATTCATCAAGAGAAGTTCGAAATTTTCCTCTGGATATAGAGTAATCTAAGGATACTTCTTTAGTTGGGAATAATTTACTTCATAAGAACACTATTAGAGACTTCTGATATCCCTCTTTATTCATTCATTACGATTTTTAAGAAGCTCAAAATTCATCAACAGCAGTTCAAAAGTTTCCTCTGGATATAGAGCAATCTAAGGATACTTCTTTAGTTGGGAATAATTTACTTCATAAGAACACTATTAGAGATTTCTGATATCCCTCTTTATTCATTCATTACGATTTTTAAGAAGCTCAAAATTCATCAACGGCAGTTCAAAATTTTCCTCTGAGCAATATAAGGATACTTCTTCCGTTGGGAATAATTTACTTCATAAGAACACTATTAGAGATTTCTGATATCCCTCTTTATTCATTCATTACGATATTTAAGCAGTTCAAAATTCATCAACAGCAGTTCAAAAATTTCCTCTGGATATAGAGCAAGGGACTTCTCTTAAGGATACTTCTTTAGTTGGGAAGAGTTTACTTTATAAGAGCACTATTAGAGCTTTCTGGTATCCCTCTGAAGTCATATGAGCACTTTTGAGCTTTCTGATATCTTTCTGTAGTCATTCATTATGGTTTTTAAAAGGACAGAAATTCATCGAAGAGCAGTTCATAACCATCTCCTGGATCTAGAGTAATCTGAGGCTTCTTCTATTATTAGTGACATATCCATTAGATCAAAACACATGTGCGCAGTAAATATTTGAACTTATATGCCATGGATCAGCAGCTGATTTTGATTTTACCGAGAGAGTTCCTCTCATCAATGTATTTTAATCCTCTAGAAGTATTGTATTGGACAGGGTGTTCAAACCCATAACAGGTACACTCTATCCCATGCCGGAAGTGAAACCAAGATCAATCTACTGTTCAATCTAGTCCAAGGCCCCCGCTGATAATCGGTTAACTATCTAATCAAGGTCCATTTATAATTCCTGCATCTGATTTCAATCTAACAAGCAAGAACCGAATCACTGACTCCTTTCCATCGCGTTTTCCTTTTCAGCCGGAACGAACGAGAAGCTCGTCAACTCGTACGATGGCAGGAACGGAGTCAGGTGCTTGAAAATTCGTCCAGACGGTAAGCATTTGGCGTGTGGAGACAGATCCGGCAATGTAAGGTAAGATATTTCGTGATGCATCTCGATTTTAACTACCTAATTACATGGTTGTATGAATGTACGTTTTGAGAAAAGAAATGGCAGGTCATTTCTTACGGCCTGGACCGGCGTGTGTGGAACGCGTGCAGCAGAATACATCTATACTGATTTCCACGTCATTTTTCAAACATTTCAGATGTTGCGGGTGTGTGTACAAGTACAGTAAAACCTCGTTTGTCCGGACTAACTGGGACCGTAAACAATCCGGATAATCCGGGTAATATGAGTAATAAGCAAAACAAAATCTTTAACTAAGCAGACTTATCGATTATTATGATAAAAAAACTACGTTTCGTAACAAAATAACATAATATTGTTTACAAGGCATTAAAAAATATAAAAATAACTTTTCACATCATTTCTTAAGAAAGAATTGGTATGTCTAGTAAAGCTTTCTTAAACTCGACAAAAAGCTTTTTGTTACCATAATTTATTGTACAATCTGTGCAGGAACTGTACATTGAATCAAACTAAAAAGCGAACACTTGGCATAATTGTAATTACGTTCTTGCTATCATAGTTAAAAATTATTCTCTAATGTGAACATTAAATAAAAAAAGTCTACAAATCTGATCCGGATTAACGAGGTTTTACTGTATATATATATACACTGAAGTGCCAATGAATTAGGGATACCTACCTAGTAACGAGTTCGGCCTCCTCTGGCCTTGATAACGGCTGCCACACGACGAGGCATAGATTCAACAAGTTTCTGGAAACGTTCCAAGGGAATGGCTTGCCAAATATTGGGTAAAGCTGTCCATAATTCAGTAAGGTTCTTTGGTGCTGTGTGATGGCCTTTCACGCCTTGTTCCAAAACATCCCAAAGATGCTCAATAGGATTTAAGTCTGGGCTTCTAGGTGGCCAATTCATGACAGAAGTCAGAGGAATGCTCATCCAACCAGCCAGTAGCCAACCGGGACTTCTGAGAGGTACAGTTGTCTTGCTGGAAAACTCCATTACCGTGCGGATAACACAACAGCATAAACGGATGGAGGTGATCACCCAGCAACTCTACGTACCGAATTGCATTGAGGGAGGTTGGTACACGCACCAAAGATCCCAAACTGTGCCACGAAAAAACACCCCAGACCATGATTGAGCCACCATGCCCTTGTACAGTTCCAGTCAGGCATGCAGGATCCATGGCTTCATGAGCCTGACGCCATATTCTCAGCCTCCCGTCGGCGTTAAGTAGTTGGAATCGAGACTCATCACTCCATGCTACTCGTTTCCAGTCCTCTACACTCCAGTCTCTGTGCTCTCTTGCCCAGGCAAGACGTGCAGCCCGATGGCGAGTATAGAGCAATGGTACTCTCGTAGGTAGACGGCTCCCGAAACCCATACGGTGAAGAGAGCGTTGCACAGTCCGTTTACTGACTGTACGACTGGCACCGTCATTAAACTGGGTGGTAATTTGAGCTAATGTTTGGCTTCGCTGGCTACGTACAATACGCCTGAGCCGTCTCTCACCACGCACTGTCAAGGCTAATTGTCCTTTACAGTTTGCCCGATCGCTAGTTTTTTTTCACCGTCCATGTATTCTTGGTATACTCTTGACACTGTCAACCTTGAAAATCCTAGCTGTCTGACGATTTCGGAAATTGAATGGCCCATGCGTTTCGCACCTACGATTTGTCCGCGATCGAAGGCGTCTAAATCAGGCAGTTTACCCATACTGGCAAATCCAACAACTAATTCAGAACAACCACAGTACGCGCTATATATGCAGTTACCACAGCGCCCTCACTTGCGCATACATGATGCGCAGCGCTACACAATTTGCATAGGCTTTGCTATCCCTAATTCAGTGGCATTTCAGTGTATATATATATACATATATATATATATATATATATATATATATATATATATATATATATATATATATATATATATATATATATATATAACATATATATATATACATATATATATATATGTATATATATATATATATTATAAATATATATACATATATATATATACATATACATACATATATATATATATATATATATATATATATATATATATATATATATATATATATATATATATATATATATATATTCTGTATCATTTCTCTGTTTCTTTTATTTAGGGTTTACGACTTGCAATATTTGGAGCTTTTATGCAAGATCGAGGCCCATGATGCTGAAGTTCTTTGCCTAGAGTATTCAACTGACCAATCAGGTACAATCATCTCTCATTAAAATAATTCTAGGAAAAATATAAGAATGACCACTGAGATATACATTCGCACATTTTATCCAAATGATATTTTTATTAGATTATGAAATATTTTTTATAATAATTTAAATCTTTATCACGATTTTTATTTTTATAAAAATCATTCAATTTAAAAAAAATACTTGAACAATTTCAAACTTGAAATTTCAAAATGTAAAACTCGTTAAGTTTATATTTTAAACTTTTTCTTTTGAAATTGAAAATAATGATTCTGAGTTTTATGATAAGATATAAAATGTTGATAACACTGAGACATATTTATAGTTAAAGGCCAAGGAATGCAGATACAATCGCCCTGTTTCAAAACTGTCCGGTTTATTGGATCTAAGGACAAATTGCGAATTGATTCCTATTATGTCCAAAAACCTAAAAAAATTCAATGAGATTGTCCGTCTTCGCGATTTGCGGGATACCGTGTAATATCTGCACATTTGATCGACTACATCGACTCCTGCTTTTGTCATATTGTAATCCAGTATAATCCCTGGTTTACCACGGTTAAATCACGACTAACAAATGAATGGAAAAGAATACATGGGTCAGAAAATCGGACCTGCGTTAGAAAGGGTGTAGCTATAAATAGAAACTGCTTAGAACATTCAAACCTTACATGTAAAAACAAACCATTGAAAATTATGAAAATTGTTGCACTTTATACACGGACGAGCCCGCTGAAGGGTTAAAGCAATATTTCTGAAGATTGTATAACGAAGGATCGCTATACAGAATTTCATAGTGATACCATGAAAGGAGTTTTAGATTTAGCCTTTTGAAAACGGCAAATCATAGAAAATTCTACTCCCAGTTAAGTAAACGGAAAATTCAGAGGTATAACTGGTTGCAACACTACATCAAAACGTTGTATCTGGCAATGCAGTCATCGTAGGCACATATTTAATACAGTTAGAATTATTTGATTCTGAATGCTGTGTAGTATATTTTAAGCCAAGATAATAAAAGTGGGGTGAAAAGATATTAAAAAAAATATAAATTAAGATTTAAAAACAAATTTGCGTCCAGGACCTCCTTAAAATACAACTAGTAGGCGCTTGAACTGAGCCCGTAATCTAAATTTGCGTCAGGACCTCCTTAAAATACAACTTGTAGGCGCTGGAAATGAGCCCGTAACCTAAATTTGGGTCCAGGACCTCCTTAAAATACAACTTGTAGGCGCTGGAACTGAGCCCGTTACCTAAATTTGCGTCCAGGACCTCCTTAAAATACAACTTGTAGGCTCTGGAACTGAGCCCGTAACCTAAATTTGCGTCCAGGACCTCCTTAAAATACAAGTTGTAGGCGCTGGAACTGAGCCCGTAACCTAAACTTACCATTTTACTCACGTCCTGACCTATAATGATAAGCGTCATAGTGCCTTAGAATTTAATAAAGTATATGTGTATGTCTAATTACGTATGCGTGTGCCTAAAGATAAGTGCATAAGGAACTAAAATCTGCTGCTTTTGTGTTTTAAGTGCAGTGGCTCCATCTCTGGTTACAAAATTTAAATAAAGATTGTTTATCAAAAAGTTGAAATTTTTTTCGATCCCTGCGGTTACGCAGCCAACAGGCCTTGTCTAGTGAGGTGGCACGTGCTTCATAAATGGTTATATATGTATTTGTATTGAAAAGTAAACCTTTATTCACAGACCTCACCCTAATTCTAAACTCCTGAAGGGGGGAATACTGAGATGAGTGCACCCGCCTAAAGTGAGGTACCTTAAGTGCCACTGCAAATAAAGCGGCACTGTCTGAAGCATAATATTTATCAACATATTAATATCGGCCAATATTTCCCGGCAGATCCCACCCAGCTTCTGTCGTCTGCCAGCCGCGACCGCCTGGTGCACATCTTCGACGCCCAGAAGAACTACGCGTTCGCCCAGACGCTGGACGACCACACGTCGTCCGTCACGGCAGCCAAATTCGTCAGGTGCAACAACGAGCTGTACTTCGTGTCCTGCGGCGCCGACAAGTCCGTCATATTCAGGAAGACCAAGTGGGTGAGTGGGCGATGTCTCTACCAAAGTGATATTCTGTTTCCTTGGAATTTAAGGCTCGGTGCACACGTGCGATCCGGTGTCATTGCGGCACCGCAGTTGCGATCAAGCAGTACATAGAGTTGAACTAACCGACTCACACGGACTCCGGTGACGCTGCGGCACCGCAGTCGCGATCAGATCGCAACTGCGGTGCCGCAGCGTCACCGGAGTCCGTGTGAGTCGGTTAGTTCAACTCTATGTACTGCTTGATCGCAACTGCGGTGCCGCAACGACACCGGATCGCACGTGTGCCCCGAGCCTTAAATTCCAAAGAAATATAGCTGTCTTTCGTTGCAAAATATGTTTATTTTGAAATCAATGGTGCGATGCATACGTAAGATAAAACCAACGGTAACAGTCGGGTCATTACTTCTATCTGGAATCGGGGTACTTGGAACATGTTTTTGCGGAGTCTTTCCAATGAAAATCGACTTCGAGAGACTCGTTTCACCTCGATTGCCGTCGATCCAAGATCCGTTCTAAGATACGAATACGGTAGTTGTATTTTAATTACAACTACCCTGTTCGTGTGTAGTTGTACAAATTATTATTATTTATATTTATTGATCTTGTTAATATTATATTTGTTAAATATATTAATAATATTGTTAACAAATAATATTATCAATATATTTAGCAAATATAATAATAATACTACTACAAACGAACTACTACCGTGTTCGTTTGTAGTAGTACAAATTATTATTATATATATTTATTCATCTTGTTATTATTATATTTGTTAATTATATTAATAATATTATTAACAGATAAAATAAATATAATTTTATTATATTATTCGTTTATAATTATTAATTGTTATTATTACTGCCATTCATGCAAGACTCAATGAGATACGAACATGGTAGTAAAGGCGTTTTTGTTATTAATGGTACAAATTATTGCTATCATCATCATCATTATTATTATAACTATTATTATTTGTGCATTTTCCGACTGCTTTACGCAAAGGATTGATGAGTCATTGTAGACTAAACTTCATCCTTTGCGTGTCGCATTTTCGTTCCGTAACGATTTTCATGGGGAAACCTCCGCAAAAACATGTTGCATGTTTAAAAAATATTATGTTTACGATTTTGGAGGACTTTTAAAAACTTCTTTAATTACTAATGCTATATGGAGATAAAATAGTTATGCTTTATTAATAGATATTGAAAAGGTCTATAGCTTTCGAGGTAACCCCAAGACATCATGCATAGGGTAAAAACCTAAAAGATTTTTTTCTTGCAGAAACCAACCATCAAGGTTGTTCCCGAAAAGACCCTGACGGAAAACACGACGTTCTACGATATGGAAAGAGACGTCTCACAAAGCTATGTACTAGCAGCTTGTCAGGACAGCAAAATCAGAGTGTACGACGTTCCGACGGGGAAGTGCGTACGGTCCATGGCTGGAACGCAAGGTGACGGAACGTTGATTAAGGTAAAAAAGCGTTTAGTCGCTTCGGTGTTTTAAAAGTATTTTTTTAATCAAAATCATTACGAAGCCCCATGTATGTATAGATATATATACAAAAACGAAACTGAACCCTACGTATATATATATATATATATATATATATATATATATATATATATGTGTGTGTGTGTGTGTGTGTGTGTGTAAGTAAGTAATATATTAAATATTAGGCCCTCCATTCTAGCATTCGAATTCCCTTTCCTAAATCCAATCCCCAGTAACATTAAATGATCGCTACAAAACCCTTAGCAACAGAACTTCCCATAAATCACATGCCTTTGCATTTCTACACGTGTACATGTTAGAATTCAGGCGTGGGTCCGCATCGCGAGCCCCAATATCTGCTGACCCTGCAAAATAATAGTCACATGAACCTCGCCTCTCGCGCTTAAGGTTAAAAGGTGATATTCACTTCCGAGCCGTCTTCTGAAATGGACGGACGTACTTTTGTCGCTCTAATAAAAGATTCGGCCAGACTGCATCAAAATTTTATTCCTTTCAGGCTGAGTCTAGCTCCAGCCATGTAAATATGAGCTAGTTTCACTTTCAGATTATAATTTAAGGATGTAATGGAGATATATATATATATATATATATATATATATATATATATATATATATATATATATATATATATATATATATATATATATATATATATATATATATATATATATAACATACAAAACAGAAAACCTTTTCTAATTTCCAAATTCTTTTCATTTTCCTTTAAAATTACTTGAGCGTGAGCAAACTAATTTCGTTTTCGCATAAAGAACAAAGTAATTGTAAGTAACTTAAAAGCAATAGAGGGTAATTAATATATCGTCCCTTTAAACCCCCAGTCTCGTGGGTGCCAAAACTATAACAGGCCACGGAACTCAACCCAGAGAACTGGCCTGGGGGCCTCTGTCCAATAAATGCAGAGTGCAAGGGTCATGTGACAACTCTGCTTCGTTACTTCTTTGATTGTCTCTCGCGTCGCTCCGTCTCTTGTCCGCGGACTGCTTCCGACAACTCTACAATGTAAACTCTGTATTCTTAAGCCCCGGCAGAAGATTATAGTGGCTGGCTTATTTACGTCTATGACGTCAGTGTCCCTTTGTGTCAAGTTCGTTTTGTAGTGTACATCTCTTCCATGTCGCGGCCTTGAAGTTTAATGCCAGAAAATAAAGTAGTTCAACTGTTTAACGTGTGGACTATGTTTTCATCGAGTGTTTATCCGTTTTCTCCACTCCGGCCACTTCTACTTTAAAGGATATTTTACCCTGTATAAGGGCCTGTTCACATAGGAGTCCGTTGCGTTGCGTTAAGGAAAAGATGACGTTGAGACGAAAATAAACCAATCATAGGCGTTCAAAATTTCGTTTGGAGGCATATGATTGGTTTATTTTCGTCTCAACGTCATCTTTTCCTTAACGCAACGCCACGCAACGGACTCCTATGTGAACAGGCCCTTACTTCAACGCTTGTGGCATTCCCCCACACCACGGCTTCCGGAACACTTCAGTCATACGAGGGGGGATGCGTCATCTTTTCTAGCCCTACGTTTGATTTCATTAAAATACTCGCGCATATATTCACCTAATGGCTCTAAGATGAAAGAAGCCTTTCGACACCCTCTTTAAAACCCATTTATCTATCTCTTTTTCTATCATTATGCATTATTCATGTCACTCCCACCCAAACCCTGCACGGCTTTCCTTTGATAACCCACGCATTGTCAAATTAAAAAAAAAAAATGAGTGTTTAAGCCTCGAGCCTTTACCTTGAATGTATCTTCATACCTAATAGGTTGCCGTGGACTCCACTGGAACCTATGTCGCCACCAGCTCGACCGACAAGACGATTTACGTGTACGACTACCTAACCGGGCAGTGCGTAGCCTCCATGACTGGTCACTCGGAACTGGTGACGGGCCTGAAGTTCATGCCGTCGGGGAAGCACCTCATTTCCGTATCCGGCGACGGGTAAGGGAATCCATTCTGAAACTTATATCTTAAATGAAACTATTATTAACTTACTTGTTATAACAGTTATAAAACTATATATATTTATTAAAGGTATTTATTAATTTTATTACTATCACTTTATCTTAAATGTATCTTAGTTGTCAGTTTAACCTGTAAATGGTCTTGAAATAGACTTAACCTTTAGCTTACGGGGCCCATTTTTCTGATTCCCTCTTTAGAACGGGAAATTTCCTACCCCCCCCCCCTTTGTGAGAAAGGCCATTAAGGGAGTTATATGTGTGTGTGTGTGTGTGTGTGTGTGTGTGTGTGTGTGTATAATAATAACGTTCCACCTTTATTAATTAACGCATATTCTAAATTTTCCCGTTAATGTTTCAATAAAGTATAGCCCCCTATTTCAAATTATGACCTAAGGATAAACGAATTAACCAGCTAAATTGTCCCTTAATTCACGTGCTAAACAGTAAAAGTTGTTTTCAAAACAAGATGATTCAACCTCATCAGTTTTTCTCGAAACTTCCAAGAGATCATACGACTTCTGACGCATGAGGTCAGATGGTCACCATGGGGTTATATATATATATATATATATATATATATATATATATATATATATATTCATTCTTAGGCCCGTATTCTTGGGATACATGCTATCCCCCCCCCCGTAAGAAAAGGTTAAGAGAATATTACTCATTACCCGCTTTATTTATGATTTCTAAATGTAATGCTATGTGTATGCTAGCCTCGCATATACAACCCGCTTTAGCTCGCATATGTAACCGCTCCTTGAGCGAAAGAAAAAGTGACTACACAATCTTCTGGCACGTGTTAAAACGGCCACAACGAAATTCTATTATCGAAATCCCTGTTGTAGTACTCTTCATAATCGAACATAACATGTTCTGGCAATGGAAAAGTTTCACAACGCTTTCTAGACACTTACTAAGGAAGTAATTACCTGTTATATTAAAAATTCTTCTATTAAAAACAATGGATAAAAAAAATTGTATATTTCAGTTTGAACGATTTATTTAAATCATATGTGGAAACTTTTTTAGCGTCTCTAACGAATTCTTTTGTTCAGAGTTGCTAAAAAACACTTTATTTGCAGAAATATAATAAATTAGGCTAACGGCTACCGATCTATGCGTACTTTTAATTACGTTTCGTAATGTGACACGTCATAAAGTTGCTATGACAGATAAAATTTCTTCAAGTCACGCTGCTGCCATCTGTCGGCTGAAAGTGGAATCTAGATCACATCATTCGTTGAGGCGATGCCCCGGCTGCACCACGAATGAAATTTAAATGCAAATGACCGTCCTACTCGCCGGGTTAAATTTCCATGGAGCTGTTAAATCACACTTGAGAGAGAATTCTATGGAAAAATTATCTTTTCGAAGGAAAATAATAAAGCGAAAAGTTCTAGATTCGGGCGCCAAACTCGTCCATTTTATGAACCGCCAGAGGCAAAATCCTACCTTTCAAAAATGCAGGCTGTACCTCGCATTACACGACACATTTATTAAAAACTAGCCGGGCTTCGCCTAGCTACGCTCAAGCCATCCGTGTAACATATTTATGTACTTCGGGCCCCACAAAAGAAAAAAAAGCCTACAAATGTATTAAATTCAAGTGAATAAATTCCTTTCAATTTTCATTCCCGTCGCTGCCGACAGATGGCAGCACCACTTCACCAGATGATTTGGTTTCTAAGCAGTGAGTGATTTTAGAATGAAAATATCTCTAAAACTATTGAATTAACAGAATAAGTGTACGCAGAAAAAATTATCAGTTTTCGAAGCTCTTTCTAAATATGTAACATTTATGTACTTTCATGAGAAAAAAAATTACACCGTTTCCTGTATATTTGTCGACCATTTTTTTTTCGAGGATCGGTGCCCGCCCGGATGAGTTACGGTCACGTGATCTCTCGACTTCCACTTGTCTCTTTATTAGTATAGATGCAAATACTTTCAATTATTTTTATTTACCGCCTGTAAAGGGAGAGTTTATGTATTCATTTCAGGTGCATTTTCGTGTGGAAACTAACTCTTCAAGGCTCTAAATCCATAGGAAAAGCGGGTGATATGGCCCAGATTCCTATATCGTCAGGCATATGGCAAGATTCCAGGTAAGTTCTTAACTTTTTATCAATTATATGCAGATACAGTCAAACTCATTAATATGTACGGCACTTTATGCGCGCAACCATATTACTCTAAATTTTTTCTTGGATATCATAATCTTTGCCCTAAGGACATACCCCCCCCCCCCCTTACTGTTTTTTTGCTGCATTTTTTTGCTGCCTGAGGGAAAAAAAATTTACTGCCTGAGCAAATTTTTTTCCTGGGCAAAAAAAAAATTGCTCAGGCAGCAAATTTTTTTTTTCCTCAGGCAGCATTTACAAAAGATTTTCGAGTTTAGTGTAATAAACTATTCTGGTAATACATTTGTGTTAGTAGATCCATTCAAGTTTTCAAAAAGCTACCCAGCTTCACTAGAGCACAACTAAGGAACTTTCGTAGACGTTTTGTTATACAGTGGAGTCCCGATAATCCGAAATGATTGGGACCAGACCCTTTTCGGATTAACGAATTTTTCGGATCAAGCGAAATCATTCTTAAAATAAACTTAAATTACACAATAACGTGTGATTACATAAATATTACACATTTCGTGTGATTACACTGTATATATATATATATAACGCGAAGGTATGTGGCACAAAAATCGACGATATTTCTACACTCCGAATGGCAACGGCTGAAACTACCGGATGTAAACATTAGCGGCCGTCCGCAGTTTAAAACCGCGTGTGTGTAGTGGCGACATTTGTTACAACCGCTGATCTTTCGACAAAATATGTTCAGACTTATCAAATTCAGTGTTAAGTTATGGACAGTTGTATGTAGGTTTATCTAGAGTCCATTCTTTTGATTTTGTCACCGTAGTATCTCCTACTTCTGAAATATTCAGTTGTGTATATCAAGAAGTTTTATGAATATCATAGTTGTAATCCACACTATATTTTAGTACTTGCTGAATTGTTACTCCATTTTAAAAGTGAAGATATTTTCCCAATAATTTATTATTTGATATGATTAAGTGTATATATCTGAACTGTGAACCATAATACATACGGAGAGTGATGTAATCCACACTATATTTTAGTACTTGCTGAATTTTTACTTCATTTTAAAAGTGAAGATATTTTCCCAACAATTTATTATTTGATATGATTAAGTGGTGATATCCAAATTGTGAGCAATAGTACATACAGAGAGTTATGTAATCCACACTATATTTTAGTACTTGCTGAATTTTTACTCCATTTTAAAAGTGAAGATTTTTTCCCAACAATTTATTATTTGATATGATTATGTGGTGATATCCAAATTGTGAGCAATAGTACATACAGAGAGTGATGTAATCCACACTATATTTTAGTACTTGCTAAATTGTTACTCCATTTTTTAAGTGAAAAAAATTTTCCCCAACAATTTCTCATTTTATGTAATGATAAAGGGTAGATATCTTAATTTTGAAAAATATTACATACAGAGAGGAACGTAATTTATAAAATCATTGGTGTCGGGTTTCTCAGTCTTATCTTTAACTCTGTTCTGAAGTAATGGAAATTCTCATTTTTTAATCACGATGTTTTAGAATCAGCCTTATAGTGAATTTAGCAATGATTATAAATTTTTTGGCTGAGTTCCCACTACCCCTTAACAACGTATATTTATGATGACAGGTAATGGCAACATTCCTTACATGTGTTACTTTCAGTTGAGTTGTTTTACAAAAGAAAATATAAACTTAAAAACGACAATGCTGGTCGCGCAGCGGCTGGTTTAACTTATTTTTTTGTGACGAAAGAAAACCGGAGTAGTGTTTCGAATTTTCGTCTCCTAATTTCTTGTGGCATCGCTGCCATTTCTGGTGTTTGTAAATAATTAAATGTCCCCTCTCACCTTGATATAGGAAGAGCACAGTTGCCGTCACAAAGCCACTTCCGAATGCTAAGCCGAACAGTGACAAAGACAGTCCTTACGATTTCGGAGATGGACAGCTACCATCCTGGGCGAAGAAACAGGTACGTTTCCAACAAAAGTCATACTTCGCACAATTTATTCGCACAGTGTTTTCGGAACATTTCATTACACTATTTTCCTGAGAGTTTAATATTGCATTACATCTCAGGGATGTAGAAACTGGTTCCCGAATTCAGGCTAATCAAATGAGACGCCTTTTAATTAATTATGGTGTCATTTTTCAAAAAAGGATGGGTGTTTCATTACATTTGTATAAACATTTAGATAGCGAAAATTATCTCGTGTCCTGATTTTTCTCTAATACCCAGTAACATTAAAAGAGTGCGTTTGCACTTGTATCAGTTACCCGTATTTCCCATCGCATATCATGATACAAAACCGGGATGTAATGCGTGTTGTTATCCTATCATTTGTTTAGCAATCCGTATATTTCCCCGTGACTGATAGCTAAATGTAATATACCTGTATGATACCATGTAACATTAATGGGGTGCGTTTGCACTTCTATCAGTTACCCGTATTTGGCATCGCATATCATGATACAAAACCGGGATGTAATACCGGGATGTTACACCTGACGGATAGCAAAAGGCAATATAACTAACACAATGTAATACCTGTATGATACCATGTAGCATTAAAGGGGTGCGTTTGAACTTCTCTCAGTTACTCGTATTTGGCATCACGTATCATGATAAAAAAAACGGGATGTAATGCGTGTTGTTATCCTATCATTTGTTTAGCAATCCGTATATTTCCCCGTGACTGATAGCTAAATGTAATATACCTGTATGATACCATGTAACATTAATGGGGTGCGTTTGCACTTCTATCAGTTACCCGTATTTGGCATCGCATATCATGATACAAAACCGGGATGTAATACCGGGATGTTACACCTGACGGATAGCAAAAGGCAATATAACTAACACAATGTAATACCTGTATGATACCATGTAGCATTAAAGGGGTGCGTTTGAACTTCTCTCAGTTACTCGTATTTGGCATCACGTATCATGATAAAAAAACGGGATGTAATGCGTGTTGTTATCCTATCATTTGTTTAGCAATCCGTATATTTCCCCGTGACTGATAGCTAAATGTAATATACCTGTATGATACCATGTAACATTAATGGGGTGCGTTTGCACTTCTATCAGTTACCCGTATTTGGCATCGCATATCATGATACAAAACCGGGATGTAATACCGGGATGTTACACCTGACGGATAGCAAAAGGAAATATAAATAACACAATGTAATACCTGTATGATACCATGTAACATTAAAGGGGTGCGTTTGAACTTCTCTCAGTTACTCGTATTTGGCATCACGTATCATGATAAAAAAAACGGGATGTAATGCGTGTTGTTATCCTATCATTTGTTTAGCAATCCGTATATTTCCCAGTGACGGATAGCTAAATGTAATATACCTGTATGATACCATGTAATATTAATGGGGTGCGTTTGCACTTCTATCAGTTACCCGTATTTGGCATCGCATATCATGATACAAAACCGGGATGTAATACCGGGATGTTACACCTGACGGATAGCAAAATGTAATATAACTAACACAATGTAATATCTGTATGATACCATGTAACATTAAAGAGGTGCGTTTGAACTTCTACTAGTTACTCGTATTTGGCATCACGTATCATGATAAAAAACCGGGATGTAATGCGTGTTGTTATCCTATCATTTATTTAGCAATCCGTATATTTCCCCGTGATGGATAGCTAAATGTAATATACCTGTATGATACCATGTAACATTAATGGGGTGAGTTTGCACTTCTATCAGTTACCCGTATTTGGCATCGCATATCATGATACAAAACCGGGATGTAATGCGTGTTGTTATCCTATCATTTGTTTAGCAATCCGTATATTTCCCCGTGACGGATAGCTGAATGTAATATAAATAACACAATGTAATATGTGTATAATACCACGTAACATTAAAGGGATGCGTTTGCACTTCTATCAATTACCCGTATTTGGCATCAGTTCTATCAGTTATGTATCATGATACAAAACGGGGATGTAATGCGTGTTGTTAACCTATCAGTTGTGCAGCAATCCGTATATTTTACACCTGACGGATATCAAAAGGTAATATAAATAACACAATGTAATACCTGTAGGATAACATGTAATATTAAAGGGGTGCGTTTGCACTTCTATCAGTTACCCGTATTTGGTATCGCGTATTATGATACAAAACAGGATTGTAATGTGTGTTTTTAATGTATCATTTGTTCAGAAAGCCGTACATTTTATACATGCCGTATAGCAAAATGTAATATAAATAACACAAAGAAATACGTGTATAATACCATGTAACATTAAAGGGGTGCGTTTGCACTTCTATCAGTTACCCGTGTTTGGCATCGCGTATCATGATACAAAATGGGGATGTAATGCGTGTTGTTAACCTATCAGTTGTTCAGCAATCCGTATATTTTTCACATGACGGATAGAAAAATGTAATATAAATAACGCAATGTAATACATGTATCATTTCACTTATTATCTGCATCATTTCTTTGACGGATTGACGAAAGACCCATTCCCTGTGAATCCTGATTGAGTGATATCAGATAAGATACGTTGATATACACGATACATGTCAGTCCACACTTGTGACCCGATATTAAGATTTGTACACTTACGACCATATTAAGATTTGTATCCCGATCGTGATACAAATCTTAATATGGATACAAGTACAAGCTCAGCCTTTATGCATGATAGCATTTAATCTCTTACAAATCTTTAAAATAGCTTTTACTGACATCTATTTCTCCTTTGTCATTATTATCAAGTTAAATCTTAAAAAAAAACTATGAGCGAAAACTTTTTGTGACTTAACGTTTCCTTCCAAAGTTTTTAGTTTTTTAAAAACTACTTAGTAGCATGGTGATTATTTCAACGCTCTTTTACGTGTATTTCCGATAACATAACTTGTCCTTTGCTTGTTGACACTTTGATCTTTGCGTAGAATCTTCAACTTCCTCAACTCTGGGGACTTTCCGGTAGCTTGCCTGAACATATATTGTAAAATTAGAATGCTGTTTCAGGGTGTAATGTTTCTGGGCAGTGAATTTATC
>OU015499.1:101031002-101473502 GCA_907164885.2 Dolomedes plantarius | reverse complement strand
ATCTCGCACGACACTCACCAAATGACTGATTTCAGAGCCCTCGCTGCGCTACTACCAGCTATCACAGAGCCATCTGTTGTTCTGCATACACACTATGCCTGCAGAACTTCCACACGACACATATACGTTTGTGATCCGTTCACATATCTACAAAAAAAAAATAGTTGCCATGACTTATGCCTCAACCCTCGTATATATATATATATCGGTACACTGTCTGGATGATTTAGTATCAGCACATGCATGTTGTTTTAGGTATATTACAAAAGGGAAGTATAACTAGAGGAGTACGAAAGCATGTTTAAGATACAAATATGGGATACCCAAAACAGGTAAATTCTCTACCCAGAAACATTACACCCTGAAACAGCATTTCATTTTTTACAGTCTATTTTTCAAATGCGAGGCATATTCCGCTGAAAATTCCAATGTGAAAGCCTCTCGGTTTCGCTTACGGCTTTATGTAAAGTAACAATATGCATACAGTTTCAAAAAACGCATCTCAATAAATTTTTACTGAGGAGAACTAATCCTCCGCAAACTATGCCCTGGAACCCTACACTGTAAAAACGAAATGCTCTTTCAGATTAAAAAAGCTAACTGTTTCAGGGTGTAATGTTTCTGGGTACCTGTTTTGGGTATCCCACTTTTCTATCTTAAACGTATTTTCTTACCCTTCTAATTATGCTTCCGTTTTCGTAATACGCCCAAATCAGCATTCCATCTTCACGCTGTAGCCCTTACCTTTTTCATATCTCTAACTGTTGCATTCATTGACCACGCTAATGGAATTTTGTTATAAGTATGACGCCATTTTTCTCCAGGTATCAGATGAATGGAAGTCCGCCGGCAAATCCTCCCCTCCGCCATTACAACCCAGAGGCCGCTGGGCACAGAGGTTAGAAGGTCCGAACCTCATAGTCAAGTCCTATTCGTACACAGATTCTGTGATACCCATTCCACAATCCATAGGTAAGGTTTCAGATGGTTTAAGAGGCAATTACCTTAAGGGTGGCATTGCCTTGTTTTCATAAGTCTTCTGTTTTACTAAAAACAAATTAAAGATAGCCACAAATAAGTGAAAAATAACCAATTAAAAAGCGTGTTAAAGATGAGCTGGAAATAAATTATAAAAAAACTCAAAATGAAAACTAAAAATAACCTAAAAGAATTCAGAAAGTAATACTAATAAATTAGAAAATGACTAATTTAAAAAGTTAAAAGACATTTAAATATTAGAGAAAAATCTGATTTTTTTCTGTAAACGTTTATGCCATTTATACATTTTTTCAGTTCCGGAAAAAACCAACGATGTCGAGTCTGATTCAACGAACTCCATTGGTAAAGAAGAAACATCTAAGGTAAGTATCTTTTATACAACGTTCATTTCAGTTCACAAGGCTTATTTTTTCTTATTGGCCTACTAGATTGACTTATGATTCAATTCCTAAATATAGTTCAGAAAAATCCCTCTTTTTAACCTCTTCTCATGACTTGACGCTTTCTACCTTAGCTTATGATTCAATTCCTAAAAATTATACAGAAAAATCCTTCTTTTTAAACTCTTCTCATTACTTGAAGCTTTCCACCTTGACCTATAATTCAATGCCTAAAAATCATGCAGAAAAATCTCTCTTTTTAAACTCTTCTCATTACTTGAAGCTTTCTACCTTGAACTATGATTCAATTCCTAAAAATCCTGCAGAAAAATCCCTATTTTTAACAACTTCTCTTTACTTGAAACTTTCTTCCATGACCCATGATTCAATTCCTAAAATTCGTGCAGAAAAATCCCCCTTTTTAACCACTTCTCATTACTTGAAGCTTTCTACCTTGACCTATGATTCAATTCCTAAAAATCGTGCAGAAAAATACCTCTTTTTAACCACTTCTCATTGAAGCTTAGTGCCTTGACTTATGATTCAATTCCTAAAGATCGTGCAGAAAAATCCCTCTTTTTAAATTCTTCTCATTACTTGAAGCTTTCTACCTTGACCTATGATTCAATTCCTAAAAATCGTGCAGAAAAATACCTCTTTTTAACCACTTCTCATTGAAGCTTAGTGCCTTGACTTATGATTCAATTCCTAAAGATCGTGCAGAAAAATCCCTCTTTTTAAATTCTTCTCATTACTTGAAGCTTTCTACCTTGACCTATGATTCAATTCCTAAAAATCGTGCAGAAAAATACCTCTTTTTAACCACTTCTCATTGAAGCTTACTGCCTTGACCTATGATTCAATTCCTAAAGATCGTGCAGAAAAATCCCTCTTTTTAAATTCTTCTCATTACTTGAAGCTTTCTACCTTGACCTATGATTCAATTTCTAAAAATCGCACGGAAAATTCCCCCTTTTTAAAATCTTCTCATTACTTGAAGTTTTCCGTGTTCCCATAGTGGAGCCAATGGAATTAGGAATATATTATTAGTGTTCCCGTGGCGGGGCCTATGGAATTATGGAATATATTGTTAGAAGTGTCCCCAAAGTGGAATCAATCAAGTTATGGAATATGATTGTACCTTTGGCGGAACCAAATGAGTTATGGAATGTAGTATAAGGAGCTAACTGATTAAGACTGCTGTGTACTAACCCTATTGGATTCCCTCACCTCAGTGTTAACATGTGGAGTAAATGTGTCCAAGTATTGCTGACTTGGATTGAAAGATATTTTTTAATTCTACTCAATAACACATGTAACACAAATAATAATATAAATCATTCGAGGGGAAAAATCTGGTCTAGTGTGGTTTAAACGCTCCTCAATTCCTTTGATGGGTGAAATTTATAAAATGAATCCTGTTGCAAAGCGCAGAAAAGTTCAGGCTATCTGAAAATGCCATTTTTATTGGATTATCAGCATTTATGTAGCTGTCAATAACAGATACATTTTCTCCATAAGTTAACATTGAGGTGAACGAATCCAATAGGGTTAGTACACTTAATGCACTAACAGTGCTAACTCGGTAATTAGGCTCTACGAGTCTCTAATATCATACAAAAGTAAGACAAATATTTGAAATGCTTTGAAAGATGGCATATTAACAAAATAAAATTGTCAAAAAGTATTCTGTTAGAACACAGAAAAAGTAATTCTTAAAATTATGAAAAATAATCAGTTTTGATTTTATAATTACCGTCGACTGGGGTAACTTTGGCCCAACAAACCTATTATAATATACCTATATACTTATTATACCTACTATATTTAACCTTGCAATAAATAAGTGATAATCACTCTCCTTTGTCTAGATCAGCGGTTCCCACCCCGTAGAATCCTCTGGACCACTAAGCCAGAAATTGAACCATGTTCGAACCACCACTATTCCCCACCGTCTTGAGGGGGGGAGAACCTTCTGGGGGGAATGGAGGGTTAAGAATATCCCTCGGGCAAAGCGAATACAGGATTAACATGTTCAACTTTTTTAAAAAATTTAATTCAACTCCTGATAGTCATCGGATATATTCTGCCCATCTAGTTCAGCGAACATTGCTTTCAAAATTTATTTAGCAACTTTTTTATATATGGTGCCGGACCACTCCCGAGGCTCTCGAAAACCACCTGTAGTCCGCGCACCACCGGTTGGGAACCACTGGTTTAGATACAGCACATACAATCTTTTTTTTTTCGTTTGTTTGGCCAAACTTACCCGCAAAGGCCAAAGTTACCCTAGTTGATGGTATTGACTTTTTAAATATAAATGCTTACTGGGAAGGGCGTACACAGACCATACTCGGTTCTATTATCCTCTAAGCAACGAAGATTTCAAAACAGGCAAAGGAGAGATCCAAAGAGTCTGGCGCCACCTCCGGGTGGGCCCGAACCACCAACCTTTCGGTTAACAGATGAACGTGCTCCACGGAGACGGAATTAAGTCCTTGAAAGGTCAAATGACTCGAATAGTAAAATAAGAGGAAGGGCGCATTATAATTCTTAAAAATTTTCCATGAGACAAAAGAGTGAGAATATCTCAGAAATATTCCCTTACAAATCTTTAAAATAGCTCTTACTGACATCTATTTCTCTTGTCATTATTATCAAGTTAAATCTTAAACAAATACTAGGAGGGAAAACGGTTAATGACTTAACACTACCTTCCAAAGATTTTAGTTTTAAAAAACTACTTAACAGCATGATAATAATTTCAACGTTCTTTTATGTATATTTCTGGTATCATAACTTGTCCTTTGCTTGTTGACACTCTGATCTTGGCTTAGAATCTTCAACTTCTGCAGCCCTGGTGGCTTTGCGGTAGCTTGCCTGAGCATATTTTTCAAATAAGAGGTATATTCCGCTGAAAAGTCCAAAGTGAAAGGCTCTCAGTTTCGCTTACAGCTTTATGTAAAGTAACAATATACAGTTTCAAAGAACACATCTCAATAAATCTTTACTGACGAGAACTAATCCTCCGTAAACTGTGCTGTTTCGGGTTAGGAAAGCTAACTGCTTCATGGTGCAATGTTTCTGGGTAGCGAGTTTACCTTTTTTTTGGGTATCCCACTTTTGTATCTTAAACGTATTTTCTTACCCCTCTAATTACATTCCATTTTTGAAATACGCCCAAAAAGCTCCTTAATGCTCTTTATTTATGAAAGAAGAATTTTCATAAATAATTTTTTTTTCTAGAGAGAAACTACGTTTTTGCTTTTTACTTTTATATGCTGGATATCGACGTCATTTTAAAATTAATAAATTGTTGTTTTTGTTGGTGTTTCTTGTGGCCGGAGCACTCCAGACCAGGTGCATAGAAGGCTTGCGGGGCTAGGAAAACGGCACCACAAGGGTTGGAGTCCATCTTGGCCAGGTGCTACCGCAGTTTTGATCGATCAATCCCAGAGGCGACATCTGGCGGGTTCGTTCCCTCCTCCAAACCCGTACCACCAAACGGAAGGACGATTAATAAACTTTAAAAATTGTAGTAAATAACATCCGATAGTATATCAGTAACCAGAATGTGAAGATAGCTTAGGCGCAGATAGATTGGGCGCATTAGAGGGGGATTATGATAATTTCCTCCCCTAATATGCCTAAAAATTGAAAGAAAAAAAAATACGAATATAGAAATAAAAAAACAACTATTTTTCTAGATTACATCTTTCGGATTCATAGATTTGTTGTTGTTGTTGTTGTTAAGCCCCCCCCCCCCCTCCAGTGGCGTAGCGAGGGGTGGGCAAGGAGGTCTATCATGCCCCGGGCGCCACTCGCACTGGGGCGCCAAATGGTGCTTTTCACTAATTATATATATTATATTACTATATGTTTTTCGGAAAGGGGGGCGCCAGTTATGCTCGCTACGTCACTGCCCCCCCCCCTACACTAGAAAATGCTAGACCAGGTACGTGAGGCTCTGGTGTGTGAGCAAATGGAAGGCAGCAGCATCCCGATCGTCTCCAAGCATGCTGACGGGAATACCTGAACAGTCCACAACGTGGGAAGAATTCGCAGGGGCAACAGCAGAGGGACAAGGGGGAAAGACCTTTGTAGAGTTCTCGAATCGCATACTTTTGTAGGGCCACTCCGAAGACGAGCCTGGGCAGACTGTATTAGTCTCAGACCTCTAAAGTCCAATGTCAGACCAGGGCTATTGGCCGTTGGTTCATAGATTTAACGTAACCAGACGAGCGTGCCCGAAGAGGACGAGAGTTTTGATTGCTTGTATTTCAATTTCTTTTTCTTTTCCTAATAAAACACGGTGGTCTTAGCTCATTTATCTGCGAGAAAATTCTGCCAAGTATCCCATTCGCAAATCTTTGTTCGTGCTTTATTCGTGAATAAGCCGAACTCTTCTTCACTGACACAAGTATTTTTCAGTTGTTACTCGATAGATATTACCCATCTGGTTAAAATAACAGCTTGACAATATTCCGGCATGCGAAGTAAGTGTTTGATTTTATATCGCCAGGCGTCCTCCGATCGTTCCAGCAGCAAAACGCGTTCCGAGCGTGTCCGACACCCGACCGATTCCAGCAGTGCCAGCAGCCTGAGGCTGGAAGACGGGGATGCTGAGGATGAAAGGTCTGACAGTGGAACGACAGAAACCAGCGAGGTGGTCTACTATCCGGAGGGAAACGTTGATTTCAAAGACAGGTATTCAGAGACTCGTCATTATCAGATGCTTGTAGACGAGCAGTTCATACTACTCTTAAATATGCATTGACTACATCGCTTGTTAACTTTTACACCTGTAATTCATACGTGGTACGTAGAATATGTTGATGGATGAGCGAGTGTTGTATTTTAAAATGCCCTTTAAAAGATTGAAATGTCTCCTTTAACCCTTCAGCGGGCGCGCCTGTGTACAAAGTGCAACATTTCCGTAATTTTGAATGGTTTGTTTTTACATGTAAGGTTTGAATGCTCTAAGCAGTTTCTCTTTATAGATACTGCTTAGAGCATTCTAAGAAGTATAGTTTATAGTTTATTCTAAGCAGTATAGTTTATAGCAGTACAGCAGTATAGTTATTCTAAGCAGTATAGCAGTATAGTTATTCTAAGCTAAGTTTAAGCTAGTTTAGAATAACTTAAGTTTTTAGAATAACTTTAGCTTAGTTTTTAGAATAACTTAGAATAACTTAATTTTATAGTTATTCTAAGCTAAGTTTAAGCAGCATAGCAGTATAGTTATTCTAAGCAGTATAGTTATTCTAAGCAGTATAGTTATTCTAAGCAGTATAGTTATTCTAAGCAGTATAGTTTATTCTAAGCATTATAGTTTCTCTTTATAGATCAGACTTGCTTTAGAAAGGGTTTCTAAAGCAGGTCTGATTTTCCGACCCTTGAATTCCTTTCTATTCATTATTAGTTGTTATTTAACCGTGGTAAACCAACGATTACACTGGATTACAATACGACAAAAGCAGGAGTCGATGTAGTCGATCAAATGTGCAGCTATTACACGGTATCCCGCATATCTCGAAGATGGACAATCTCATTGTTTTTTAGGTTTTCGGACATAATAGGAATCCATTCGCAAGTTATCCTTAAATCCAATAAACCGGCAGTTTTGAAATAAGGCGACTGTATCTGCATTCTTTAGCCTTTAATTATAACTATATCTCAGTATTATCAACATTTTATATCTTCTCATAAAACGCAGAATTATTATTTTCAACTTGAAAAAAAAAAGTTTATCGCAAAAGGAATAATCATGGTTGAAAGAGACGTTGCACTCTGTGCCACTCGCGCCTGCTGGTGTTCCAAAAACAGGCGCGCCCGCTGAAGGGTTAAATTAGTGAAATCTGTTGAAAAGATTCAATGGTTAAAAACAGTTTCAAACTATATACCTTTCTTGGTTTATTTGTAACTAAAATGTGTTATTTCCCCTCAGTTCTTTCCAGATTTTCGCCCAACATGAAGAGAAAAAGATTATGAGGAGCAAATCGGGGTTACAACGTTCCACGTCCTCGCACTATGTTTCAGGTAATTCATGTTTATTCATTTTTAGTATTATTCCTTATTTGCGAATAAGGAGTAAAAATGATTATGCTCCCAGAAAATGATGAGTGCTCCCAGATTTTTAAGGCTGCAGAAACCGAAAGCTTTTTAGGGACTGATGGGTTGCAACCGGAATTTCTCTGATTCTAAGGCCGTCTGCACACGGAGCAACTCAAAAGAAACTGATAACTGACTCCAGTCACAAACCAGTCTGTGATGAGTCGTAACCTATGTAATTGAATGGAGCCACGCACACGGCGCAACTGGTTACAAACTCGTTCGACGAGTTCCATTTGCATAATTCCATGAGTCCGGAGTAATGCAGTAACCTATGACCTTAACAACCTCTAAGATAAAATTGAAGAAGTTTACTTGAGCCTTGTAAATTGTTCTCCCACAAATCGAGAAATATTTTTTTCAATTCCTACTATTAGTTCACACTTTCTCTATATATATCTTGTTCAAATTTTCAATCGTTAATAAAAGTACTTTTTATTCATCCACTCAAGTTCAAATACATTTTTTTTAAACTTGTAGTGGATGACACTTAATGTTAATGCAGTTTTTTTTCAAATATTAATTCATTAATTAAATTTAATCAATTTTAGTTTAGACCTAGAGCGTCTCTTGCTCTTGAATAGTAATTTCCCTCTTGTTACTGTGTAAACGGTAGCACTGTGGTATCGCGAGCTTCTCCCGTCCTGTAGGTTGCGAGATCGAATCCCCAATCTGATAAACTTTTTCTCTCTCTTTCCCCCCCCCCCTCCTAATCTACAGTAGGCAAGGTTCTGGCAGGCAATCCTTTTTTTCAATTCCTACTATTAGTTCACACTCAAATTTTTTCTTTGTTGACCTAAGTAGGAATTGACTTAAAATTTTTTTTTTATATACAGTGGACGCTCGTTAATTCGAACTCAAAGGTTCTCAGAAAAAAGTTCGAATTATCCGAAGTTCGAATTATCCGATGTTAAGAGAAAATATATAACTTTAAATGTGTATCACTGAAGAAGAAAATCTCCTAGTATGTATAACCCCAGAAAATATATTATACTATGTTATCTAAAGTTAAACATATTAAAAAGCAATACAGACTTACTTTAATCATAAAATGAAGCAGAAGATTTGCAGTATAAAGTAAACTTTTATTAAAAAAATGAATTACACTTTGGGGAAAAACTGTAAAATGGATGTTTGGTTTTGTTTATGATGCCTACATTGTTCAGTCAGCTTCTCGATTTGAAGTAAACATTTCAATTCATTTTCAGAGGAAGGTTCCATCTGAATAAATGCTTTCAGAGTTTTAATAGAGTTCATTATGGCTTTGTCCATTATAGCCGCATTAAAAATATCTTTCGGCAGGTAAGTAGAGAAAAGCCCTGGCAGTTTCCTACCGAAATTAGTGCATACGTCTTCGTTTACATCAGAGCTTTGGCCACATACAGTTTGATAAGAAATATTGTGCCTTGACTTAAATCGAGAAAGCCACCCATCACTGCATTTAAAATCTTCAATACCCATTCGACTTGCCAATTCATTAGCCTTCGTCAGCACTAGGGGTCCATTTATCGGAAAATTTTGAGATCTAACATCCTGGAACCATAGCAGTAGAGCTTTTTCTAGAACTTCTTGGGACGCATTTCCCATGCGTTTCCTTCCTCTAGCAAATTTTGATTTTTTCTCATGAATCTAAAATTGACTCCTTGTTTTAAAATTAGTTGACAAGGCATTTTTTAAAATTCCATAGTCAGCTGCTAACTTCGTTTTACATTCGCCATTCTCTACTTTCTTTAAAATTTCTACCTTTGTCTCCAAAGTTAGGGTTTTGTACTTTCCACGTGTAGACATCCTCAACTTTTACACATTCACACCACACAATGAGGAAGAAAAACTAGACCACATTAACTTGTCTGCACTGCAGTTATAACTGATGCAGCTCCCTAGAATCTGTAGTAAAGACTGGCTTTTTTTTTAAATTCTAAGAAAATCGATACAAATAAAGGAAAATTGCTTTTTCCGTTTAGCACTAATAAGGACAATAGCTACTAACGTTTAGCGGACATGCAATAGTCTAGGAATGCAGGCATGTGCCTCTTTACACAGAAAAGAAATTTTGACACACAAAATAATAAATACAGTGTGTATTTTTTCCATTAAACGAGGAAAAAGAATTTTTTTTTGTCAAATTTTTAGTTCGAATTAACCGAAGTGATAAAAATTTAGTTCGAATTAATGAGATTTTTTTAACATTAACTCCAATACAAGTTTTTGGGGACTTTTAAATTAGTTCGAATTAACCGAAAGTTCGAATTAACCGAGTTCGAATTAACGAGCGTCCACTGTATTACTTGTTCATCAGAAAGAACGGTAGTGGTAGTAGTATAACACCACGCTTGTGGGTAGGGTTGCCAACTGTCTCGTATTGGCCGGGATTGTCCCGGAATTGGAATCGCTGTCCCTGGTCCCGGATGAATGCTAAATTGTCTCGGAATGTAGCGGAAACTATTCCAATTTTTTTTAATTGCAATTGACATCGTTTAAATTCGTTGAACGTTGTGACGTCGTAGTAATCCGACAGGTAGCGTGAACGTCACAGACTAAAATTAAAGTTTCCGCGATATTTATTTGCAAGATCAATTTCCATACAGATCAGGAAGTACACGGTGATGGCACAGATGGTGACTGCAGTGACAAACTATGGGCAGAGTATTTCAAAAAGCGTGAAAAATCGGTCGAGCTGATGAAAATTGTGTCTTTTATTTTGTCCATCCCTGCGAGTAATGCTTACAAAGAGAGAGTATTTAGTCACATAAACAGTGTGTGGACGAAGGCCAGGAATAACATGAATACCGACTAAGTGAAGGCGGAATTGCAAATACGACTTAATAGTGAATCGTGTGCGGAATTTGCGAACTTTTTAAATACGGACTTACTTGCGAAAGAATTGGTGATTGCAGCAAAAAGTGAGAGAAAATATTATTGGAAAAACCCATAAAAATATAACGTTAAATTTGTTATTATAAGATTTTAAATTTTATTATTATTATTATGTAATGTAATATATATATATATATATATATATATATATATATATATATATATATATATATATATATATATATATATATATATATATATATATATATATATATATATATATATATATATATATATATATGTCAGACTTGACTTCTACTCCCATACTATTTAATATAAATCCGAATCTCTTTTGTATCATGATGCATTCGGTGAACCGGTGGTGACGCTTATCTTCTAAATATTTCCATCAAACAGTGTTATGTCTACACAAAGCCATAAAATAGTCCAATTGATGTTCCCAAACATATTTATTAAATTTCTTTAAGAATCTCAGCTCCATCAAACTAATTCCCAATATCCCACCCAATTTAAATCTGTGCGCCTAACGGCACACGTCCTTTCCATTCCCTAGTTATCCATGGCTCTGCCGATATTCTTTGTTTCAACTTTAAAACCAACGCTTAGTGACGCTCATCACTTATGCGTGATGTCATATCGTACATGTTCTTTTGCTAAACTAAGCATTTTCTTAGCGCCAAACTGCAAGGCTATACGTCTACCTAAAATTGTCCTCGGTTCTTCGGAGATTGAATAAAGTTGAACCCATTTATTCTATTTTCACTGCAATACCTTATGCCGCTTATTTGAACTCCCAGACTTTTAAATTGTTAATCCTATATTTTAATAACCAAAATCCCGTTTTAAGTTCGCTCGATCGCCCCCCCCCCATATTTTTAGCCTTACATATATTTATATATATATATATATATATATATATATATATATATATATATATATATATATATATATATATGTATGTATGTATGTGTATATATATATAAACACAAGATATACAAACAATACCAATACAAGGTTTGGTATACAAACTCGTCCGACGAGTTTGTAACCAGTTGTGCCGTGTGCGTGGCTCCATTCAATTACATAGGTTACGACTCATCACGGACTGGTTTGTGACTGGAGTCAGTTATCAGTTTCTTTTGAGTTGCTCCGTGTGCAGACGGCCTAAAAAATTGAACTCATTCGCTACGTTTCCCTTCCAGACAAAAACGACGTAAATACGGACGATGAAGATTCCGGAACCCCTGGAGACACGGAACCCTCTTTCGCCAGCTCCTTTAGCATGAGCACGGAAAACCTGGAGAAGCTGGGGCTGAGAGAGAGGTTCATGCTGGAGAACTTCGAGAACATGGACAAAACGCAGAGCGAAGATGCTGCCAACCATCGCAGCCGGTACAGCATCTCGTCCAAGTACCACACCACCTCCCCATCCCCCAACACCAACAGAGATATCAAGTAAGAGCAGTTTTTGGACCCTTGGACAGTTTTCTTTTATACTTAGAAACCGTAAGAAAAAAGGCCTGAATATGATAGAGTGCTGGCCTTCGTTACCAGAGTTTTTGGTTTCGAGTATATTTATTTATTTATTTATTTATTTATTTATTTATTTATATGCATACATACACAGAGGAATCTCGATCTATTAAGGTGTCCACACACATGCAGAACTGCAGAGAATTCTGCGGGGAAAACAGTTATTTATGGGGCAGGGGACGTCAACTGCAGCGCTCTGCAGCGATCCCTCCTCAGCGCGGTATTTTCACATTTCATCAAAGAGACACGAGGGACCTTGGGGTTCTAAATAGGGGGAATGCCTGGAAGACAGTCTAGTGTTCATTCACACATCGCTTTGGACTTGCAGGGGTGACTTTGGGGTCAATCAGTCACGCTCCAGGAGCGGGACTAATCGACCCCAAAATGTGTCAAGAGGAGTCGGGGGGTGCTTACTGCGTATGCGATCTGTTTATATGTGGATGCACCATATCGTTTTCAAGGAACCGACTGACCTGAACGATTCGAAAATTTCGAGTTCCTGTACATATAACCGTAACCGTGAGCGCCACTTTGTTACCGTTCATAGAATCCCGAGCTCATACCTCTGAATAACTATATCTGAAATCTCATCTCGATAGGTTGAACGGAACGGCCGCTAGAGGTTCATATATCGGCAAAGTTTTTTATGACCACCCTGTATATATATATATATATATATATATATATATATATATATATATATATAAAAATATATATATATATATATATATATATATATATATATATATATATATATATATATATATATATATATATATATATATATACGACACCAAATTCTGCTTGCAATTGTCAAAAAAAATTATTACGATATTCTTTAGTTACAGCATGTTGTGTTAAGGCCTTCTTTGATATTTTCTCCGTGAAATTTAAATTCCTTGCCATAAATGGCATGGAAGTTTTCAGATTAGCAGTTGGTATGTCAAACAAAAGTAAACCTGAAATGAACATTCCATTTGCTTCGGATTCCTAATGTAGCAATCAGGACATGCGAAAACCATTCACGTGTCTTTTCATCATTTAAATATTTGTAGATGTTCAGAATCGACTTTTAGCTGTAAATACCGGACTAAATTGCCCTCGTGTTGCAAAAGATGGCCACTTAGAACTAACCACAAATAAAAGGATATATGTTTGCTACAACTGCTGTAGCAAAGTGCAGTTGTAAAGTCCCGCAGTAGCAAAGTGCAGAGTAATCGTCCACGAATTTGTTGTTATAAAATCAAAAAGTGTAATAGTCATAAGTTTTTTGTTAGGCAACAATTGTTAAAATACGAATCATGAGTGATTAAGCAAGTGTCATAATCCTGTTAAATTAACAAAGATTTAGACGAGATTAGCCGGTCAGACTACAAGACATTCAACTATCTTCCTGATAAACTTAAGATGTCAAGAGGAGCCAACCGGGTACCACAAGGATGTGATTCTTAACACATCCTTTGGCATTCCTGCACAACGTCCATCAGTCCACTTCTGAAATCGTTACCTTCTGAAAGAATGCAGATAGAGCTCTTCAGAATAAAGCAACAATAATCAGATATGCACGTAGAGCGATAAGCATTCTGACAGGTTCATCAAAAAGTTCAAATCGCACCGATTATGAAATAATTTCGCCATCTGTAAGATGTCGAAATTATCCATCCTCCATCTGCGACATGACATGTCCAGAATCACCAAAGCTGCATTATCTGTAGAGGTCTAGAATTATTTTTGGATATCTGCACGATCGAAATTCTGAAGCTTATTTGTTCCTGACGTCCAACTCAGAGTTGATCGACGAGGAGGACATTTCATGCGTGATATGTCCTACAGATATTATGCATGACATGTCTTCCTCGTTGATCAACACTGATATCGACGCCGAAAACTCGTTTTTCCTAAATGAGCGTCAGCGTTTTTTGTCGCTTAGTTATTCAACAATAATTTTAGATCTCTTGAGATAATGCAGCTTTCGAACTTTGAAACAGAGCCAGACATTCGGCATTGGGAAAGGAACTTAACACATCGAGTACGATACACTAGAAGCCGGATAAAAAAATTCTCTGGCATACAGACGTAGTTTGAGAAATTAGAAGTTTGCCTAGGTTGAAACTGCTATCCTTTGCTTCGATGGAATGTTTAAATAAACTGCTGAACAAGGGTTAAACATCTTTTTACTTCATATATATATATATATATATATTTGTGTATGTGTGTGTGTGAGAAAAATCATGTTGGCCATATCATGTTGACCATGATTGATACTTGAGCAATGCAATCGGTTGCGTCTTGGACTCTTTACTTACATCTAGCCTTTCTGATCTGTATAAACTATGAACAAGCATGGTAATCCCTCCTCAGTTTTGATGATACCTGGTCATTAACTCGTAGGAGGACCAAAAATTGAGCGATACCTATTGAATCAACTGGAACTCTATACACATCTGAATGGCCTAATGGCATAGTTTCTCCGGGCAAGCTCAGGAATTCCGCCTTTATTTGCCCTTGAGTTTTATTGGTCATTGAAGCTAAACCCTCTAACTAAGAATCATAAAAGTATGTTTTATGTTAACATAAAATAAACGCTAAATGAACATGAAAAAAATAGATATATCTTTGGACTCAAGGTGGTATATCAGAGACACCAAACATACATCTATCTATTGTGATCTGTATGAAGTATGAACAAGCATGGTAATTCATCTCCTTATAAATCGGGTTATTTGCTATCCTCACTCTCGATGAAACCAGGTCATTAACCCGAAGCAAGGACAAAGAGAGCGATACCTATGGTATCAACTGGAACAACATATCTGAATGGTATATTTACATTCTTTCTCTGGACAAGTTCGTGAATTCCGCCTTTATCCACCCTTGAGTTCAATTTGTCATTGGGAACTAAAACCTCTTACTAGCACTTAATGTTTTACGTTAGCATAAAATAAACGCTAAATGAGTATTAAAAAAAATGGAACACTATACCTATATTTGGACTAAAAGGTGGGCTATCAGAGACTCCCAAACTTAGTAGAAAATTCGTCAAGCCCGCCTTTGAACGGGGCCGCGCTATCTGTCAAGCCAATTGTGCATCTATGTGACGTCACAAAAAAAAGTCATCCTCCATACAGTGATGTCTCAACAAACACTGGGCGTTGAGGAGTAATGTGATGTAGGAGAATCCACCCTATGCCCAAGGTTATTTGAGAAAGAAAACAATTTGCCAGTGTGGGAGTACGGATCCTCTGTCGCTGGCAATGCTGACTGGCCCAGTGCACATCAAAATGCCGAAATGGTGAGTCGCAACCTAATTCTGCAGTAAATCGACTTGGGCATTTCGCTGCTTTCGTTACGAGTTTTCGCCTTTCACTTCTGGCGAGATTTTTTGGCGAGATCAGACTGACGCGACGAGTGTTATGAATAATATAAACGACCAGGTCATGTTACTTGGGGGAAAAGTAATGGAAAATTATATCGCGGGTGAAAAAGAAGTGATTTTGTGCTCGTTTCCACTGCTTTTAACTTTGCCTGGAATGAGATATTTAGAGCCATTTTCAGCTAAAAATCACAGCTTTTGTAGCTCTATAAGCTTATAATATTTCTAACTTTTTGGTTAAATTTGTTTGCATGGATCTTATGCGAATATGCTTATTTTACAGGAGCAGTACTTTGGGCCGGAGGAACAACTTGGTGAGTAAATATACATCACTTTCTTTCCCTCTTTCTTAGCGGTTAAATTCTCCTTATAAATCTAGTAAGAATGATACTGTGAAGTCAATAACTCTTAAGTTATTTCTAAGGCAAAATATTGAGTTTATTTGCTGTAAGCATAAATTGGACTATACTGTAAGTTAAAATAGTTTATACTATCTTCATACGACCTTGTTTAATTATTGAGTCTCAGAGTTCCTTTCCTCTTGAAACTGTTACTTATTATGTTCGCAGCTCTTCTTCTGGAGTTAATTTCAGAGGTTTTTTGGAGAGTTATATGATCATACAACCTTTTTCAATTCCACTCTTTGATCTCCGTCATAAGACTGTTACGTCGGATACTTGAAGTTCTTCTGCAATTCATTTTAGAAGTTTACAGAGTATTATAGTATCATAATGCCATCTATTGATCTAACTCTTTGAGCTCCATCATGTGACTGTTACGTCATATATTTACAGTTATTCTGCAATTTGTTTTAAAGGTTTGTAAAGTGTTATAGGATAATACGACCTTTTTACAAATTCAACTCTTTGAGGTCCATCAAGAAACTGTTATGTCATATATTTGCGGTTCTTAGGCAGTTCGTTTTAGAGGTTTATCGCATGTTATAGGATCATGCGACCTTTTTCATGAATTCAACTCTTTGAGCTCCATCAGGAAACTGTTATGTCATACATTTGCAGTTCTTCGGTAGTTCGTTTTAGAAGTTTATCGCGTGTTATAGGATCATATGACCTTTTTATAAATTCAAGTCTTTGAGCTCCCTCAATAAACTGTTATGTTATATATTTGCAGTTCTTCGGCAATTCATTTTAGAAGTTTACAGAGTATTATAGTATCATAAGACCTTCATTTGATATAACTCTTTGAGCTCCATCGTGAGACTGTTATGTCATATATTTACAGTTCTGCAATTCGTTTTAGAGGTTTGTAGAGTGTTATAGGATCGTACGGCCTTTTTAATTCAACTCTGAGCTCCATCAAGAAACTGTTATGTCATATATTTGCGGTTCTTCGGCAGTTCGTTTTAGAAGTTTATCACGTGTTATAGGATCATACGACCTTTTTTATAAATTCAACCCTTGGAGCTCCATTATGAGACGGTTATGTTATATAATAGCGGTTCCTCGGCAGTTCATTTTAGAAGATTATATTGTGTTATAAGATCGTACAACCTTTTTTCATTTCGCTTTTTGAGCTCCATCGTAAGGATGTTACGTCTTACATTTTCAGTTCTACAGTAGTTCATTTTAGAGGTTTATAGAGTGTTATGGAATCATACATTTTTTTAATTCAACAGTTTAAGCTCCAACATGAGAAAGACTGTTACGTCATATATTCACAGTTCTGCAATTCCTTTTAGAGGTTTGTAGAGTATCTAAAATCAAAGAGGTGTTAAATTTCGCGTGTTTGGAAGCCGAAGTGTTTAAGGCTGCTGCGTACTAACCCTATTGGATTTGCTCACCTCACTGTTAACATATGCAGAAAATGTGTCTACTATTTACAGCTACTTAAATGCTGATAATCCAATAAAAATGGTATTTTCAAATGCGTCGACCGAGAGAATTTAGGAGCGTTTAAAACACAGTACACAAGATTTTTAACGTAGGATTACGTTCCTCCATAACGGTCCTGCGGAAAGGAAAATTCCAGACGCTAAAACTGTCCGTCCGCCCGTCCTTGCGAGTTATAATTTTGGCAGCGCGCCAAACCCAGTCTATCGCTTGGACAAGTTAAACAGAAAAGTACCAAGATGCGTCAAAATGTTCACATACACACACACACACACACATATATATATATATATATATATATATATATACACACACACATATATATATATATATATACATACGTACATATATATATATAGATACATATATACATACAAAAGAGGTAAGCAACGATAAGTAATCCTACGTTAATAACCCGCGGTAGTTTCGTCAGAAGAGACTATCCGAATTATTTTTTCATCGAATAATTTAAATTTTAAAATATTATAATATTTTTAAACGAAAAATGCCCCAGGGTGTAAAATTTCTTTCTCTATTACGGAGTTCAATTTTAAAAAAAAAATCTTTCAATCCAAGTCGGCAATCCATGGACACATTTTCTCCATAGGTAAACATTGAGGTGAGCCAGTCCAATACGGTCAGAAAGCAGCCTTAATGCAGTTCATTGAAGATTAATGAGCAATATAACTATTAAAATCTTAGCCATCCTGTTGGCCTATTCGAAACTGCAGAAAGTTGTTTTTAAACATTTTTTATTCTATTCAATAGTTCAAGGGTGTAATAAAATGCAAGGTTTAAATTTACGTAGCTATTGATGAATAAACAACTCCACCCATAATTACACGCTGATGAGAATTGAATTAAAGTAGAGGAATTTCTTTATTCCATTATTTGCAGTTTCATGGGTTTTGACTTCAGGTAGTTTGACAAGCCTGACCACACAACGTGCGTTTACATCATTTGCTATTCCGCTAGCAACACTTATTGAAATCTAAATCAGTATCCATATTTATAATTGTACAAACCAGTTCTTCTTTTTCTCTGCATCTTTCTTCGTGAACTGCTAATTTTATTTCATTCTAAAATAACCGTCTAAGCTTTTGAAACTTTTTTCTGTTTCTGTCTTGTTGTTGTTTGTTGTTTGTTGTTTCTAATGTCCCCCTGGCCAGAAGTGTTCCAGACCAGGTCCATGTAGACAAGCGAGCTGAGGGGTGCAGCTCCGGTTTATAATGGCACCACAAGTGTAGGAGTCCGATTTAGCCAGGTGCCACCTCAATTTTGACCGAGAACACCCCCGGATGACACCTGGGGGGGATCTACCTTCTGCCACCCTCTCTGACCTCATAGAGGGACTTTCCTTTTTACGGATTTAACGTGCCCATATCCGGCCTAGACATGGGGATATTTAATGGCACGTGTCGGGATTCGATCCAAGTACCCCCGGCCCCGAAAGCCAAGGCGCTACCACTAAGCTACCTCGGACACTCTGTCTCTTTCTTTCAGCTGGAAACGGCATTCCTGGCAACTTATTGCATCGTCTTGTTTGGTATTCAAAAGCGTTAGATATGTAGCATATGTCACACTTTCGAACATCAAACATCACGGAATAATCCGTCTCAAACGCTTTTCATGTTGAAAGTATATAACGGAAAATTACGTCTCAAACGCTTATATGGTAAATTTATTTCAATCGTCCAGTTGGTATACTTAACATCTGTAGGTGCTTTTTCAGAAACAGCAACTAAAACTGTTTACCAATAGAATCTGATGTCAATTTGGGTTGATCTGTTTTATATTAGGTATTGATAGTGACTATTTTTTTTTCTGTAATTCTGTTCTCTTATCAATAGAGTTTTGTCTCTGATCCAGTCTGAAACGCATTTGTTCAAATATAAAGCAATCGCCATATCACTTCGATGATAACAGAATGTAGGTCGTACTATTCTACTGTTTTAGCTAGAGAATTTTAACACTAACGACACAAATATCAAAAGGCATAAAAGTTAGTTTCATCTGTTAGAACTTAATGAAATAATTTTGCCAATTAGCTATTGTGAACCTATAATTATTTTTTTTCATTGTGTTATTTCATTCGGATCAAAAGTAAGTATGAAATATTTCTTTTACTTTTTTTATTAATCTGTCACTAAACGTTCTGTCGGCTCAGTGTTCCCATCTTTAACGAGATTTCTCAAAAATTCAAAAGAAAAGTTATGAGGGGGAAAAAATTTGAAGAGAAAATTTCAAAATCTCATTTTTAATGTTAAATTCTCTTTTTCAGTTAATTTTTTATTGAAACACCAATCGTAATTAATGAAGCTACAACAAACCGTTGTAATAAATCGTTGCCATAAAACATGTGCATGGTTTATGCAAGTGCTTTGAGAGAATAGTATTTATTTTTCTGATAGATGAGTGACAAACTTAAATATCTTTGGATAATCGAGACAATATCCCTTTTCTTCTCTGTGAAATGAGCAAAACAATTTTGAAAAAGGGAGTAATTTAAGTAATTCAAGTAAAGACATTTCCTTTGGTATTTAAGGGGGTACAAGACCTTGAAGCTCTACGAAATGAACTATAAATATTGTCTAATTCTAACCACAAAATCTCAAATAATATTTGAAAGAGAAATTTTCTTTCATTATACATATAAAGTACATAACTTTAAATATGTCATATATAAAAATGGAAATTATAAATCTGTAAATAATTTTCAAATTGGTAGTTTAGAACTTTATATGATTAACTGCTAATTTTGAGTTTGTGTGCAGCATTACTTTTAAACTATCAATAGGAAACTGATAAAACTACACTCATATGTATATTTCATGGTACTCTACATTTTAAAACCAGAAAAATGTGCAATTCTGCAAAACTTTTCTCATGTGGGAAAATTATGCAAATAATAGGGATAATTTTTTAAGTTTTCCAATTTTATGCTCAAATTTTAATTTAAATAATATTTATTACAATTTGTTTAGTTTTACGTTACAGGTAAATATATTACAAGTATATTCTGACCATTAATTATTTTCTATAAGCATATATCTTAATTTTACAATGCGCACAGAGCATTGTTTGCATCATTTTTAATCACCAGTTAATCATATAAAATTCTAAACTGCTGATTTGAAAATTATTTACAGATTTATAATTTCCCTTTTTATATATGACATACTTAAAGATATGTACTTTATATGTATAAAGAAAGAAAATTTCTTTTTCTAATATTATTTGAGTTTTTGTGGTTATAATTAGACCATGTTTATAGTCATTTGGTCAAGCTTTAAGGTCCTGTGCCCCCTTAAATACTTATAAAGGTAATGAAAGTTTTCAAGATAAAATGTCACATTCATAACGCTTTGATTACACTCTTACTTCCCATTACAATATTATAACATTTACAATTTCAAGTTTTGCTTTGTTTTTATAGAGAAAATTTAAATTTACCCGAAGCGTACTAAACTAATAAAATTTCAACTAATAAAATTTACTCGGAGCTCCAAGTGAATTTTATTAGTTGAAAATTTAAATTTACTCGGAAGCTTAGCATCAATTTGGCTTTCCTTACAGAAAGAGAGAAAAAAAACTTATGCAAAGTTGGTATTCTTTAAGGCCAACAGGGTTCCAATAGGGTTAATACCAAGAAACCTTAAGGCTGCTGTGTTAACCCTATTGGATTCGCTCACCTCAGTGTTAACCTATGGAGAAAATTTGTCCAAGGATTGCCGACTTGGATTGAACAAAAAAATATTTTTAATGTACTACGTAATTGAGAAAGAAATTTTACGCCTTAGGACATTTTTCATTTTTTAAAATGCAAATAATATTTTAAAATTTAAATTATCCGGGGGGAAATCTGGTTTAGTGTTTTTTAAACACCCGTAAATTCCTATTGGTGGATGAAATTTATAAAATGAATCCTGTTGTAATATGTAGAAAAGTTCAGGCTGTCTGAAAATGCCATTTTTATTAGATTACCAGCATTTATGTAGCTGTCAGTAGTAGACACATTTTCTCCATAGGTTAACATTGAGAAGAGCGAATCCAATAGGGTTAACACAGCAGCCTTAAGGTTGCTTGGTATTAACCCTATTGGTTTCACCCAGCTCAGTGTTGACCTATGGAGAAAATGTTTCCAATGATAGTCGACTTGGATTGAAGGATTTTTTTTTTAAGGCTGCTGTGTACTAACCCTATTGGATTCGCTCTCCTCGGTGTTAACCTATGGAGGAAATGTTTCCAATGATAGCCGACTTAGATTGAAGGATTTTTTTAAAGGCTACTGTGTACTAACCCTATTGGTTTCGCACAGCTCAGTGTTAACCTATGGAGAAAATGTTTCCAATGATAGTCGTCTTGGATTGAAGGATTTTTTTAAAGCCTGCTGTGTACCAATTCTATTGGATTCGCTCAGCTCAGTGTTAACCTATGGAGAAAATGTGTCTACTATTGACAGTTACATAAATGCTGATAATCCAGTAAAAGTGGTATTTTCAGACAGTCTAAACATTTCTTCTCCTTGCAAAAGGATTCGTTTTATAAATTTCGTCCACCAAAGGAATTTAGGAGAGTGTAAAACACACTATACCAGATTTTTTCCCTTAGTAATTTGAATTTTAAAATATTATTTGCATTTTTTTAAAACAAAAAATGCTGCAAGTTGTAAAATTTCTTCCTCTGTTACGGTGCACAATTTTAAAAAAAAATCTTTAAATCGAAATCGGCAATCCTTGGACAAATTTTTTCCATAGGTTAACACTGAAGTGAACGAATCCAATAGGATTAGTACACAGCAGCCTTAAGAAGCTGTTTGCTTCTGTTACACGTTTTTCCCCTAGTTTACATGTAAGTAACAGGAGACATCTATTCCACGTTTGGACAAAGATCAATGTATGTGGATGTCCAGAAAAATTATCTCTTTATTTCCTTTTTTCCTAAAATTTATGGGAACACTGGTCGTTGTTTAGAATACGGGGTTTTCTTCAAAAGGGAAAAATGAAGTTCATGTACTAGATTTGGTAATTTTTTTAAAACGAAGTATTTTTTTAGATGGCTTCCAAAAAGAGGGAGGAACTTACAAGAGCATTAAACGATGCCAGAAAAAAACTGGAGACTGTAAGTTGTGTCTCAAAATTATTGCGTTCCATAACATTCGATTTGTGTGATTGAAATTCTAAATTAACGATTGCTTTGATTAAAAGAACTAAACGCTAAGGCTTAACAATAACTTTGTCGTCCATATTGGAAATTTCTAACTAAACAAGCTGGAATTTTGAAATTATTTTTGTTTGCAAAAGTGTGATGCTTCTATTCTGCTTCATAGATTTTTCTGGAGCCTTATTTACCGATAATAAAAAATACGAACCATAAATAGGGAACTATGTTTATGTCATATGCTGCTTAACAAAACAAATTTATAAAATATTCTTAAGAAAAATAAATTTCAAGAATAGGAAACAGATTTTGAGCTTCTCTATATTTTGGACAATCTAAAGCGGGTCTTAAGGGTTTTTTTTTTTTTAACTAGCTGAATACCCGTGCTTCGCTACGGAATACATCCAATTAAATACAACGGTCAATGTATGCAATTCATGTAAAAAAAACGAAAAAAATATTTATAAAAAATCGCAACGGATGTTTTTATAGACAAAATAATGTAGAAGAAAATATTCAAATTAAATCTAATAGAACATACTAAAGAATACAGTACAGTTAATATAGTACAGTTTGAGGAACATTTCTTTTACTGTATTTTAATATTTTTTTGGATAATGTCCAATCGTCTGCCGCAATAGTAAGGAATAAAAATATTTTTTTTGTCTATTTCGTTGTTATGCACGTGACGATAAATTAATTTAAAGTACCAGAAAAAGAAATCACGTAATCAGCATTTATAAAATAAATTCTAAAAATTAATCTTTAAAAATCCACTAAAAATCAGAAAATGGAGGTAAAGATTCAAAAAAGATTTCATTTTAAAGGAATTTTTATGATCTTTCTCGTGATATAAATTTTATAACCCTCAAATTATTATTTTAAATGCAAACTTAAAAAAAGTTACAAAAACAGCTTAAAAATTTAATTTTTAAAAAATCTAAGAAGAATTTTTAAAAAATCTTTCAGTCAGTCAGTCAGTCAGTTACGGAACTGTTTTATATATATAGATAACGTCATTTTTAAAAATGGAAATTATGTTTTAAATAATACAATTTTTAATCATGCTTTGCTCCTCCTTTTTTTCTTAAGGTTTAGATAAGCTTGGATATCCAAAAAAATTTTGAGATAAATTAAATTCCTTTTTTTACTTATATTTTGCAAATACATTTTTTATTTATATTTTGCAAATACATTTTTTTCCTGAAGACTTAGACATGATTGGATATACATCATATCTGATACGTGAAGCATAGAATCCATGTATAGAATTAAGTGTTTTCTGATATCGCATTTTGTTTTTTGCTCCATTCAATTTCTTTTGCCTTATAGATTCATCTTTTTAAGTTACGATTTTTCTTTTCTTTTGTTTCGTTTTGCTTTCTTTTGTTCATTTAGTAAGCACATAGAATTTTGAATTCATCTTTTCCGGAAGCTTTAAATTTTTTAACTATTCTATTGTTTCTAACTCTAAACATAACTTGGACTATCACACAGAGTTAAAGATAGTAGAATATAGTTGTTATCAATATTTTCATTACAAAATTACCATATAATCTATTAATTATACATAACGCTGCTTGGTGCCTTCAACATTATTTAATTTTGTCCAGTATTATTTTTTGTTACCAATTTGTATAGTTATGTTCCCTTTCCATAAATTGCCTTTGAAAACTCAAACAACTTTGCTGAGTTTACAACATAGAAATGATGGTAAATGACGTAAATGTCTAATTAAATTGCAGAAAATTAATTTGCTTCACACTTTATATATAATTGATAAACGTCAAAGCTTTTATCGCATGTGTATGACATGAATTTTGTGCCAGATAGCATCAGGCGTAAAATGTAATATCTCTATAATTTTTGGATTCTCAATGGCAATTTTTCAATGAAAAATATCCTTTATTAAAAATTATAAACTAATTTATATTCTATTTATTAAACTTCAACTTTGCCAGGTTTATGATGCAAATTACATTAAATGTCTAAGAAATTTGCAGAAAAAAAATTTGCTTCACACTTCATTAATAAAGGATGCAGTGCCAAAGCTTTTATTGCCATGTGTATGACCTGAAATTTGTGCGAGATAGCATCAGGCGTAAAAAGTAATATCGCCAAAATTGTTGGATTCTGAAAGACAATTTTTCAATGAAAAATATCCTTTATTAAAGATTATAAAACAAATTTTCAATCCAGTTATTATAATTCAACTTAAAAGATTTGGATTCAGTACTTATATATGGCTTTCTGCCCATAAAAATTTAAGGATTTGCAATGATGCTTTATTTTTGCTGTTTTTTTTAAACCATTTTTAAAAACCTCTTCCTGTGGGATTATTTTACTCTAATATAAATGTCACAAACAATGATTAATAGTTCTCTTCATTTCTTAAATTATCCATGTCTCTCTATGTATTTAAGGCTCAGAGATAAAGCGAACCAACTCTATTTGTTAACCATTTCGTACCGATATTGATACAGTAAAAACGTCCTATTTTTCAATGTAATAATGAACCAAGTCTGTTGAATAAATTTTGCGCTATTGAAGCAGAAAAACAAACGAAAGCCAATGGTTGATCAATACAGATGTTCAACTTTAAAAAATCAGTTTTCCCAGAACTGACTCCCATGGACTTGGTTCGCTTTAGCTCTTGAGCCCTCCGTATAAGACGCTGGTAATAGAGTGTAAGCGCTACATAACATATTACCTGCATAATATGTTTAAATGTGTATCTCTTTCAGCTCGGATATAAAGGAGGTCTTAGTTCCAGTAAAAGTGTAGGAGATTTGAGCAACGCTGGTGACGTCGCAGACATCCTCGCAGAAAAGCCAAGATTGATGCCAAAAGGTAATAGCAACATGTAACACAATAGCGTAGACACACTGTGTTCCTTGTTCACTTCCCTGTTTCAGTTGAGTAAAAGGCCTGTTCGCACTGCGTCCTTCAGCGTCACTCGTATTGACATATTTTGAACCAATCACAGACCTTAACAACTTCGTGGCTAATCGCTTGGAAGTTTGTAACTGGTTAAATATATTTCAATACGAGTAACGCTGACAGACGCGATGTGAACGACCCCTTAGAGGTGATATGGCATTGCGTGAACGTGACTGATTTCTGCATTCTTTTTACAGATAGCTTAATTGACATGCGCCGAAGCACGTCCTTTGGGGACATCACATCTACAAGTTTGCCGAGGAGAAGACTTCCTTATACACCTCAACCGGGTAAATGACACCTTGAACTTTGCAAATTTGAAAGCGAATTAGATTAATTTATAAACTGAAATGAAATTTCTGTCCATTTTATTAACATTTAGTAGAAGCCAAGAAGGTCTCGAGATAGCCTAGTAGCAGTGGCGTAGCGAGGGGAGGGAAAGGGGGTCTATCATGCCCCGGGCGCCACTCGTACAGGGGCACCAAATGGTCCTTTTCAATAATTCTGTATATTGTATTACTATATTTTTTCGGAAAGGGGGGGCGCCAAAAAGGTATCGTGCCCCGGGCGCCAGTTATGCTCGCTACGTCACTGCCTAGTAGTAGCGCTTCGGCTTTCGATGCTGAGGGTGCTCGAATGAAATCCCGACAAGCTCCATTAAATACCTCCGTGTCTAGGCCGGATATGGGTACGTCAAATATGTAGACCGGAAAGTCCCTCCATGAGGTGAGAGGGTGGGAGGGGGTATGATCCCCCAGATGTTTCCCCTGGGGGTGCTCAGTCAAAATTGAGGTGACCCCAGGCTAAATCGGACTGCGACCCTTGTGGTGCCATTATAAACCGGAGCCGCACCCCTCAGTCGGATTGCCTATATGGGCCTGGTCTGTAATACTTCTGACCAGGGGGCATTAAAAACAACAACAACAGAACTAGGAAGATTTAAAATCGTTGCAAGAGATTAACATTGAAAATTATGAAACCGAGTTGTTTATATAGAGCAACGGTGCTTTCAGAATATATTACAGAATAATTTTTTATCCACCTTTTTAAAAAAAAATAATGATCTTTATTTGACTGCACAGTTTTCGCTAGGGTCACAAGTTTGTTTGCAAATAATTGTTTGGTTATTGATACTATGAGTTAGTGTTGCGCTAATGTTTTGAATACACAAGATTCATTTATTGCGTTGATACTTTTAATCACAGGCGGTAAGACCCAACGCTGGGCAATGACTCTTGAACTCACGGGCCAGGAAAATCTTTCCCCTTCTCTTTCTTCAAACCTCTGATATATTTTAGCGGCATTTATTTCGATTGTAGTGCCACCATGGTCTCGTGTGATTAGCGTGCGGGTGAATCGCACACTTGCGAATCGCAATGTTTTCATTTTCAGTTCGTTTGCATACAAACGTTAATCATTTTATGCTTTTTGATGGCAACTTCGAATAAGTTCCATTTCTATGAGTTGATGCATCGGTTGTAGCTTCTTTCTATAGTTCCGATGAACAAAAAGGTTTATTACACCTCTAACTCTAAATTCTTCGATGCTATACAATAAAATGGTTTAAATAAAAACTTTGATACCATTTATGCACATTATAAATTGATTAATATGACTTTATATCATTTCAAAAACTTAAAATTGAACGATGATTGTTGTTTTTGATCAGATATAGGCAATTACAGCCTTACGATTAAAAAAAATGGTTCTTTTTATCTCGGTTCACGATGCACCGTTTTTGTCTTTTATATTTGAGGATTTTAAGTCACATTAACGTTGGTCAAGTAAAATTATTTATCAAATGTCTGCTAATAAGTAAAATAACCAAATATCAAATTCACATTTTGCAATTCAGTAAATAAATATCTATACTAGGGTTCCCAAAACTTTTCCTGCGATGGAACACTTCTTAAATCCTGAAATTTTAACGGAACACCTTGTTTAGTTTGTAGGGTATGTAATACCACATGCTCAATAAAATTTTTTAAAAAATGAGAAAAAAAACATTAACTATTTATTTAGTATTTAGTAATTAGGAATGAATACTTAATTTTTTAGACATTTTAGAGCATTAATTCGTCAAACAGGTTTGAATTTCTTGTAGCCATTGCAGGATATAAAACAATTCCAGGTTTTCGCGGAACTTCTAACTTTCCGTGGAACACCAGTGTTCCGCGGAACATAGTTTGGAAAACCCTGATTTGTACGACACGGAACAAAATGTTTACGCCAACAAGTAAACTTAAGGGGACCAGGAAAGGGAAAATCGAGTAAAAAATCGAATTTCATTTTATTGTTGCATTACAAAGAGTAAAATGTTCCCTTTCTAATCATGTATCACACTAGTTAATCGAATAAACAGAAGTTTGGCAAATGTGGTGTTTATCTTGAACCACTTTATAGCTGACTTGACATTTAAAGAGCCCTCTGATGTAAACAAACTACTTTCATTATTCAACCAAGTCCCTTATTCAAGTCAACTAGTTTTTTAATCAACTAAAGTCTATATAAGGAATATCTTTTCCATATTCTCTATTAGAAACAATTCACTAAGTGCTGTTATTCCTTTTTTAGGACAAAGTGCTCCATTGTGGGATCAAGCGAAAACCATTCGTTTCGATGACACACCTTCCAGCAAGGAACCCGTCCAGAAGTTATCCTACCAGAACAGGAACCTCAGACAAAGTGCCAGTATCACATCTCTCGTTTCGCCAAGTGCAACACCTACACCACGGACTCCGTCCTTGCATTCCGAATCCAGCCAAATATTGCCACTCAACAAGTCCATGTCCAGCCTGACGATCAACACATCCAGCAGGAGCCAGACCGCGGGAACGAGGCGGCTGTCTCTAGCCGGAATGAATCGCAGGCTGAACTACTCTGACTCGTCGTCCTCGGAGGCGTCTCCGACAGAATCCCGTTCCAACGCGATGGTGCCACGTGGCATCGTTGCCAGGAGAATGAAGGCCTTCACCGATTCCCTTGGCAGGAACCAGATAGTGGACGGTACCAAAAGGCAGAGGCACAAATCGGAGAGGGAGCCGGCCAAATCGAAAAGCGACTGGGACTTGAGGAAGTTGCATGACGACGTGTCGCAGACGACTAGGCCAGAGAAAGTGTCGGAGGTAGATTCTATGACGCCCTCAAAAAACTTGCTCTACTCTCAGGTGAAGCCAGCAAAAGAGACGAATCGCGAACAATACATGGACGAATTAGAAGCTAGTCCGAATGACTTGCCTGTTCGAGATGGTACCTCGGCAGTTGCCAGTAATTATTTGGACTTGAATACTACGCCACGTAAGCAAACTGTCAATCATATTTTTCACGTAAACCAATGTGTATGTTAAAACAGAGGTGTATATTACGATACTGTTTCTTGCAATGGAAAGCTGGACGTCTAACCTTACTGCAGAACAACCAATAACAACGTGCTTTATAGCAACGTGCATGTATACAATTTAAGGAATCAGCCTACTTTGAGATGGTTGTTTTGGGGTAAAATTCCGAAAAAAAAATTTATTGCTCTCTTTCAAAGGCCATTTTTTTTTTTATGATTCTAAAACTGCTCTACTTTTATTCGTATGATCATTGGATGAGAATTTATGGCCAATTTAATAAACCACAAGCTATATTAAAAATCCGAAAGTAGGATCTTTAAATGCATTTTCAAGAACACTAATTTTTCAGTTACTTTTGTAAATGAGAAAGCTAATAATTTATAAAGTTTTCGATATACAGGGTTAGCACAAATGAATGACCGGATTTTAAATATTTATATTTTCGAAACTAATACACATATTACAATAAGTGATATACGAAATCAAAGAAAAATATACCAAGTTTCATTTTCAGTTACAAATGTCAGATGTGGGACCCTTTTGTTACACGACAAACATCTAATCTGTAATGAAGTTCGTTCCACACATTTTGTAGTATCACACTGTCAATGGTTCCTAGTGCTGCACAAATGCGTTCTTTAAGTTCTTGCGGTGTTTTCGGGGTCGGTGGTGCACAAACAGTGTCTTTCACGTAACCTCATAAAAGAAATCACATGGCGTAAGGTCCGGGGATCTTGATGGCCATGTGATTAAGGAAAAATCACTGTCAGCCTCACGCCCCATCCATCGGTGAGGAAGTTCCTCGTTTCAGTAAGCGCGTACATGCAAAGAACTGAAAAAACCCTTGCATATTCTAATACGCAAAAACTCTTCTCTGTCATTGTCGCCATTTTTGGATTTCAATCATAGCGTTCTTTGGATGTGTGTGTGTATATATATATATACATACATTGAAACTGTGTAACTGGAGCGTTAGTGTAAAATTTTTTAACCAATCATATATACCAATGAGCGCCAACGGAATATTCACCGCTAACCCTTAAGGATTCTATGTGAACAGGCACTTATATATTTAAAGAATTGAGAAATCATAGAAGGCAAATAAATACGAAATAATCATTAAATACGAATCATTAAATACGAAATAAATAATGTAATTATATAAAGGTACTCTAGATATATACGTGCTTTCCCCTTGAACAGCAAAATAAAAAATTAAAAAATTAAATCATCCAATGAATAAACATAAGATGTTGACAAATGGCGCCACCTATCGTGAACAAAATAACAAGGATAAAACGAGATATTTAAGAAAAGTAAATTATTATTAAAAAATTATTCGATACTTAGCTACCTTTACATAAAAATCTAAGACTGAACTGCCCTAAAAAGTTTTTGTGGTTCAACAAATATCTTTTGTAGTGCTCGTATTTCCAATAATGGGTCTAAATAATGGTATGACGTCACTCTGATGACGTATTCATTTATAAGTTCTCGCGAAAAGGTTTTCCTTACATAAGTCACTCTACTTTAAGGAGCAGTTCACATTGCTGCTGTCGGCGTCAGCGTTACTCGTATTGAAATATATTTAACCAATTGCAAACCTCCAAACGATTATCTACGAAACTGTTACGGTCTGTGATTGGTTTAAAATATGTCAATACGAGTGACGCTGACGTCGTCGGACGCAGTATGAACAGACCCTAAGGGCCTGTTCACATAGTAGTCCGTTGCGTTCAGGAAAAGATGACGTTGAGACGAAAATAAACCAATCATAGGCCTCCAAACGATTAGCAATGAAATTTTTAACGCCTATGATTGGTTTATTTTCATCTCAACGTCATATTTTCCTTACGCTACGCAACGGACTCCTATGTGAACAGGCCCTTAGTATAAACACATAGTTTTGGGGTGTAAACGAAACCAATTTTTTTAACTTGCTTGCTTAGAATGAAAACATATAACTTTATAATTTAGTCTTTACTTATTCATTTTGTAACTGTTCTTCCCTAAAGACGGTTTTATAAAAAACACTGGCTTTATCAAATTATATAAAAGCCTGATATAGACAACTATGTCAGCCATGTTATGACGTCACACTCGTGTGACTTACATAGATACTTATTAATTTCTTGCCATTTTTTTTTCCAGTAACGAAAGAGCTTTGTGAAAAAGTGTCAGATGATTTGAAGAAGGTAACGGCATTCGCTGTGCAATTATTTCAACGAGTAAGTAAAAAATGTGTTAATGATTTTTATTATCCGGTTTCTTTATTATGCTACTAATTTTAGCATTTATGCATGACATTCACGAAATCTAAGGCTCCTAGATATCCAAGCTGACGCATAAGGTATTTTGTTGCCAATTTTCGCCAAACGAGGTTGCTATTTTGATGTGATGTTTAGTGGAATGTTCTTTTCTCCTCTAAACTTTCCTTAAATGATCTCTTTTGGAGAAAGTAATACGTTTCAGGAAGTTTTCAAAATTGACTGGAAAAGGAAAATTTTTACTACCAAATTGTTTTTCATTATTATTTTGTAATTGAGAGAAACAATTCTCAGGAAGATATAATACTGAGACAGTTAAAGCTCGATTTATCGTGTTTGAAATTCTCCGATGACTTTTTCTTAAAAAACATTATAAACTACTATCTCAAGAACTTTTCAGTTAGTTCAATTAGTCCAAAGGAATTTTCCTCGCCAGTTATTTTAGAAAATTGAACTGCAGGAAAACAGTTTACTTTTTAATCATAACCGTAGGTTACAATCTTAAAAAAAAATATGAGAACCATTACCATAGAGCAATGGTCCTCAACCGGTGGTACGCGTACCCCTTGGGGGTACGCGAAAATCTGTAAGGGGTACGCGGTTAACTACCAAAAAATATACAAAATTGCATTGATACATGCTAGAATTTAATTGTGACAAAAGTTTGAGTAATGATTTAAAAATGAAAACTATCAGTAAAGCGGCAAGCAAACACGTCGCTAGTCGCAAACAAAGAACTAGCAGACATTGCTGTGAAGTACCTTCTGGGGTTGACGACAACTTACTTGGGCGAAAGAGAATTTTCAAGTTTAACTTACGTGACGAACAAGTATAGAAACATGCTTAATGTTGAGGATGATTTACGGCTGTATTTGACCAAGCTGGAGCCAAATATAGATAAACTTTGTAAACAAAAACAAGCCCAGCGTTCCCACTAATTATTTTTTGAGACTTTTTTTAATTTTATGTCTGATTAATAAAAACTTTGTAATAAAATGTCCATTAAAATAAAAAATTTTGTTTTTAATTTAAATTACCTATTCGTAATTAAACTTTAACAGTATAATATTTAAACTTTAACTAATATAACACATTTTAATAAAACTAAAGTGTTTTTGAGGGGATACGCATAGTTAATGACACACAAAAAGGGGTACGTGGGTTGAAAAAGGTTGAGAACCACTGCCATAGAGTAATAAATGTCTTACCCTATGGTAGGTATGAGAGGTTTAAGACATGTGTCCTCTCTTCCAGTGCGTGTAATAAAAATTAATTAATACTTATAATTAACAGTTATGCATATAATTAATAGTTAAGACTTCAGTTCATCGCTAATTATTTCCTAATGCATAATTTGCCATCTAAAAAAATTCTAGGTGATGTGATTCTTTGTTTGTGACCATCTTCATTGTGGAGTTACAAACAGCGGTCTTCCATTTTTCAAAAAATAAATTGATTCCTTCCTGTCAGTGGACAGAATACAGTGAAACTTCTCTAAGACGGTCAGTAATGCTGACTCCACACCAACGGCGAGAAAGACAAAAAAAACATGTCTCTTCGTTATTGCGCATGCGTATAACAAACAATTTTGTCTCTTCCGGTTTGTGTCTGTCTCTTGTCTCTGCGCTTTCACTAGTCTTGGAAACAGTCCAACTTTTGTCTTTGTCGCCATGCTCGATAGCCAATCAGAATAGAAAGATTGTGGCTCTCGATCGCTTACCTCTCGCATTTCGTTACCACCTTGCTTAATTCAATTTCTGTTGATGTTTTTAATCCAATGAAGATGTCTTTCATCATCGATCAGAAATTCTAATGCTGACCAGGCCTTGATTTTCCATTAGACCTGGTAGGCCCAGGCAGGGGAACCCGAATGTTGGAGGATCCCCAAAATTTTTATTTTAAAAGAAAAAAAATTTCCCTATTCAATTTTTTTTTTATTTTACCTTTTTTATAGCAATTTTTTTATATATCCTTTAAATTTGATTGATTGGTTCATCATGTGTATAGTCATATGTATGTTATAGTGTATATAAGGGATTAATAAGTTTTCTGGTTGCATTGTATTGGTGTTTTAATGATGAAGTTAATATGTTGTATTGCTTTTTGTTATTTGATAATGTTCTAGGCTTCTACTCTTCAAATAGACAATTCCTGGTTAAATGGTACTTTCACAATGATTCATGATTATTCTTGTGCATCAATTTTGAAATCTTACGCCCACATCAGTGTTAGGGCCCCCCCCCCCCTCCCGAGTTGTGCCTATAGTCAAGAATTTTCTAAATCGGGCCCTGATGCTGACTCCACACCAACTTCGACGAAGACAAAAAACACGTCTCTTCGTTATTGCGCATGTGTACAACAAACAATTTTGTCTCTTCCGGTTTGTGTCTGTCTGTTGTCTCTGTGCTTTCAAGTCTTGGAAACAGTCCAACTTTTGTCTTTGTCCCCATGCTCGATAGCCAATCAGAATAGAAAGATTTTGGCGCTCGATCGCGTTTCGTGAACACCTTGCTCAATTCGATTTCTGTTGATGTTTTTAACCCACTGCAGAAGTCTTTCATCATCGGTCAGAAGTTCTAAAGGCAATCGTCTTCGTTGTAGAAGGAGCTTTATCAAACGCAGACGTGACCTGTCAGCCATCTTGCAGAAGCAGAAGGGGGAAAAAATGAGTCACTCCCGAAAAAGAAGCTTATGCGCATGCGCAAATAAAATGTCTTATTTTTTCTCCTGTTGCCAAGCAATGTGAAGGCTTTTGTGACAGCTACAGATACAAGCAACAAATATTTTTGTCTTTTGTCGATGTTGGTGTGGAGCCACCATAATGACTCCGAAGAAAAAGTGGCCGTTTTGAGGGTGGCCGGCTAGAGACTTTTCACTGTATATGTTTCTCTTTGTCTACAATTCCTATTGGTGTACAGAGCACTCATTTTTCCCTTTTACCCTTTCCAAGGTAACTGTCGATCCCCAGCTGAGCACAACAGAAAAGACGTCCATGACGACGACGCTGGCGCAAGGTGTCTGGCAAGCACAACAGAACCTGCAACCGACGGCATTCGGCCCCCGGACGCCGAGCGCCGACCCCCAGACCGACCCTCAGGCAGCCCTCATGCTCCTGCAGCAATATTCAGACAAACTGTTAAGCCTCGTCGAACAGCGGATAACTAAGGTGGAAAAGCAATGAAGCTTCCTTTTGTAACAAACACGATGCTTGCCAATTACCATAACGGGGTTAATGTGCACTATTCTGTCGGATAAGGTTTGCCACTGTGAATAGATAGATAGCTGTCATTTAGCATGACGGCGCAGCGATACCCAGAGTCATTAACAAATGATAGCAGTGGCGTAGCCAAAGTGGAACAAGGGGGTCTATCATGCCCCGGACACCACTCGCAGAGGGACGCCAAATGGTCCAAGACCATGGGGGGCGCCAAAAAGGTATCGTGCCCCGGGCGCCAGTTATGCTCGCTACGCTACTGAACGATAGAGCCTTAGACTATCACTATTCATACCTCGTACTCAAGAGGATCATTGCATTTTGAACAGTCAACCAGCCTTTGACCTTTATACCTCAAAGCTATCAATATCTATATAATTATCTCCCGACCTACCTATCTACACACACACACATATATATATATATATATATATATATATATATATATATATATATATATATATATATATATATTCTCTCACCTCAGTGTTAACCTATGGAGAAAATGTGTCTACATAAATGCCGATAATCCAATAATAATTACAAAATAAAAAGAACTTTTTATATACCATGTTTTTTAATTTTCTGTTGAATCATATAAACTTGACAATTCTATGTATTAATAAATACTTTTTTTTAAATTTTTTGGATGAATTATCCCATCAACTTGAAAGAAAATGAAGTTAATTGGAAGTTAACTTGCGTTTAACTTTTCGTTCCCGTCCCGGCCGAAAGATGGCTGCACCAGTCTACAAAACAAAATTATTTGAAAATAACTGAAAATTAATTTAATTCTGCTTAAAGATTGCTAAAAGTATTAAAATAATGCATTGTCATCGTGCTCTGAGCTATTCTAAAAGTTTCAAATGTCTAGCTAGTCGGGAAGTTAGTTAAAAATCGATTGCAAGATTTGAACTGGACAAACACACACACAAACGAGAAAGCGAGTTAATAAAAACATGTAAAAAATGGTATTTTCGGATAGCCTAAAATTTTCTGCACCTTGCAACAGGATTCATTTTAGAAATTTCGTCCAACAAAGGAATTTAGGAGCATTTAAAACACACTAAACCAGATTTTTTTTCTCCGGAACAATTTAAAATTTTGAATATCATTTGCATTTTTTTTAAAAATGCCCAAGGTGTAAAATTTCTTTCTCTATTACGGAGTACGATAAAAAATGTCAAACCAAGTCGGCAATCCTAAGGCCGTCTGCACACGGAGCAACTCAAAAGAAACTGATAACTGACTCCAATCACAAACCAGTCCGTGATGAGGTCGACGGGTTTGTAACCAGTTGCGCCGCGTGCGTGGCTCCATTCAATTACGTAGGTTGCGACTCATCACGGACTGGTTTGTGATTGGAGTCAGTTATCAGTTTCTTTTGAGTTGCTCCGTGTGCAGACGGCCTTAGACTCATTTTCTCCATAGGTTAACATTGAGGTGAGCGAATCCAGTAGAGTTAGTACACAGCAGCCATAACACACAATAAAGTCGTTATCTAGTGAACTTAGGAACCAGGTAAATTTTAGGTCGGCTAGAAAATTTAGAGGCCATTAAAGATAGCTTTTAATTTTTTTTTCAATGATTTGAGAATCTATCGTCTCACAGTTGGCAAGCCTTTAAATGTCAAAATCTTGACAGACAGATGCACTATGTCATTTCCTTAACGAGAATTAATCCTAAACATGTATATAACGTATAACAAAAGCGAAAATAATTTCCCTAAGGCAAAGCTATACATTCATGACTAATCGCAAATTCCTATGAATTTATGAATATAGCAATACTTATTATTAACAATAAATCATGGTTTCTCGCATTCAGAGCTAGATATCATTCTTAGATGCGATGCTATAAAGGGAGAGATGCTCAAGACTGAATCATTGTCTTTCATCATACAACTGCCATTCGAATATGACTAAACTATTAAGCGAACAAAGTATTTTTAAATTTAAAAAAACTGTTGAAAAAAAAATAGACTCGGTTCAGCACTAAATATGCACAAAGATGTTATCGATAAAATTCATTATTTTTCCTCCCTCTGTTAAACGTTGCCTAGTCATTGCTATATTGCTCGTTTTGTTGGAAATTTAGGCGAGCTTGAAAATGAGGTTGGGGAGGGGGGGGGGGGGCTAGACTTGTCTATTAAGACATCGCACTTCTGCTATGAGAGTGTTGCATCTCAAAATAGCCATATTTTTAGGAAGAGCCATTTCATTTCTTCTTTAGCTCTTCCTGAAAATATGGCTATTTTGAGATGTAACACTCTCATAGCAGAGGTGCGACATCTGCACTGAATCCACGAGAATCGCCTTTTGCTTTTCATTGGGGGTGGAGCGGGACACAGTATAGGTGAACACACACCGCCCCTGGTGACAACTCCATTTTAACCGAGCATCCGCGGGGCGACATCTGAGGGGTCGTACCTTCTCCCCCCTCTCTGATCTCGTAGGACTTTTTGATCTACAGATTTAACGTGCCCTTATCCGGCCTAGACACGAAGGTATTGGATGGCGTCGTCGAGATTCGATCCCAGCAACCCCCATTTCCAAGCCCAACGCGCTACCACTACGCTACCTCGGGCCCACGATTCTGAAGCAGAAAAAAAAGCAAACTTAACTAATAACGTATACTCGATTATTTAATTAAAAACACGATTTCAATCAAAGTCATCAATGATTTATTTCCACCCAACCTTCCCACCCCCAGTTCCAAGCCTAACGCGCTACCACTAAGCTACCTCTTGCCCACGACTCTGAAGAAAAATTAGTATTAGCTAATAAAACGCTCTCAATTATTTAATTTAAAACACGATTTCAATCAAAGTCATTAATGATTTATTTCCACCCCACCCCCAGTTCCAAGCCTAACGCGCTACCACTAAGCTACCTCGGGCCCAAGACTCTAAAGAAAAATTAGTAAAATTAATTTATAACATGTTCTCGATTATTTAATTCAAAACACGATTTCAATCAAAGTCATCAATGACTTATTTTCTACCAACCCCAGTTCCAAGCCTAACACGCTACCACTAAGCTATCTCGTGCCCACGACTCCGAAAAATTAGTAAAATTAACTAATAACACGTTCTCGATTATTTAATTTAAGGCACGATTTCAATCAAAGTCATCAATGATTTATTTTGAACTTAAGTATTTTCAATAATGTTGGATTTAAATTAGTTTTATATTTACAAATGGAAATATCATCAACTTTTAAATTTTTACCTATAATCAATCATGTTGTTCTAGAGTCTATTTTTTTTTTTTTTTTTTGGTTCAATAAATTTTTGTAAAGCATACGTCAGGAAAAAATCAGGATTTTTTGATGGGCCATTTGTATCTAGGGGATACTGTTGTATCTGTTGAATATTTGTAAATATATCATATTTGTAAAATGGACCTCTAAGGCAGAAACTTTTCATAGGCAATGTATTTTATACCATGATCGAGTTTCAAAACAAGTGTACGGTAATTGCATTCCATAAGGAGAAAAACACCAACCAATGAAAAGTTGGTGGGTATGGGACTGAAACACTAGTGTCAAATTCCTACATACGCATTCCTGATTAGATACTGGATTCCACTAGGATCTTGTTAACATTTGGGCTTTTTTTACTTCTGTCAACGAGGAATTGTAAAACATTTACATGATGTGCCATACTGAATTACTTTACACACTTCGTTTATAAAGCATGTGTCTGTATTTTGAAAGGTATTTTGATATATGTACACCTTTTTATAAAATACTACAAGTGTTGTGAACTGAAAGAGCTATTTGTTCATCTTTTGTACATAGTCAAACTTTTGAAAAACTAGCAAACATGCTACAACTGAAAGTATTAATATAACTTATTTCGTTGATGCTTTGTAATTATTGCTTTAACTCAAATTGTTGCTCTTGTTGATGTATGTATAGTGCTTTAATAAATATTTAATTTTATCTATTGTCTTTTATTTTCTGCAGAGATTGAATACGTACCTGAAACACACTAGGAGGTACATTTCTCATAGCCTATTAAATGCTTTTGTGAAAAAAAATAATGCACTGAAGTAAAAGCACCAAAAGAAGTGAAAAAGATACGAAGTAAACCACAGATTATTTCATTTTACACACAATATGAATTAAATTCATATATATGCATGGGTGTCACGAAATTAAACACATTGTTACCAGATGTTTATCTAAGATAGAGAATTTATATCATGTTTTCATCTTTTACACAATCACTTCCCAATAATAAACACATCCTTAACAAATAACACTCCTAAGCACTCTAAAATATGACGGTGGTGGGTCTACATAGGCCTCGCCAGGCACAACTACCATATATATATATTATGTTATAATAACACCTCACCATTCCTTGTGTTCCTTTAATTTTGTCTATCCCTATCCATAATTATTATATGAACCCTACCTATACATTTTAATTTGTGCCTATCCCCACCATGCCAATACTTGTGGCGCCTATCTGTTGCAGAGCATATCACACCATATATGATGATGTGTCAAAATGAAACTAACTTTTCATTGTTCTGCTGTGGGAATCTAACTGAGTGTCACTTAGCATCATGCAATGGCCTGAACTAGTCAAGTCGAACCTCTCCTCTCTTCAATGTATATAGCTGTTGTAAATATTCTCCAAAACTTTATATCCGTTATAAATGTTGATCTCAACTAAATATCCATATTATACATAATAAGCTTGATTAAATAAAATGATTATTCCGACCAACTGGACTGTACTGACTGGATTTGCTGACCAGTCAAACTTACGACTGCAAGAATATATTGACTGCCATAACGACAAATTCCGATACCAAATTCTTTTCAAATATATATAAATATATATAATATATACAATGGAATCTCAATCGTTCCTTGAATCATCATTTTTCCATATGTGTTGTTTATTTCACTCAATCCCGAACATCATATTTGTTATGTTCCCGCATCTATCGTTCTGTTCAGTCGGTCCCTTGAAAAATGATAGATCGAGATTCCACTGTATATATATATTATATTATACACACACACACACACACATATATATATATATATAATTAAAAACATTTAAATCTAACGCAAAAAGTTTAAATGATAATTGGTCATGTTGAAAAAATATTTTAATGAATGTGTATTAATACAAGAGGATTTCACATATATTACATCTCATTTACAGTAAAAACTGTCTTTTTACAATTGGAAAATGATTACAATTTTTGAGCCACACATATACAACAATATGAACATCATATAAAAAATCTGTTACACACAACTTAATTTCTCTCTTATAAAAAGCTATATTTATCTATTCATCTTAAATCCTTACAACTAAAAGTTTAATAATGAAAAGAGATTCACTATTTGAATAATTATACATGATAAGAAGAATTATGTACAAAAACGTATTTACAAAATTTATAAATTAACTCAAACTATAATAGGAATGAGTTTGCTACATTGGCCAGTCAATAAATAAAAAGAAAAAAAAAGGTAATAAAAATATCAATTATACAGTCTTACAACTATTATGCATTGAAATAGCTATGAATTTCTTAATTAATAACTAGACAAAAACATTTTAGAGAAAATAATCCTAATTTAAAAGAATTTCCTTAAATTACACAAATCACTTCTTTTTAAGTTTATGGAAAAAAATATATATATAGAATATGATAAACAGTAACATCCAAATTTTCTCTCAAATATTACGCATACACAAATACTCATCTCTCTCTATTTATTTATAATTATATATATTACAAAAAATTAGAGAAGTTTCATAAGAAAAAAAAAGTTCTGAAAAGTAGTCAATTACTTCAATTTGTTAAGGTACACGGTTCAAAAATTAAAGTGCATGAGGTAAGAGCATAACATATTCAACTAATACAGCTTGAAGTTGTTTTAAGATTTAAAAACCAAGTCCTCTATACAAGAACTCCATTTTTATAAGACTAGTCCCAATCATTAAAATGTAAAACCTTTTGCACAATTCATAAAATCCTATCAGTACAATTCATAATACCTGGACTGCTCATTACACACTAGTACTTTTTTTTTTGTCTGTCTGCTTCAATGGGACACAAACCCACTTCTGCATTTTAAAAATTAAAATAGATACATTCTAGGTAATACAGTGAAATAGTCATAAAAATATAGCTGAGATACTGGGCTAAGATTCAGTATATGTGTTCCATTCTTGCCAAAATGATTTAACAAACTGAATAGTTATGTTGTCCATTAGTAATATTGTTTCTAAATATCAGGCTGCATTAGTTAGACTGTCCAAGTCAGAAAACAAAATCAGCGGTAAGCATGCTTTCGGTTCAGACGGTGTCCCCTACAGGTTATTTGTTGTTGATATTTCTAGGAATACTCGCCTTTTTCCGAGACGTGTAGAATCTCACCAAATATATTAAGTCGAAGTAATTGACAAGTGGCAATATTAATAAAATATAACGATTTACTTTTTATGTAAGTTGCATTGGCAACAAAAAGAGCAGTCTTGGCAGAGACGGAATGAAAGTGAGCGGCGAATAAAAGAATTGATGTTCTAACCTTCTGATTGTGGATTATTATTATTTAACACACTCCCAAAACACTTCAGTGGTGACCCGGACGAGATAAATAATAATAATCCACAATCAGAAGGTTAGAACATCAATTCTTTTATTCGCCGCTCACTTTCATTCCGTCTCTGCCAAGACTGCTCTTTTTTGTTGCCAATGCAACTTACATAAAAAGTAGATTGTTATATTTTATTAACATTGCCACTCGTCAATTACTTTGACTTAAAATATATTTGGTGAGATACTACAGACGTATCTGAGACCATAACTACATTTAAAAAAAATTCCACTTTTTTTTTATTTCAATAATAAACATTGATTTTATATTTAAAAATCATCACCAAATAATTTACATGTAAGTTTTATTTGTTTATAAATTTCTTTATACTCTTATTTTATTGAAAAAGGGCAATTAAATAAGCTGTGTTGCAATAAGCGACGAGTAGTGCTAAGGGTGGATTTTAAGAACCAGCCCTACCCACATGAACTGGGGTAAACAAAAGTGGCACCAAGGTTGGCATGAAAATTGGCTTGGCAAGCTTGGAACACATGTAAGGAAGCTGTTCCAGACACTGAAATGGCAAGATACTTTTTACAGTTGACAATGAAAAATTAAAAAAGCTTTGATTTTCCTTATAAGAAAAATGCCATAAAGCCTATTTCAGGAATAATTTTCTAAATACTAACATGTCAACGCATGACTGCTTCCAATATTTATGTGAATTAGTACAGTTATGTCTCAATAATTATGTAAACAAATTTTTAATGCCACAATAAAGATAAAAACCAGAGATTACTTGTTTTGAAGTAATCAATAGATTATTATCAAGCTTAAGAGCATTGGTGTGATTATCACAATGAACAATTCACAAATTAACTCTATTGTGGTATTGAAAGTGTTCTTTATGGAATAAAAACAAAATTAAATTTGAAAAAGTATTGACATAAAGCTTAGATAGTAGCTGTTCTTTGGATATCAAATGTCCTTAGATAAACTTTTGAGAATTTATTGAGATGCACAACTACTTGGCAACCTTTTTTACCAAAACATGAAATTCTTCAGAACTTGAAGTTAATATCAGCAAAGAGTTAAAAAGTTATACTTTGCAATAAATTAAGAAGAAATTCTGATTTAATCTAAGAAAAGATCTTTAAATGAACAAGCTGGATGATGGCCGAATAGCTAAGGTGTCTGTATTCGATTCTAGAGTTTGTGAGTTTGAGTTCCACTCTTGGCATGGATGTTTGTAGCCATTTGGACCTAACTTTAAGCAGTAGGTTCTGGTCTAAGCCCTCGTGTAGCCAAAAAATGAACATAGCACTCTCAACCAACCTTAACTGATGAAATATGAGTTTCTTTTTTCAAGTGCATGCCACCCTTTTTGATTTTAATCTATTCTGATGAAAGCTGCTCAACATCAGCCGAAATAATTTCCAGGCCTTTCTTACATGGTGGTGGCTCCTTTGTCATTGACCGGAGAGCACCCAAACCCATATTTTATATAACTAAAATTATGATGTTTGTTTCTGATTTTCAAAAAAATTACACAGTCACTTTTAAAACCTTTCTGTCCTTAATGAGAATTTTGCAACTAGAATCTATTTAAGTTACATTCATCAAACTAAAATATAGTTTAAAAATCAGTTTTAATTGCGTAAAACTAGTTTCACCTAATTAAATGTAACTGAATGAAATTTCATGATTATAACAAAATCCTAGTTAAATTTAATGATTTATGAGATTATAAAAAAAAATTTAAAATACCCTTTCCTTTTCAAACTTTATCTTTTTTCGTTCAACTACATAATATAACACTTTACTGATGAGTACCAAACCCATTTCTTGTTTTGGGGAAAAATGTTACGGTTTAGGGCAATTATACCTTTTAATGAAGTGATTTCATCTCTAAGTTTGCTGAAAAGAATTTTGCTAATTTTATATTAGAACTTTTAATTTGAAGTGTTTGTTCATGAATATGTTTATATTCTTGCAAATATGTATTACGTATATAAGTAAGAAGATATACAATAAATTTTCAAGCATATCCTCCTAAAAACTTTTCATTCAAATACAGAGTTAATTTCATGGAAACGTCACTAGCTGAAATACTCTATAAGAAAATTCATCAAAAAAAATTTCTAAATGTAAAAAACTATACTCTGTTTAAGATCTATTTTAAATGTGTTTTTAAAAAAAAATCAAAAATACACATCTATTTATGAGCAAAAAACTAATCCCTCTGTTTAACATGGGATTAGATACATTAATGGTAGCATTTCCAAAAGCAACTCATTTGCTTTCCAAATTGTTAAGATGATTAATATATAAAATTAAGGGCTTTGAGTGAACTTGGGAGAAAATATTTATCCTTAAAATAAACATTAATATTTCATAGGAATATTAAAATTATTTTTTAAATAAAGATTTATTAAGAGTTTTTAAGGAGAGTCAGAATCTTGTAACTGGCACATATTTTTTTCCTCAATGCTATTATCATCTTCTTGGTCAGAAGAATATTCAGTTAGTTTTTTGCTTATAATTTTCTTTCGAAATTTTCTATGCCGACTATTTAAAAACAGATCCATTGCCAGAGAAAAATCAAATTCATTAAGGGATGGACCATACATTGAAATCATCATAGCAGTTTGCAATGACTGTAGAGATAACATTGAGCGCGAAAAAGATTTATTGAGGCACATTTCATGATATCCTCTTTTAATTTCACTTGACTCAAAATTCAGTAGCAAAATTTTTCTTAGGACAGCAGTCACAAATGGAAATTCTTGTTCATACTCAACAGCCATTTTCATTATAACAGATTTTGAGTTTTGTCTCACTTCAAAAGGAAATAAAGTTAATACTTTTGACTTAAACAATCTCCACTCTGCTCTGGCCGGATCTACATGTTTTTCGCTCCCATTCAGATTTATGAATATGTCACAAAACTCTGAATTTCCAAATTCTGAAATTTCATCCTCTTCAGGCCATAAACACACATTAAAAATAAAACTTTTTTCTAGTAATGAATTATCTACAAGTGACTTTAAATAATTTATTAAATCCTCACTAAATATCTTCAATTCTGGCAGAATATGATGTATACTACTGTCATCCGTAACTTCTACACCCCTGAAATACAAAGGGGTGGCTAATAATTCTGCATCTATTTCTGCAATAGTAGTTCCTTCCCCATTAGCAGCTTTTTCAATGTCAGCACAAACTTCATCTAACAATATGTGTACATCATATGGCAACAAATCTTCACTGCCTAATTTCTCTGCAAAGTCACTTAAGCATGAAAATAAATCAATGAACAAGGCCAATTTATAAATAAAACTACATCGAGTAATTACAGAGAGAATTCTAGCCCCTGACTTACGAGTTTTAAAATCAAAATGCATCAATAACTGTTCTGATACTAGCAAGCAGACTAAACTACCATAGTCTCGCTCAACAGCTTTTAAAGCTTCAAAATATAATGTAGTATATGAATTTTTTGGCAAACTTCCATAACATTCAATTATTTCATCTAGTTCTTTATTCATGTGGATTAAATTCTTCTTGCCTCTATCAACTTTTTCATAATAACAATAAATACTCCACAACAACGCATCAAAAGTGCAAGTAGCTTTATGTCTTTGAACAACTTTAGCACAGAACTTGACTTTGTGGGTTAAGTACTTTACCTCAGAAAAAAAATTTTGGGGAGACATGGTTTTAATAAGGTTCATTAATCCTTCAAGCCATAAGTGAGTATCAGATTTATCAGTCATAATATATACAACTCTATCTACCCATCTATCAATGTTATACTTTTTAAATAAATTAGTTAAAATGTTATACATGGAATCATGCAATTTTGCACTGGAGTCCACCACACCTAAAAAAACTGTTTGTACAATAAAATTATCTAAATACTTTATGTACACAAGATCGTGGCTTTCTATATTTCGTTTGAAAGAAGCATCAATAACCACAGAAAATTCTGTCACATCACAAATTTTTTGCCCTAGTTCTTTTTCAAATGCCATGCCTATAAATTTACCAAACAAAGGCACAACCTTTAGATGAGTTGAATACACAGTAAAATCTGTACCTTCTCTCTTCTGACTTTCACATAACTGAGGATAGTGAGTATAAGGCATTTTGTTTTTAAAAATAAAGTACACAGATTTAAAGACGTGTGAGAGTTGATCTTTATACAAGTCTTTTTCCATTGCTTCACTGTCTTGAGATGTTAAGGTATCAGCAAGCTCCTGACATTCAGTATGCATTGAAGATCTTTGATGATATTTCAGCATTGATACTCTGAAATTGTCAGTCCCAATAACAAATGGTGAGGTCTTCCGCCAGTCATTAACATACTTTCTACATGCCTTGCAAAACATCAAGTTACTACTTTTATCGTAATCAATAAAAGGAAACTCCTGAAACCATTTTTCTTGGAATTTTAATTTATGGCGATTAGCAATCCATCCAGAAAAGGTTGGTTTTTTATCCTTCACAGATTTTGGTTCTTTTTCTACTTTGGCTATATCCTCAGTACTTTCAGAAGATATTGTATGAGAGAAATTTGTAGATATTTCTGACTGATTTGTTTCTATGCATTTAATCACATCAGTTCCATCATCACTCTCTGACTGATTGGCCTCCCTACATACAAGATAAGTTCCATCATCTGTACTTTCATTAACTTCCCTAAGATCAGTTTCCTCCTCTCTCGCAGACTTTTTAACCTCTCCACATTCAATAACATAATTTTCTTCATTATTCACAGACTGGTTAACTTTTCCACATTTACTCACTGTAATTCTATCATCAGATTCTGGCTGACTGACTTCCTCACATAAAATGATGTCAGTTACATTACCAGGTTCACATAAGGTTACATCAGTTATGCTATCAGATTCTAACTGACTTACTTCTTCACATATATCTGTTTCATCTTCAGGCTTTGATTTAATTTCATCAGTTTCAACATCTGGCACCATATGATTAACTGCCTCACATATTATGAAATGAGTTCCATCATCAGATACTGGCTGATTAACTTCTTCATATACAATCACATGAGCTTCATCATCTAGTATAGATTGATTACCTTCCTCACATATTACTAATTCTGTCCTATCATTAGACGATGACTGATCAACTTCATCATAAATAACTAATTGTGTACCATCATCTGATACTGACTGCAGTTCAATAATTTGTTCTGATTCATAGTCAACTGAATCTGTCTGGAGTTCAATAACTTCCGATACAGAATTAACATCTGATATAAACTGATGTTCACCATTTTCATTTGTTATAATTTTTACTACATATACCTTAGCACTAGGAGAGGATTCATCACTACTAGTTGACACTTTACTTATGTCTCTCTTCACAGCAACTTTACGAAACATGACACATTACCTACAATGATAGAAAAGGTTCTAAATCATAACTTTTCATAAAAGCATATAACATGTTAAAATGTCAAAAGAAAGCATCACTTAGCATGAATTAGTATCAATCAATTTATAAAAGCATTAAAAATTTAATTATAACCAAAAAACATCAAATAATAAACAAGATGTAATGCAAAAAATTTAAAATAATTGTCACAGCAAGATAACCACATATCAATATTCAAAATGAATCGATGTAATTCAACGTAAATGAAATATACTTTGGATTTTAACCCTTAACTGGTAACATACATATTTTGTTTGTTGCAAGTAACATGCGTCTCTGAGACGTGTACATAACAAAACTTTATTTTAGAGGTGGAAATTTAATAAAACTACATATAAATTAACTAAATATGTTTTATTAGATTGTTCACAATACAATTAAAATTAAATTATACATACAGTTAAAATAATACAACTAAAATACAATTAAAATCGGTATCACGTAAACAAAAATTACTTTTTTACTCCAGGAGCACAAGAATTGCACACTTTTTTCGAGCACTCTAGGCAACACGGATTTTCACATTTTATACATTTGTAAGCAGTTTGCCTCCTTTTTTGATAAGGACAATATTGACATGTTTTACTCTTGGAAAGCTTAATAGAAATTTCTTGAAAGGCGCTACACGTTTTTTCAGGTTCTCCAAGAATGTCTTGTGCTATTTTTTTGGTCATCCGGAAGGTTTGGGATGGACAACCGACGTTGCACTTGTTTTTCTAACAAACTGTTTGCTAATGAATATATAAAGTCAAAACGTGTCATTACAGGCATCTCATCATAGCTAGCATAGAAAATGCCAGAATTTACAAGACTAACCGCTATCAAGACTACTGCTTTATTGTAAAATATTGTCTGGGGCCACCATCTCAACCTTCTATTCGGTAATAGTTCATAATAATTTTGTCTAAATTATCCACTCCTGATATTCTTGAATTGTAAAAACTTATTATTTCTGGTTTATTACTGGATTGGTCAGTAAATTTTGTTTTATACATGGAGGATATCAAATTGACGGCTTTATTTTGTTTTGCCATTGAAGACACATCACCAGAGGGGCCAGGAACCTCTTCCTCTGAATTTCCATCAACCCTTTCATTTGTCTCATCCTCAATGTCTTGCTCATCTAATTCAGACCCAGTGTCATGATTAGAATATTCTATTTCATCCTCGGCATTATAGGAATCATCAGAATCAAATTCTTCATCACTCGGCACACCCTCTTCTTCAGGAAGAGCATCCATTGACATTATTATTTTTCTCTTAGCAGAAAATATAGCTACCATGCTGAAAAAAACTTGACGTATATCAAATTAATTAAATAAATAAATAAATACTGGCGCAAAATTATGTTCAAGAATCTGTTTGTAAATATTTTTTCTGCAAACACATTTCTCGGAGAAGGAGAGGAATGAGAAAGGAAAAAAATGTATGCAATAAATGAAATATCATTTGAAAAACTTTTGAATATAATTACACTGATCTTGAATGTAAGAACATAAATCAATAAATTAGTTGAAAGTTTAATTGACAGGAGGAAACATTTAGAAATCAATTTTTTTTTTAGAACATGAAGGATTTAGAAGTCTCCAAGGTATTTAGGAGAGTAAATAAAAATATGCATAAAAATAAATTGAGAAGAACAACATGCTGAGAAAACACATTCAAACATAAAACTTGTCATTATTGGTTAGGTACGTACCTCACGCACAGTAGAAAAGAACGTTACAGGTAATACACGTCTCTTAGACATTGTACATTTTAGTTATGATCTTACTGAAACCACAAAACACAACTGACTGGCTTGAAACTTCACAAGCTTTGTTTAGACTATCTACCATGAGCATACACTGAAGGTTCCATTTGACAACTAGTGCTAAAGTATGAAATACGGGATATTAGCAAACCTAAGCATCTCTGAGACGTGTATTACCAGTTAAGGGTTAAGAAGCTGTTATTCATTTATTATTAAACTATTTTTAAAACAATGAATGTACAGCAATCTCCCACAGAAGTCCACTCACATACTATAATTTCCAACCTAAACTTCAGAGGTTTAGAAGGAAAAAAAAAGATATAGAGTAAAATAAAACCTCCTGTTAAGTATAGAAAATTATGGGGGTTTTATATACCAATCGCATGATCTTTAAAAGAGTAGAATTGCTAACACATGTTTAAACATGTGGAAACATCTTAAACTTTAACAAATTTTTTTAAAGATCCCAGACTGCTCTCATTAGTAAACTATGACAATATTCAATTGTAACAGAAAACTTAGGGGGGGAATCTGAATTTCTCTCATTAGTCACATCAGTCCCATTCTCTCACTACCACAGTTTTTTTTAATAACAAAAAATAAATGAAACAATCATAAACTATTACAAATGAAATATCTCGTTTTTACTTTATGGAAGACACATACTAACAAAGTTCTAATCAGAGTGACACAGATTTTACCCTTGATATCATAGTAATTCCGTAGATAATAATTTTATACAGGATCAAATTATGTATCTTTTGACTTACTTTTAAAGTGACTAAATTTACGGGGAAAATATTTGTAGGAAATTTTCGTTATTTTATCGGCATGCATCAGGTTAAAGTAGCGTGTAATCTATATAAAAGTATATATTGAACGAAAAAGTTGAAGCAAAGAATCCATTATTATTTTAATCTTGGCTTTTAAGTACATTTCAAATTAGTGAAAAGATAATTAAACTGCAATGAATTTTGTTTGATAGCATAGTGGAAATAAATATAAAAAACTTGCTCTTAGATTGTTCATCTTGTATGGTACACGCTTAGGATGTCACAAAAATGCTCAACAAATGTAAGCTTTAGTTAGAGTATATATCAGTGTAAATAATACAGTGCGCTATAAGCTACACTGATCGCCAAACATTTAAAAAACAACATACCCGGGAAATAACTTTTATTTATCAAATCACACTTTTCGACTGCCACTCTAAAAATCAACAATAGATAGCCATTCGGTTCTAACGCAACTGGTATTTTTCTTCCCCCTCCTGCCACGCCAATGTTACTTCAAAGTACTATTATCAATAAATTTCTCCCTTTTATTATATGTCTGAGAAAAATTGTTTGTAATTCAGAAAAACAGTTTTAATAATAGCAGGTGATCCCCATTTTAATTTGACTTTGATTAAATTTATTTTAAAGTAATATTCCAGTGTGTCATTAGGGAAGATACTTACGCTTCTTATTATGATATTAAGTATGGCAACCCTAATTTTTCAAACTATAAACAAATGGGACATGTCATATATCTGTTTTTGTTGAAGAGTGATTATGTGCACATGTTATATGCTCCTAATATGTTTCATTTGTGTATATGGATGTGTTTAACACGTGTTTAAAACGACCCATATGTGCCGACCATTATCTGTAAGAACTGTATTTTCAATATGTTAGATGTCTTAATGTAATTTGTCTAATCATGGTTTCTTTCTTTCCTCTGTGGTAATTTGTGACATTCTCAAACAAACATATTCAAGGGTATTTAAATATTTAAAGCTCTTTTATTTATCAAATGTTGAATGGTATAATTTAATTAAGATGTAAGTAGACTAGTACGTTCCAATTTAGCTTCATGGAGGAGCTACAGATCTGCATTGAATATTACTAATGATTTATTTACTTGAAATGACGAATTTATGGATTTCTTCCTCTTTATTTTATACTCCTACAGCATTTCAGATTAAATGTTTGAAATTTTAAATTGTAATTTGAACGAGAATTATCATCAAATTTGGCATCATATATTTCTGTTATCATATATTTCCCCCCCCCCCCTTAAATATTCAAGTGTCACGTTACTGTATTACTTTCTAACGATTTTCATAATAGAAACTTAAGAATAATCTTATTGTCACGAGAAAAATTATTTATCATCCTAGCCATGTTCTTGTTTTTGCTTAGTAGTGTCTCTTTTTCTCTGTTATTCTGACAATTTTAATAGCACTTCATTCTGCCTATTGATTTCTAGTTATTGATATCTCACTTAGAGGTACTGTGTATTTTGAAAATAGTTTCTGTGTGTTTGTGCTGACTATAGTTGGCTATATTGGGTTTTGGAACAATTTTTTTTTTTTTTTCACATTATTATCTTTCATATCAGTATCAATTCTGTGAATTTAGGGATATGTATGTATGAGTGTGGTACGTAACATTTTTACCATATGACACAAATGCCAAAAGACAGGGTTACATTCCAAAATATATTACACTACAATCATTTCTTTGAGTAAAACTTATCGGTTGAATGAATTGCAGTACTTGTGTGCTTATTACACCAGAATGTGGCATTATCCTACATTTTGGTTTAGTTTTAGTGAGACAGTAAATTATATATTAAGTTGTGCCATTATAGCCCTATTTAGAAAAAGGGAAAAATTAACAATTTTATGATATATTAATATCAATAATTAAGCTGGGATATCTATTAATCTACTTAAATTGAGATTTTTGTCTGTTAAATTGTAGTTACTGCATCAGAAAATTTATTAATGGATCAATATAAAAAAATTAGCTTACACAATTTATTTAGCATCTATAACTTTTGTTGTGGCAGTTTAAAGTAATATGATAGGAGCTTTTTAATCTTGTAAAAATAGAAAAATTGTTTTGTAAGGTACTTTAACTGACCTTATTTGGGCAAAAACCCATGAGGTTTTTCTTTTTTTGTGTGTGTGTGTCATTAATAATATTCGGAATAAATCTTATTGCCTGTCTCTCTCTTTTATTTTAAATGTGTTATTTAAACTAGAGAGTCTTCCCTTAAGGTTTACTCTCCTATACTAGGAGATAAGGGTAATTTAGGAACACTTTGAAACTGAAATTAGAGATGTAAAAGAAAATAGTGCAATGCAACCTCTTGTTATCTTTATGTCCTTTTGCCTGTATATCATTCAGCATTACCATTCAGCTTGTTGTATGAGTGACACTTTTTGGCTGGATATTCCCTAGAATAAATATCAATATTGATGCATAGTCTTTTGAAATTAAAAACTTTTTAGTGTATGTTTGTTTATGTCTCTGAATCAGAGTTTTATGAATAAAAATTATTGAAACTGTATTTCTATTAACACAATTACAAAACTGATTACTATTTCTCATGATGTAATCCTCATTTTTTACATGTTATTAAGTTTCTGAGCCTCTTAATAGAATAGCAACTGAGTAATATTTAAGGTTTATATGGTACCAGAAAATAAATCTAGAATTAGTATACCATACTTACTTTTGAAAAAGCCCTTAAAATTTTTATAGGTTACATATTTTTGCTTTAAGTTTACTAGTTTGATTATTTTCTGTTACACTTTTTTTAAAAAGAAAATAGGGTTGTTTTATTAATTTAAATGTGATTTGGAAATTTTTGGGGGATGGAAAGAGGAAATTATATGTAGAGAACATAAAATAAAAATTTCTGGCTTGTTTTATTTATATTCTTTTATAACTCATATCTCTATTTGTTTTTTAACTATTGTGTTTTAAAATATGCCCTATTTATAAATGTGGGCTATCAGTCGCTACCACTGTCGATTTTACATGAAATTAAACACAGATCATCCTACATGACAACTTTTCCTTTTTTAATATAGCACACTTTTAATTTGATTTATGGAGTGTTGTCAGAGTATGATGTTAAGTTATAAAGCAAACCCCACATGACTTTATTTAAATATTTATTGAGGTATATATCTAAATGTAATTACTTTCAAGAAGTTTCTCATACTTTTACCAAATTTGATGCATTACATAACACATTTCCCTAAATTTAGATTTTTTTTTAGTTTTTTGTCATTACAGAATTGACTGGCTTTATGCTATTTATATGTTGCTTTAAAAATATTTTAAAAAATTCGTCTTATTAGTTGTAATGAGTAGTAATTATACACATGGATGTCATACCTTCATATGTTACCATAAACTAAAACATGCTGAATGTATCTCAGCAAATTTTTCTCTGTTAGCCTAGTATATAAATAATATATATGTATGTGTGTGTCTGCATGTTATCAAATCTGCATAAATTAATGTTTCAAATAATTGTGTTATTCTCCTATTTACTTTTGATGAGGTAATGTATCTATTTTTCAGACTATATCATATTCAATGGTATTTTAATGCAAGTCGTCTTAAAAAATTCTATCAATGATGAGAGGCCATTTCCGATATTCTGTTTGGGATCCATTTCTTATAATCAGCCAAATACTGACTATTCAGGCAATATTTTATATGTCTTTAGGCGCATGTATATTTCTCACTGATGTTATCTCTGGATACAGCCTGTCTCTGGATCAAATATTTCTCTATAAGGTAAGATAGTTTTCACTATATTTAATGAATTTTGTCCTGTGTTGTGTATCTGACTATGTTATATAGCTGACTGTCTTAAATATTTGAATGCCATGAGATTTTTTTTTAAATTTTATGTAATATTTGCATTTAAATTGTAAAAGTTATGTTGTAAACATATGAAATGCTTAATCTAGAAATAATTTAGTATTCAAATAAATGTTATTTAGCTAAAATCAGCATAGACACATTTTTTTGTTAGTTTGAATTTTGAAGATGTTGCATGAAGCTATGAATGAATTTATTTTAATGACAATAACTTCTTTCAATCATTTTATAAAAATATTTTCTGAAAGCATCAGCACATCTGTAGTTTTTGATTTATATTACACACTTTTTATTATACATAAATTCTTAGAATAGTGTGAGCAAAATAACTGATGCTGAACAAGTTTTAAAAAGTGGATTTAAATTTATGAATTCAGTTTACATTACTTTTGAACTTATTTATCTTTCTATCATATTTTATCTCTAGGGGGAAATATTATATTTGACTTTAAATGTGAGTAAGTATTACTTATAAATAAAAAAAGATACACAAATTACAAACTTATTTTGTATTTATAATTTTAGGATGTCAGTATACAATACAAGTTAGATAATTATATTCCTGTGTTAAAAAAGAATCTGATTCTAAACTCAGCTTCATTTATTTAGAAATTTTTAAAAATCTCTTTGTTTACCTTATTATATATTTTTGGAATTTATAAGAAGATAACATATAGGTAAATCAGAAAATTTAAAGATTTGGATTTATAATATACCTCTTCTGAATAAATTTTATCAATTTGAAAACTTAGTTCAAGTAATCCAAACATCCCTCACACATAGGAAAAAATGTATTACCTTCAACTACAAATTTAAATAGTTTATGGTTTTGTAAATTATATGAATTATATTGTAAAAACTATGTGCAAAAAGGAAATTCTATATTTATAATATGAAACATTTTAACGATGTTAATTTTTAATATTTTTTTTTTCAGGAATTACATGTAAGAGATTTACATGGAAGGTGCTTAGTTGGTTCTTATCTACTGAATTCTTTATGCGGGTAAATATTTAATTTAACTCTTTAATTAGCTGTTACTTTGTTATCCTCATGGTATAATACAGCTAAGGTATTACCTTTCTGTTATATGTTCATAAGCAAGTTCTTTGATAAAAAATTGAGGTCTTTGACAAAAAATGAAGGTCAGGGGGAAAAGGTAGTTCAGTGAAGGTTATTTCCAGAGAGAGTAGAAGTGTATCTAAAGCAGTCTGTGATGACTGGAGAAGCAATGACTTGAAAAAAATTCTAAAACATTATCAGCCCGATTATATTTTTTAATGCTGATGAAATGGGACTCTTTTATAAGTGTTTACCCAACAGAACTCTAACTTTGAAAGACGACAATTGTCAAGGAGGCAAGAACAGTAAGGATTGAATAACTGTACTGGTAGGCACTAAAATGAGTGGCAAAGAAAAACTTCGATTATTATTAGTAGGTAAAAGTTAGAACACTAGAGTATTCAAAAATGTAACATCTTTAGAGGTTAACTATTGTTCTAATAGAAAGTCATGGATGACAAGTGAAATTTCTGAAGCGTGGATTTTAAATTGGATAGAAAAATGAGTGATCAAAATAGAAAAATTGCTTTGCTTGTATACAATTGCCCGACCCTTCCTAATGTGTTTTCAAAATTATCAAATGTTAATTTGCTTTTTCTTCCCCCGTATACCACTTCAATATTGCAACCAATGGACCAGGGTCTAATAAAAAACCTGAAACTTCATTACCGAAAACTCCGACGATTTATCTAGACATTTGAAAATGAAAAAACTTTAAATAAGGTGATTGATATGAGGATATGTGTGGCAGAATTAGCCAAAGTGTGGGAAAATGACGTTTCTGAATCTACAATAAAAAAACTTTTTCGCAAAAGTTGGGTTCAGCAGGATATTCGTAATTTTTTTTAAAGAATGTAACTGTGATCATTGTAACCACTGTCTGGATTATTGTTTTTTTAAAAGGTATGTAGTACTCAATAAATCTGTCATATTAATTCATTTTTTAATTATTAACTTTCATTTAAAGTGATTGGAGTTTCGCATACGAAAATTAGCTTTAATTTTAATGTTTTAGGAGAATTATGATAAAACTAAGATCAATTCTATATATCAAATTTTTTTCTGGCAATTTGCTACTTCGATATATGGAGGTTCAACTGTATCTTTATCTTAGTGACTTTTCTGTTACTCTGCAGACCTTCTTTTATCAAGTAAATTTCTGTTTAATTCAACTCCACTAATCATACTTAAGTACTTAAAGTGGCCATAAATATAGGCAAATCTATTTTCTGGTTTGAATTTTCATAAATTTATCAACTTTTTAATGGTATAATAATTTTAATTACTCTGTAAATTCTTCAGGTTTTGATATTTTAAAGTCAAATTATACAAGAGCTGATAAATGGTAGAATATGAGCTACATGGCAATTTGTGGCCCTGTGGGGGGGGGGGGGGGAAAGTCTATTAAGCAATACATTCATTTGTTGCCAGCTTAATACGTTTATGCCTGCACTTCTGAGAAGCCATTTTAAAAGCTTTATATAATTTTAAAAATTATGCTAATATATGCAATGAAAAAAAGGAGGCTCTAGATTCTAACCAAATTATTTCTTCATACGATTAACCTGATTGGGTCTACCTCATCCCTGTCCCTATGAAGTAAAAATTGCCATTAATTTAAAACTTTTTGACTCCCACCCCTTTCCAAAAAAAAAAATCTAAGGGGCCCTAAAGAGGAGTAGATAAGTCTCTCATTTAGTGTTCATTGTTACCTTTCAAAGGTTGTACAATGTCAGTTTCTTGAATTTTCCACATAAATACCATGCCAGTATATGCTCCTGGTGACAGAATTTAACTTTAGACTCTTATAGGTTGTTGTTTACCTAAAATTGTAGACATACTTTTATATATGTATTTACAATTGATGTTTTTATGTGCAAATATAAGAAAAAATAAAACTGATAGTACTGTAGATGGAAGATAAACTCCTGAAATAGAGAATTTGACTCCTGATGGAATTAAAGGGTTATATCTCTAATATATCATATGTGATATATATATGTCTTGGTGTTATGATATATAAATATGAGGAAACAATAAAACTGTAGGTTCTCTAGAATGAAGCTCTAAAATTCAGTGATTCCATAATATTTTTAAGGAGCTGATATCTCTGATATATCATATCATTATATGCCTAAAACTAAGTGATTTGTTTATTTCTTTTATCAAAAATGTTTTAAATTGAATTTTTTAATTTTTTTATGTCACCGCTTTTTGTAAATATATGTCCAGACTCAAGCCAAAATATTTCTTCTTGTTCACAGCGGTACATTGAAACTGAAATTATCGGAAGTCCAAATAAAACGAAAATTATCATCAAAAATTTCTTAAGCAATTTTTTTATTTTTATTTATTTATTTATTTAGTATTTTATTTTTATTTGAGACATGAGAAAGAGATGATAACAGTCTTGACTTTTAATAATCATTGTGACTCTATAGCATGTCAGTTTCTGAGTTTAAGAAGGTATTTTTAAAAATATATTTATCCTAAGTGCCATGCCATTGTATATGCTACGGGTAACAAAATTCAACTTTTGAACAATTATTAGTTGTTCTTGATCTACTGAAAATTATGGAAATACTTTTATATGTTTGTATATATGTCTTGGTGTTGTGGTTTATAATTAAGAAGAAAAAACAAAACTGTAGGTACTCTAGAATGGAGCTCTAAAACTCTTAAAATTGAGTACTTGATTCCATAATTTTTTTAAACCTTAGACCGTTACGAACATGCTCAGCGTGTTCATCAGTCTTTCTCCAAGCATTACAGATGAGCTAAACGCGTCTATCTAGATTTTCCAATGTTTTGCACGTTACAAATGCGTTTAGCGTGTTCTAAATTGATTTTTTTCATTGCAGCACTTAATGGCATACGAATACAATTTCTCCTGATAAGAATTTTTAGGTGATTAGTTTGAGAAGACATGCAGTATAAAATAGCAGGAGTTTTGGGTTTTCAAAAGATAAAGACTATTTGAACTGACATTTCAAGTGATTCCGAGAGTGATTATTCAGATTTGTTCAATGACAAAAGTGATGAAAAAACTATAGTGGACTAAGTGATGAATAGACTATATGGTGTAAAGACTGTAAAGTGGGTTTATGCATATCACCTTGCTTTAAAATATATCATACTGTAAGAAATTTATGAACAAAAATATCTGTACATTATATAAATGTACATATGTTTTACTTATTTTGTACTATTTATTTTGATTTAAGTAACTTAACAGTATTGAACTCGCATTTTTGAACGTTCCTTCAAAATGCACACCCTCCAAAACGTTCTTCCAAATAGAAAACCCAACACTAGGGGAAGAACTGTAAGGCAAAAACTCAACGGTCTAAGAGTTAAGGATCTGATATCTCCAATATATTTTAGTATGCTTTGCTACAAAGTTAATTAATTTCTATTATTTTAGAAATGTTAAATTGCATTTTTGATGTATTCTCTTTTGTATTTTATAGGTCTCTTGCCCTTTGGTATTTTGTACAAAGAACAAAACTTTGTTTAGATTTTACAGTGACTGCACATTTAATTCACCTTATTTTATGTTGGTCATACAGTGGTACATTTCCATCAACATTTTCATGGTGGCTTTTAAATATCATTTGTGTGACAATTATGTGCGTCTGTGGAGAATTTCTTTGCATGAGGACAGAAATGAACTCTATACCTCTTTCTATGGGTGCTAAAGCAGATCTATAGTAGTAATAAATATTAATATATTTTATTAAAGTCTAATCAGTTATATTAAGTTTTATTAGTCATCAATGTTGCTTATTTTTTATTTATATATATATTTATGGCATTACATATTATAATCAGTTTAAATCTATTCCCTTGTAACAGCTTAATTAGCTTATTATTTTTTCTGTTCTCCAATATTTCTGTATTTTGTATCAAGCTGAATAAATACACTAAGAGTTTATTTTGATTTATACATTATGCTTTTAGAGTTGTTATTTATCATAGTCGAAAAAAAAATTTGGTAGTCAAAGCTGTTCATGGAAGCAGTGCATGTGGTCTCACAATACACACATACATTCACTAATGAGGTTTGTTGAAATGAAAATCGGACATTTTCTGTGAACAGTTTTGGATACGAATAAACATGATACACTTGATAATTCACTGTAGTCCTGTTCCCAAATTTGTCCTTTTTAATCTATATATATATATATATATATATATATATAAAACAGTTCCATAACTGACTGACAACGCACAGACCAAACCGCTGAACCTGAAGGCTTGAAATTTTGCATGGTGATTCTTCTTATAGTGTAGGGGTGCACTAAGAAGATTTTTGAAAAATTCTTAGATTTTATTAAATTAAATTTTTAAGCTGTTTGTGTAACATTCTTTTAAGTTTGCATTTAAAATAATAATCTGAGGGTTATAAAATTTATATCACGAGAAAGATCATAAAAATTCTTTTAAAATGAAATCTGTTTTGAATCTTGGACTCTTATTTTCTGATTTTTGGTGAATTTTGGTTTCTTTTCTTTTTGTGATACTTTAAACTAATTTTGCTTCACGTGGATAACTGAATAAATTGACAAAAAAAAATTTTTTTTCCTTTCGAATGTGGCAGATGATTGGACATTATCCAAAAAAATATTAAAATACAGTAAAAGAAATTTTCCTCAATCTGTATTATATTAACTGAACTATATTCTTTAGTATGATCTATTAGATTTAATTTGAATATTTTCTTCTACATTATTTTGTCTCTAAAAATATCCATTACAATTTTTTCATAAATATATTTTTGGGGAGTTTTTTTGGCATTAATTTATACATTGACCATTGTATTTAATTTGATTCTACTCCATAGCGAAGCACGGGTATTCAACTAGTACAATATACGTACAATGGCTGAATAGTGCCAATGGCACTGACATTCCGTATCAAAGTCTATGGGTTTAAGACCCACTGTTAGCATTTAGAATCTGCTCTAAGCAGTAGGTCCTGGTCTAATTAACCCTCATGTATCTAAAAATGACCTTAGCATCCTCAGTCAATTATTAATATAAAATATAAAAATAGATGTTCATACAAAAATATATTCTCAGTCAATATTACAATCCTTAATGGTCTTTAACATGGTTTTGAATGAAAATTTGTTTAAAAAAAAAAAACTATTTCAAATCATGTAGTGTATCATACTAAGAACATAAAGGAAACAATAACACTACATGAGTTAAAAATAAGTTTTCTTACTCTTGTTCAATAAAAAGAGTAATTTCTTGCTCTGAATTATTCATAATTAGCTTGCTTTATTTTATATTTAAGAAAATTTATCTTTAATAATAAAATTCTGGCATCCAAACATTAACAATTTTATAGGCTTTTTCTTCTATGTTCATTCACTGATAATTGGCACCATCTCTTAAATTGAGTTAAGAGTATCCATCTTGCACTCTGAAAAAGAAAATTATGATGATTTGTACTGCATAGCTAGTGTATTTAATGTTACTTAGAAGCATCAAAAGGGATAAAAATCTTTGACTGAATAATCGATGGTTTCTCCGATATATGAAACTCAAATTTTCACAATCATTGAACTCTCGCAACTGTTAAATGGAAACATTTTTAGATGAAATTTTTCTTTACCCATCAGTCCTTTTTAAAAAGTTATACATAAAACTAACACTGCTTCTTGAAATCAGAGAACTCTTCTCATAAGAAGTCTTATTTTTTTTTCAGAAATAAAATGTATATGAACCTCTAGTTGTGATTTTGAAAATATATTAAATTTTTAAAAGCAGTTGTCTTACCATCTCCTTAAGTAATCTTTCTCCTTCCGTGGTAAGTTTCATATAGCAACTAAGATAATTGCCTTGCATCATAATTGTCTCAGTATTTCATAAACAGGTATTCCTCGACTTATGACAAAAATTTTTAAATTAAAAATTTTTAAAAATATTTTTTCTCTCAAAAATACTGTTCCTGGAATGTACAGTACATATCTATATATATTACATAATTGTTAAAAAATATGATGCAATAGTTTCGATATCCACACGATAAATCAAATAAACCTTCATGGGCTTCAGAAATGGCTTCAGCTATTCATTATATTAATAAAGGACTATAACAATTGGAAGCAATCGATCCAAATGAAGAAAGATTCACAAGTGTAAATCGTCATATTCAGGAAAATCTGGCTTGTTACCGCACAATATATAAGGAAAGGAAGACACAAACTGTTCAAACTGCCTTGGATAACATTGTTGAAAAACTTGCAACATATTATCTTTCATGAATTCTGAACCAATGGATTGTACTAACATAATAAGTAGTGATGACAAAGAATTATGTCTTTTAAATACAATATATTTTAAATTACATATGTATGTATGAAAGTAAAAGATATATGTATGTGCACATACAAAAAAAAAGTTTGAAACTCAAATTACGACCAATGCCTCGGTCTCTATCTCGGTTGTAAGTCGAGGAATATCTGTAGTAATTTAGTGTTTAATAAAGAGGGACCTGAGGTATCCTATTGATAACACGTTGTGCTTCGGATAGAAGATGCTACAGAAAGTCCATCCATGTTGTCAGAGGGATGGAGGAAGGTATGAGCCCTCCAGATGTTGCCCCTGGGAGTGAGGTGGCTCCAAGATATTTTGACTCACCTGTATGGTACTCCCAGATAAGAAATAATTAACCATTTCCACAGTATATTGCACGAATGTGTCACATCAAGTGCCTCCGCATTAAAAAAGTAAATATTTAACGAAGATGAAATATCCCATATTCAACAGTGCACACATTCTTTAATAATAAAACCACCTCAGCTATTTAAGTTCTCCAACTTTTTCCCTCAAAAATTCAAAATATGGGGAAAGGAGGAATAAAAGAAGTATGTTCTTTCTACGGGGTTTGTTAAACCTTTTCCTTACGGGGTGGGATAGCACATATCCCAAGAATACAGGCCCAAGAAAAAGTGAAAATATATACAGTCAAATCCAATTAATTGGCCCAGCTGCTTATTCAGACCGAATCCTAAAGAACCGAAACAAATGCTATTACATAAGCCTAATATTATTTGCCAGCCGAATATTAGGACCAAAATGATCACGTCCCAATGTGGTCCAATTAACCGGAATTGACTGTATACATGGGCGGATCCAGCCGATTTTCAAGGGGGGGGGGCTGTCTTCCACCCGGAGGGGAGGGGAGGTTATGGAATATTCCCTGCTCAGAGGAGGGACTGAGGGGCCTCCCCCAGAAACTTTTTTAAATATACAGTGCTTGAAAACTTCTTGTTAGGCTATTTTAAGTGCCTCAAAAGCACCTTAAAATATTATTATAAACCAAGAAATTTACATTCTCTCCCAATGTAACATGAAAACTATGGCCATTTTATTCAAATACGATACATTTGGATTTTTATTTTAATTAATAAACATCTTGATACAGTTTTATAACATATTGGTACATTTTTCATAATGTTATTGTTATGTAAATAATTTCAGACCTAATTAACTTAAATGTTACAAAATTGTCTCAAATATTAAACTGTTGAGGACAAAGGATCATATCAGGCTATATTACGTAAAGACAGTATTTATAAATCTAATTCAACCTATTAAAAACTTTTGATATGTTATATTTAATAAAGTAAAATACATTGCTTCCTTTGTCCAAACTGTGATAATTTAACATATAAAAGAAACTGATATTTGGACAATTTTATGTAGGTTTGAGGTGAAAAAAACAAGTTTTGACCTAAACAACAATGTCCAACTTCCTTTTCTTCATTTTAGCAAACCTATCTGCGACTTTTTTTGCATCAACTTTGTCCGCAATTCCTCTGTGAATGTTTAGCAGTGCTAATGCTACAAGTCTATCCTTTCTCATGGTTGTTCTCATCCAGTTCTTCAGCCTTCGAAGGGTTGAAAAGGACCTCTCGGCAGTAGCTGTGCTAACCGGCAGAGTTGCAAAAATCTTCATCAATTCGTGTATTGCAGGATAAAGCTCTTTGTCACACTTGATGAGAGTTTCAATGCCTGTTTCTGGAATTTCTTCATTTTTTGCCTTTGGTTACTGATTTAACCATTTGTTTTGCGACAGGGCAACTTCATTGCTAAAAACAACTCCACTATGACTTGAAATGTTCCCCACAGCAAACTGAAATCTAGAAAACAAGACCTTAGCTGATTCTCTTAGGTTTGTTGGGGACATTTTAACAACCAAAGTGGGTATCAGGATTGATAGTTCAAGGAGTTTCATAATGTCATCGGGGAATCTATCTTTGACATCTTGAAGTATCCTGTCTAATATAGGAATGTAAATTGTTACTCTGTAGAATTCCTCAAGCTCGACAATGTTGGGGTTGGTTCGTTTTGTTTTTTTTTTTCTTGCGTTTGAGCAATACGAGGCAAAGACACCTCCATACCCATATCTTCAGCTAAACCTGTTGCTATAAGATATACATCATGAGAAAAACTCCTCACACTCTGATCTTCTTTGTTCCAAGGTAGAACAAGTAGATTGAAGAGCTTCACTGGCTTCTGTTTGGTCAATGCTCTTTTTTTGGAATAGCCGGTTAAGAGGAAGAGTGATAGCTAATATGTCTGCTAGAGACGCTATGGAAACTATGAAAGAACTAGTGACTATATTATTTAAAAGAGACAGTGCTTTGGTTTCTTTCTAAGTACTTACAATTTCAAGCACTTCATGAATTTTTGGAAGACTTGAACAAAACAAATGAATACTGTTGTGGCGTTCCACCCATCTTGTTTGGCAGAGCCCTATAAGCTGTCTGCCTAATTTTTGTTTTAAGACAGTTTCTCTTTGGGCTTGCTGTAAAAAAAGAAACAACTGTTTTTATGGTGTCGACTGCACTTCTGACCTCTTGATTCTTAGAGGCCTTTGTCAGTGTCAAATTCAAAGCATGGTTTAAGCACGGGCAATGGGTGGCGCTGACAGCACAACGTTTCACAGCATTTACTGCTCCCTTTACCTCAGACACCATACTACTACATCCATCAGTGGCTATTCCTACACAGTTTTCTGAATCCAAATTATTTTTTTAATTAATCCAAGCACAGTAATTCCTATCACTTCACCAGTCAAGGAGGGTTCACTTAAATAAATTAAGTCTTCTTCATGTGCAAAAGCTTCAACGGGTTTTCTGGAATCCACAAAGTCCAGGAAATCTTCATAAACATTTTCTTCGTAGCAGTAGCGTGTGGAAAATGTCAGTTGTGAATCATGAGCAGCATCTGTTGTTTCATCAAATAATATGCTATAGTATTTTGCAGCTTTGATTCGTTCCAGTATGACATTTCGGACTTCAGTTCTGCAACAATTGATTAATTAATTTTGAATCGTTTTACTAGAGTACACTGCATTAGCGCATGCTTCCTGGAGAGTGCATGCTTGCTAAGATTCTCATCTCCCGATTCGATACGAAAATGCACCAGTTCTCTGAAATTTCCTTCGTTTTGGGTTTGAATTTCCTGTATTACGCGACCCGTTATTCAATAACCACAAGTCAACACACACTGAACCTGTCTATGTGTCACTCACGCTGTGCGACAGCAGGGAAAGGGATCTTGGCACGACTGGTGATGGGTCGCGGCATATTTTTGTACACTAGACTTGACCTTCAAATGAAATGCACTGCACTGGTGCACTTCTAATCGACAAGCACGTTTAAACTTAACGTTTCTTTACCCAAAAGTTGGCACTAGCGCTACGTATTATTTGTTACTTTTTTTTCTTTGCTTCTTGTAATCTTGAGTTCTTTCTCTAAATTAAAAAACATGACCTAAAGGGGGGGGGGGCTGCAGCCCCCTCAGCCCCCCACCTGGATCTGCCCCTGACTGTATGTATGTATGTGTATATATATTTCTATATATATATAATATAATTAATATACAGTCGAACCTCTATTTAACAAACCTCTATTTTGCAAACTTTTCCTTGGAACCAAGAACATTTTGTGAATTTCTTCGTAAAATAACCTCCAAATAGCGAAGTGCATTCTCTATTTAACAAACTTTTTCATGTGATCCAATATTTTTTTTCTCTTTATTTCTCAAAATATTTCTGAACATTTCAAACTTATTCTTTCTTTTAACACATTTAACACATTAACTTTCTTTTAAGACATTCCGACGCGGGTTGCAGTTTGAAGAAAATACACCTGAAGGGGTTTTTGGTGCATTGCAAAGGTGAGAGGCGTATTATGAGAGAAATCACTTTTTCAAACAAAAAACTCAGACAAAATTAACAGACTTTATCAGTAATTAAATTTAAGGATGCATGTGGTAATGTATGCTTAAAATTACTTCTTATGATAAATTCGATAATTTCATTAAAATTCATTAATTTTAATATAATTTTTTAAATTGAAAATACAGTGTAGTCCCGGAAAATGTTTTGTTTTATTCTTGTTTACCTTGCAGATTTCTGTTTGATGGGTAAGATATATACCTAAAACAAATTGACATTAATTAACAAATTAAAGGTGTGATCAATTACGTTTATTAATAATATTTAGTGTTTATGCATTTAAAATCTGTTTTGTGTAGTTTAAAGTATTTTAAAAGGTGAATCTCTGTTTAACGAATTTTCCATACAACAAATTTTTTTTCGGGATTTAGCGACTTCGTTAAATAGAGGTCCGACTGTATATAAATATGCTGCCCACATTGTGTAGTGGTTAGCATTCTGATCTGCTACGCAGTGGGCTTGGGTTCAAATCCTGAATAAAGCTTGGTCGTTTCTGTATCAGCCCCTCATAGGGAGCAATGCTGGCTCACCTATAAGGTGCTCCCATAATAAAGTAGCCAGTAAATAGTGGTGAATAACAAAAGGTGAATGTCTAATAACAAGTGCCTCCACATTAGACTAAAAAAAATTTAGATATATATATATATATATATATATATATATATATATATATAACCCCCTTAATGGCCGTTCTTACAAAGGGGTTTGAAATTTCCCATTCTAAAGAGAGAATTGGAAAAATGGACTCCGTAAGCTGAAGGTTAAGCAGGGATATTTAATAATTTTCTTTAAAATGAAAGTTACACAGTGTTTCCTTCTCACTACTACTTCCTTCAATGTGTGCATCTGTAAAATTATTTTTTTTAATGCTTTGTTAAAAATAAGGAGTCCATATTATTTCTAACATATGCCTCCTGTATTCAATAAAATCCGTAATAATTTGATCTGGAGACTTTCATTTACAAAATTTTTCTTATATTCTAAGCTCAGAAGTATGTAGAATTCTTATTAAATTTTTCTCAAATGTAGTATTTTTTTTTTTTTCAAACTCAATTTTTTTGTTTCTTTTTCAATTTTCTTTACATAAAGTTACTTAACACAATTTTTAACAAAATCTTCTGGAAATAATTATCTAAAACAAGAACTTTGTGTTACCTAAGTGGGATATTCAAATAATGTGGAATTAATCTATTAACACACTCATCTATATATATATAATAATTACAAGATAAAAAGAACTTTTTATATACCATGTTTTTAAATTTACTGTTGAATCATATAAACTTGACAATTCTATATATTAATAGATACTTTAAAAAAAATTTTTTGATGCATTATCCCATCAACTTGAAAGAAAATGAAGTTAATTGGAAATTAACTTGCGTTTAACTTTTCGTTCCCGTCCCAGCCAATAGATGGCTGCACCAGTCAACGAAACAAAATTAACTGAAAATGAATTCAAATCTGCTTAAAGATGGCTAAAAGTATTAAAATAATGCATTGTCATCGTGTTCTGAGCTATTCTAAAAGTTAAGCATGAAGTTCAAATGTCTAGCTAGTCGGGAAATTAGTTAAAAATCGATTGCAAGATTTGTACCGGTCAAACAAACACACACACACACACACACAAACAAACAAACAAGAAAGCAAGTTAATAAAAACATGGTAAAAATGGATGTATGTGTGTGTGTATGCATGTATGTTCCAGCATCACTCTGAAATGCCTGGAGAAATTTCAACCAAACTTGGTACACATATCACTTACAATCTGGAAAGAAACACTGGGGGGTAAGATACCTCTAACACCCCTATGGAGGCCAGGGGGTACATGTAAAAATAATCGAAAACGACTGATATTAGTGTTTAATCCATAGTTTTGGGGGTCACTGAGATTAAAAGTGACACTTCTGATGCTGTTAAAGTACAAGTTCAGCCCCCCCCCCATCAGCATTGGGGGGAGAGAGAAGAAGGAGTGAATACAAAATACCGAGAGTAGTGTTGAAACCATAGTTTTCGGGGTCACTAAGAGGAATAGTGACATTTCCAATGCCATTTAAGTGTAAGTTCAGCCCCCCATCAGCATTGGGGGGGAGGTGAGAGGGGAAAGAAAGGGTGAATATAAAATGACTGAGAATAGTGTCGAATCCATACTTTTTGGGGTCGCTGAGATGAATAGGGACACTCCTGATGCCGTTTAAGTGAGAGTTCAGCCCTTCCCCTCAGCATTGGGGGGGGGGGGGGGGGAGAAAGGGTGAATATAAAATGACCAAAATGACCTAGAATAGTATCAAATCCATAAATTTCAGGTTTGCTGCAACGAATAGAACATTCTCTCATGCTGTTTAAGTGTGAGTTCAGCCACCTACACCATTGGGGGGAGAGGGAGAAGAGGCAAAAATAACCGAGAGTAGAGTCAAATCCAAAGTTTTTAGGGTCGCTGTGATGATTGGTATTACTCTCGATGCTGTTTAAGTTAAGTTTTGCCCCTATCAGCATATGGGGGGGGGGGGGGGGGGGAAGGGGTGTAAAATAAAATGTCCAAAATGACCAAGAGTAGTGTCGAATCCATAGTTTTCGTAGTCACTGAGAGGAATATAGGAAACTAAAAATGTTGTTTATAATCAAGTTTTAAGTTAAATTAATAATAGAGTGAATTTGTAATTTTACTTTATCATTTGTATACTGTATTTACTTTTAAATACCTGTAAATTAAATCATTTACACTATAGGTAGAATCAATTCCTTTTCCTGTGTAATAAAATAATTGGGATGAATAAATACCCGGGCAACGCCAGGCAAACAGTTAGGTTCATAATAAATAAAGGACAAAATATGAAAAGAAAGTGTTTTAATTAGTGAACATTTGTACATCAAATTTCTAACCTATAATATTGCATATAAAAAGTATATATTTATTTATATACAATAAGCAAGAAGTAGAAGTTTGTGAAAGAATACAATAATAAAAAGAGCAATTTTCTTGTGGCTATGCATTGTGGTACTTTGCATGATTTCTTAAACAATCTTCTAACACAGCTATGATCTTGGTTCACTTTTAAATTACTAAGAGTAATATTTTCTTGTAAATATCACGTCGTATGTTTTAATTTAAAAACCATATAATCAAAAGCTTAGAAAATTAAATAAAAATGTACTACTAGCTTTTTACCATCAAATGGTTTTAATGATAAGAAACAAACAATTAAAAACAGTCATAAGCTTTGAAATTTTTCCTCTAAAAATATAAAAGCAGTAATAATATTTGAATAGTCACCCTTAGGCTCAGTGGTAGACATGATAAAATATGGAAATTCATAATTTGATCAAAAGCAATTTACATACAAATTTTCTTTTAAAAAAAAGTTACTTCAAAATAATTTTGATGATTTTATTTTTTTTTTTTCCCTCATGATTTGTAATTAAACAGATTTTTACTACATTTATAATTAGCTATTTTTTTTACTTCTAAAATATCTAAAAAATTTATAAAATTTCACTGTGAATTATTGCAATAAAAAATTTTTGAAGCCTTCACTTTTGCTTTGCAAGATTGAATTTTAGAGTGAGAAAGAGATATACAGCTGACAGCATTTTTAAAAATTTATATTCCTCCAAAACATGTAATTTTACACCTTTTTGTGACTTTGAGGAATCTCAAAATACATTTTTAAAAAATTGAAAATATCCAAGGGAAAAATTAGCTATATTTAATAGCAGTTCACAAATTTTATAATGTTTTCAAAACTCTAGAATGCAGATTATAACTATAGGAAATTTTCAAAAATCACTTTAAATATTTTTTATGTATTGAGCCAAATTACATCACATATTAAGAAGACTGTATATATTTTCTGTAAAGTTATATGAAATATTATTTAAAAATTTTATTAAATTCCTAGGTCTTTAAATTTATTAAATTTAAGCTTCAATCAATTTTTCAGAAGTGAGGAGGAACCAAGATCAAAAGCTGCCTATCACAGTTAAAACAATTCTTTAGATATTTATGCTATAATCACAGAACTATATGAAAAAGAGAATTCTTTTCAAAGTCAAGATTAGAGTAATCAAATATTAGTAAAATACAATTAAGAAATGTTTTTTAGATACAATATTTAAAATGGTTGGAGTTGATAGATAAGACTATGAGAGATACCTAGTATGCAGAGGATTACATTTATTTAAGAACTTGAGGAATATTTCAAAACTGAAAGCAACAGTTTAAATATGTTGCATGAATTTAGATCTAGATTTAGTTTTTTCTTTTCTTTTAAAAAAAATTAAGCTCATTAACCTTGGCAATGCAAAATTCCAACAATAAAGAACTACAACAGTTATCTTTTTCACTATACATGCACATAGAATAACAATATAGCAAAAGAAATTTAAGGTGTATAGTATAAAAATTAAGGACTATACAATTTCATGAAAAATATTGCTCAAGTATCTGACCTTTCTTTACCAGAAGAAGCTGAATTTGTTTATACCATTGGTTCATGAAGCTCAGACTGTTTTATTGCATCATTCATACAACTAACATTGCATTTTTATTGCAGTATTTTTTAATTAAAGTCTAACAAGCAGATTACCATTATGTTAATTTACAACAATACTAAGTTTTTTTACAGAAAACTTGAAGTTCTAATTTTCACCTATTGGTTTATAACTATTTGCTTCTTTAAAGAATCATTCGGTATTATCTAAAATACAGACTATAAGTCTCAAATCCTGTGACCATACACACACTGTAATACAAAACGCAGCTGCATATCACTGTAGTTTTTTTTAACTACGATGTATTCAACATAACAGCTTTTAAAATGCAATAAGATTAATTTGTTTAGATTTTACTAATAATTTGTTAAATTAATAGCAATATTTATTTAAACAAATATCTTTGTTTAATTGCTATTCATTAATTATTTCAGAAAATCATTTTTTCTAATTAATTCTCATTAGCAGTCAGGTTTAAAGTAGAAATTAAAATATTAAGGGCAGAATTTTTAAAAATTTTAAATTTCTAATACAATTTACATTATATTATTTAGAGACAAAATTGAAATTCATATAATTCTATAATAAAATAAATTTAATGCAATACAATTATTGAATTATTCATTAATGTTAGAAAAAATATAATTATCAAGCTGTCTTTATAAAAATGAATTTATCTAACAGTATATAGGTGGTGATATATTAACAATGCATTTTCAAATTGAGAAGTTTACTTCTGAAGACATTGTATATTTTTATGGTTTATTAACAGTATTATATGAAGGTTGTTAACTGAATTGAGGTGCATTTACAAAAGAAGATTCAACATACTTTAAAATCCATAAAGATTTTTGAGGTATGCATGCTAAAATGATTAATACAAATATCAAGAGTAACATTTGTTATTTTATTTATGAAATGTTGTTTAATCATTTTAATGTAACTAAGATAGATTTTGCACTACAGCTGTTAAAATACTAGTGTTAAATTATCACCTTTTCTGCATCTATGGTAGTAAGTGATATGCATTTATCAAAATAACTGAACTTAATCCAGTGACTATTTTATCACATGAATAACTAATAAGTAACATGCTCAAATAAAATAGTATTTAACTACAGAAAAGATTATTCACCTGATAAAAGTTTTGCAATCTATACTTAAGATGAGATGGGAAAAATAAATACCAGTAATCAGGCTCTGATTTTCCATTAGGCCCGGGGGGCCCCTCAAAAAAAAATTTATTTTAAAAGAAAAAAAAATTCCCAATTCAATTGTTTTTTATTTTACCTTTTTTAATAGCAATTTTTTTATATATATCCTTTCAAATTTGATTGATTGGTTCATCATATGTATAGTTATATGTATAGTTCATCATATGTATGTTATAGTGTATATAAGGGATTAATAAGTTTTTCTGGTTGCATTGTATTGGTGTTTTAATGGTGAAGTTAATATATTGTATTGGTTTTTATTTGATAATGTTCTAGGCTTCTATGCTTCAAATAGCCAATTCTTGGTAAAATAGTACTTTCACAATGATTTATGATTATTTTTTTGTGTGTGTCAATTTTGGAAATTTTATGCCCACATCAGTGTTAGGGGGCCCCCATCCTGAGTTGTGTCTATAGTCGAGAATTTTCAAAATCAGGCCTTGCCAGTAATATATTCTATAGAACTTAGTATATTTACCACTAGTTTTGAAACAAAATGGAACTTGAAACAAACTGAAGCACTTTGTGCATTAAACATGATGCTTTAAAACCTCAAATATGTTAATTATTAATTAATATTTGAAGAAATTAATATGCTAAAGCAGTTCACCAGAATCTGTATTTTAAAGGTGGATTTTAATGAAAAGCATCTGAGTTGATACTTATTGGAATTACAACAAAAATTTATTTGATATAAGATATTGTGGGAGTTTTTTTTACCTAATTTTTTAGCTTTTTATTTCAACTTTTTAGAAATGAATTTCGAGGCATCTCCTTTGGGTTGGACCATTTTGCTTATAGTTTGCAAACTTTTTTTTTTTCTGATTCTAAATTATAATTTTTCCTTGTTAAAATTTCTGAGCTTCTAGAACTCTTTTGCATGTAATATTATGCTTTCATAAAACTACAGGTCAGTTATTACAGCTTTCGTTTAAATGGATTAATATATATACTTTATTTGGCAGGAGTATTAAAAAACCACATTATGGGACATTATAGTGGTTTGTGGCAGCACATATTTAATGGCTTTTCTCCTAAAATAAAGCAACAAAAGTCAGGTAGCTAAAATCCTACAATAAACTAAAAGTGTTAAAAATTTATATATATACTATTCTAAAATCAGCGTAAAATATACAAAGGGAAAAAAATTAAAGGGAAAAAAATAAAATGAGGTAAAAGATGAAAATGAGGTAAAAATGAATGGTTAATACTATAAGGGGAAAAAATATAATCTCTATAAAGCACAGCATTTGGATATATATCAATATAAGCTATGTAATACAAATTTAGCTAAGCATAGCAAACTAAAAAAAGTAAATAATCTACAATACGGGTGATCAGTTTTTTTCCCATACTTTTCTAATACAGTCATAAACATTATTCTTTCTAAGCGATTCCATTTACCTTAAAATAATTCTCATAAATCGAGAAAAAATTCTCCAATACATCACTTAAACTACAAATCAATGCATACATGTAAAACATTGAAATTTCTTTTAAAATGGCATTTTGTTTCATTGTTAGTTTACACCAGGTGTGGAAAACATGTAATGTAACAAGAAATAGGTATCAGCATTATAATCAACATAGTAAATACTTTGCAAGTAATTTCTTTGAAAAAAAATCATAATTATTTTCACAGTCTATTGATTAAATCAGGTGTTTTTTTAACATTTGAGTAGAAATTGAACTACACTTTATAAAATACTGCTTACTTGTTATAATATACAAAAAAAATACAGAATCATGTGCAGATACTGAAAGGGAAAAAAAAACATTTTCAATAGATCCGCAACTGAATAACAAATTACATATATAAAGCACATTTTATCGAAATTCAAAGGATTCATGTTTTATGCTCAACAAAACATTTATTGATTTATCAACAAAAAGGCTAATAAATATAATAATAGCCAAAAATGGAATATATCAAAGTAAACAGGGCAAAGCAAGAATTTGGACTAGAATCTGACATTAGCTTACGAGCACGTGATAAAAACACATAGTACAGGATGTTATGCTTACGAAACACTTTGAAGTTTTTTTTAAAGATAAAATAATTTTATGTAAAAGTAAAATATTTTTCATAGCATAATTGTACATATATATTAGCACACTATTTTTCAAATCCTTTTTCACAGTTTAACTATTGTACATTTAATCAGGGATTTCACATATTAGTATAAACAACAGATGAAATACTAATTTTTGAGCATTAAATATGTAATCACTACACATATATTTATATATACTTCGCCTGGTACAAAATTAACAGTGAAGTTATAAGTTTCCAAAACAACAGTATATCTATTAGATACTTATAATATACACATATTATTACATAACCTAACAAAAATATTATCCAAAATTAAAGTTACAATTCTTACAGTTCTCAATTTTGTAAAAATTACAAAATCTTTTCTGGAAGAGTTTGATGACAAATTAATACTCATTCAAGGTAATTCAATTACATGATTCTATAAACTAGTCTAAAGTCCTAAATCTTTACAGTTTAACTAACAAATTTCATGGATTATGGTATGAAACATATCTTCTAACTTCCAGTATTTTAATGATCCTTATCTGCCATTAAAACTTATCATTCTATAAATGTTATTACCAGTTATGAATACTATCATTTATTGTGAACTGTGTGACTCAGAGAAGCCATGTCTCTATCAAGAACACTGTGCATAATTTTGTCTAAAATCAAGCAAGAAACTACAACACGGGAAAATGGAAATTAAATAAAATTACCAAAAAATAAATTAGATAATGATCCTAATTTCTATAGATGGCTGATCAATTAATCATTGTCCCACAGAGGTTTTACAAATTCTTTAAAAGTTAAGTATATATTATTTCACACAACCTACATATGTATATAATGACAAACTACCCAAACACATTAACAGTTTTAACTGTAAATCAGACACTTGTACAGAATTTCACTTTGGTTCCTTCAATACAAAACATAATTCCAATGGTCATATTCACCAAACTTTTGGTCAAGATAGAATAAAAACACACTTTATTGCTAACAAATAAATTCACAGGGTCATTCCACATTTTAATGCACTATTTTTAAATATTTAATTCAGCAAATCTTAACTTTATATATGCATCTTTATTTACATACCATGGCCATATATTAGTGCAGACTGGCGACAATAAAAAACAGATTCTGACTTATTTTTAATTTTGACAGTGCAATTTGACAGTAAGCAACTATAATTTTACCTCTTCTGAAGAGAAGAAAAATGAACTAAAATATCAGAACTGATAATTCAAAGAGAAGAAAATTGAATTATTATATGTGAGCCTATTCAGCTTAATACTAAATATCAGAACTAATAATTCAAAGGCAAGAAAAATGAATTATCATACATGAGCCTATTTGGCTTAATATTAAAAATCAGATTCGGATTAATATCAAATATCAGAACGGATAATTCAAATAGAAGATAAATGAATTATTATACATGAGCCTATTCAGCTTAATATTAGATGTCAGAACTGATAATTCAAACAGAAGAAAAATGAATTATAATACGTGAGCCTATTCGGCTTAATATTAAATATCAGAACTGATAATTCAAAGAGAAGAAAAATGAATTATTATACATGAGCTTATTTGGCTTAATATTAAATATCAGAACTGATAATTCAAACTTTAATCAACATAATCTGTATCAATGTGCTCGTGGCTACTGTAATACTCATACACATCCATATAGTTGAAATAATTAGAACTGAGACACCAGAACCTTAGAAAAGAAGCATATGATTAAAAGCTTTGTATTACATAGACAAAATACACAAGTTAGTTGCTAAGTTCTAGCTGTCATATGGTTTAACTCCAGACAATGCACTACGTCAAGAATGAAAAGCTTTTGGGTAGTAAAGTTTTGTGCCACAATGTTCCAACAACATTGTATCTACTGGGCAGCCAAGATGTTCAATAAAAAACTCTTCATCCTCAGTATACTGTCTGAAGTTACACTATGCGACAAATAGTGCTAGGCAGTTAACTTGCATATTTGTCAGTTTCATCCTAAGTTTTTTAATATCTATATATTTAAGTTGCTAAACCAATTTTTAGAGCAGTCTGTGAGAGATAATTACTGCATCGATTGACTTCATTTTGGTCTTAAACGAAAGATTGTAATCTGTAGATTTGTCAAATTTGGTTTTTGTAACCACAATTCTTATTAATTAGCGATAAATTACAATTAAAAATTTATTTCTGCGCATGCTTAGAGGTATGTTTAAATCTGTCTTTAGAAACACACTGTTTCTGCACATGCTCAGTGACATGTTTTAATGATAAACATGTTTATTCCGAGGAGTCTCTCTAGATCTTGCTCTACAATTTTTATTTTTATGATAATTATGTTTGTGAAATATAAGATTAAACCTCATTGATAGTGTTTATTTCATGCTGTTTAATTAGCGATAATTTACAATTAAGAAAAATTGCTTTCTGCACATGCTCATTGACATGTTTAAATCTGGCTTTATTTACTCACTTAGAACAAGGCCGCAAAATAACAATTTGTTTCTGCACATGCTCAATCACATGTTTAAATCTGGCTTCATATACTCACTTAGCATGAGGTCTCAAAATAACATTAATTTGTTTCTGCACATGCTCAATGACATGTTTAAATCTGGCTTTATATACTCACTTAGCACGAGGCTGCAAAATAACAATTTGTTTCTGCACATGCTCAATGACATGTTTAAACCTGGCTTTATATACTCACTTAGCACAAGGCTGCAAAATAACATTAATTTGTTTCTGCACATGCTCAATGACATGTTTAAATCTGGCTTTATACACTCACTTAGCACGAGGCTGCCTAAACACGTTAATTTGTTTAATCCGAAGAATCTCTCTACCTCTCTCTCTCAGCCTTTTTTTATTGTTAATTATGTTTATGAGATATAGAATTAAACCTGACAGCAATTGTTTATTTCACGCTGTTGAGTAAACATATTTCTTTTTGCTGGGTTTAATACTAATTTTTTAAAGTGTATTTCTCTATTCTTAATATTATGATTTTCAACCTTTGGAAATGATGTGTTGAGTATAATTTGCATATTAGTACATTTATTTACTTTCCAGCCATTATGTTTTGACAGGTATCAAGTAATATGTTTTATGTTTCTAAGTTTGCAATGCCCCAATACAGTTTTCTCAGATAAATGTATGCCTATTAATATTATGGCCCCACATACCTGTAAATGGGAATATCTATAAAATTAATAATAGAAAGCAATAATCATAAATTACTCTGTAACAAAATTGAAAATCTAATCCTTGCAAAAGAAAGGGTAAATAAATCATAATTATGTGAAAACACAACACATGATGTTAATTTGCAGATAGACCATCTGCAGTGAGTAATAATTCCCTCACTTAAACCAAGGGCGGCTCCAGGGGGAGGCAGTAGGGGCAATTGCCCCCCCCCCAAAAAAAAAAAAGCCTGGCATATTTTTTTTCATAGCCTAAATTATATAATCGTAGACCTAATACTAAATGAGTTTAAATTTAAAATGAGAGGATGTTTATTTCTTTTATATATATATATATATATAACCCTAAGAGCTGACGTTGTTCCCCCCCCCCCCTAACCACTAAATCTCTGGCCTGGAGCCGCCACCGACTTAAACAACAAAATTCTTCGCTCTATTTTAAAATACTGAAAGCTTCTAAATGAAGTATATAAAAATGTTTAAAGGTATACAACTGCTATTAAAAATATAAGCATAACTACCAAATAAGAGTTATTGAACTTGAACATAATTACAAGAACTTTACATAAACTGAAATTAACAATTATACAATCAAAACATCACAGCAATGCTAATAAATCTCTCCTTCAGGGAAAAATCTGAACATGCACCATTCTACAACGGTAGCATAAAAATAATATAGAGATTTCTTCCATGCATAAGCATGAAATGCGATACATTTACAATTAAAATATGGGTCAATCCTCAAGCTATATATGTCATTATTAGCTAAGAAATGTTTTCTGGTGATCTTTGCATAAACTTTAGTTTGGTGAATGTGATCATGCGAATTTCAATTTATATTAAATCATTTGTTTAGAACAAAGTACATTAATGAGCATAAAACTGACCAAAGAATATCTCAAAGACAATCAGAGAAGACAGATCAGCATGCAATTTCAATATCACACAACATACATAACATTAAACAAATGGTCCACAGCTACCAAATGTAATACTATTTGTAAGAAGTGAGCTTAATATGAGAAGACTAAGATCTTTTATGACACACAAACATGCGAAATGAAGAACAAATACTTTAAAAGAATTATTAAGTATAAATCATTTCTACACATATAACAACCATCTGAATAAAAATTATTATTCTTCAAGCATCGGGTACATTTATAGATGTCTGAAAATAATATCACAGCTTTAAAGTCACCATTATGTGGCGGTGTAGCATGAAACTGAAAAATGTGGCCTTTTTACTATATGTGACAGTAAATGAGATGAAGATGCTTTTAAGTAGAAGGAGCAAAAATACTGTGTTAACCAGACATGCAGTCATAGAATAGTTACATATTAACCTTGTACTGAAACAGCATATTTTTTAAAATGTAATAATTTAAATTTCAGGAAAATAATCCAGCTACCCAAATCGAAGTAAAGCAACTAAGCAGATTAAAATTTGATTCACATCAAATCAATTATGTGAAAGAATAAAGTTATCTATGTAAGTGTTCTCCCCAACATAGGCTGCCAAGCAATTTTTAAAATGAAAATTATGGTCTTTCACCAGAGATTTGCTCTACTTTATAAGGTTACTTTGCTGCCAATATCTGTAGTAACTGTTTGAAATATTATCTTTCAATGCAATGATTGTGATCGTGTTAATCTTCAATATGAACAAATTAAAACTATGATAAAAATTCAAGTTATGGTCTAAGTGATTACACAAGAACTAAAAAGGTGTAAAATTTAAGAGCAGTCTAAAGTTTTAATGAATATTTCAGCTATATAAAAATTATCTTTACTCAGCACAAGTCAAAATTATATATATATATATATATATATTATATATATATATATATATATATATATATATATATATATATATATATACATACATACACACACAGGACTTTTTTCTGGGGGTACACAGGGATGCAGCATATTACCACTTTTTTTTAAGTATTATTTTGCCTTAACTTAACCAAAATTTTAAGAAATTTATGAATCGGTTGTTAATATATAACAAAAAGTATTTTTTTTAATTGTGAGTTTTTGTTCCCCTGTGACATGATGTGTGAAAACACGGTACTAAAAATATGCACCATTATTTGAGAAAACACAATATACCCACGTAATTTTTTAGAAAAGAAGCTATATATATATATATATATATATATATATATATATATAAGGTTTATCAAATATGAGGAATGAACACTATTATAAGAACTTTTTATTTATTTTTTTTTTTTCAGTAAAGTGAACATATCTACCACAGTCTATTCATTGACTTAACTCAAGATTTAGAACAAAATTTACAGTATTAAGGGTATAAAAATAAATCAAAATTTAAAATACTATCTATTTTTTTTTTGCAGTTAAAATCTCTAAAAGTTTCAAACAAGCAGAGTTATCTGTTTTAAATTGTTTTTACAACATCAAGTGCCATAAAATGTGACATCCTGTCACACAAAATTATTGATATAATTAAACTTCTCTGAATCAACGTATTTCTCATCAATTATTGTTATCATTACCATTATTATTATTATTATTATTATACATCTACCCCCCTTTCCCTGTTCAAAATTAAGACATATCCATCTCTCTTGATGCATTATCATATCTGAGATTTCTTTCAATTTAACTGAACATCTAAATTATTCAAATGCTTAATGTTGTTCAATTGCCTTTTATTTAATGCAATAGAAATACAATTTAACTATCAGCATAGTTAAAGAAAAAAAAGTTATATGGGTGCATTGACATAGAATAAGGTTATGTGCTCCCAAAACTGAACATACAATTAAAATACATTTTATGTGCCTAACCAACAGACAAATTATAGCTTATCTTCAATTAATTGTCTATCTCAATCAGTTGCTAATATCATCCAGTGCTGAGCTATATATCAGTAACTTGGGAAAAGTTAAAGACATGTACACAGCATTTTACTGGCAGTTAAAATGCTGCAAGTATTGCTGTCACAGCATATTAAAGTCAAAACCACTGTACATTGGAGACCATATATGCAATGCTTTTATGCCACAGAAACATTTTCATGATATAATGCAATGTCTCTATTTCTATTTACACCCTATGCTGGCAGAAAATTCTGGGGAGAATACTATACATGCTTTAAAATCAAAAGTGATAGTTAAAGTTGCTGTTAATACAAAATAAACCATTAGTATGCCAAAAATCTGCTTAAACCAATGAATATTATTATTTAGGGTAATTCAAAGTTTCAATTCTTCCTATTACAAAAACATTAACAATTAAAATATTAGAGATTTTAAATACTATAATGTCAATAGATGATAAATTTACAGATAAAATAAATTTTATATATTTATGTAATAATCAAAGATAATGAAGAACAAATGAACAAATGAATGATTGAAGGTACTCTACAAAATATTACAAGCATTTTATGTTAAAAGGTACAATATAAATCTCACTGATTTTTTGAAGTAAATGTATAAATAAATATAATTTTTATAACAAGAAATATGAAAACTCTCTAACACAACAGCAACTAATCTCTCATAAATTCAAAAACTCCCCCATCCAACTTTTTACATCAACCTAGTATAACTACTTTTTATAACATACGCAATTCTAATAAAGTAAATTTAGCATGCATGACAAAAACACTCTATCACAGTACAATCAATAATACTTTACAATTAAAGTTTCTTTTCCTAACAACAAAAACATGAATTTAAGAGAATGTGTCACCTTTAAATGGTCTTAGCACTACCTTGAAAACAATGAAGATTAACTGCAGTTTCAAAAGCATAAACTACAAAACTTACAGCAGCTACAATTAAAGTCTCTTTTCCTAACAACAAAAACATGAATTTAAGAGAATGCATCTCCTGTAAATGGTCTTAACTTTGCACTACCTTGAAAACAATGAAGATTAACTGCAATTTCAAAAGCATAAACTATATACCTTACAGTAGCTACATTGAATACATACTGGTAATATTTACTTAAAATAAAGTTCAGGATAGGCTTATATTTGCATCTTTGCTAATGAATAGTGAGTGTCAAAAAATACACACCACTGTTAACAAATACAGTTGTAATCACAAAGTAAAAGACAAATATATAATGCTGTAAGAATGATGCTAAAATCAACTAGTTTTCAATGAATCTAAGCTTCAAATGAGAAAGTAATGCATAATATTGTCTTTACAGACATCAACTGGTAGTTAATTAAAATCATATAGAATTCCTATCAAGGTAGCCTGATACATTGTTTTACTGTTTGAGGATAAAGAACAGAATCCTTTTAGACTACCTACAGATTTTTAATGCTTTCTTAAAGCACTTTAAGAAAAAAAATTATTGCCTGAATCATTTAGGTTTTCTGATATCAATCAACCTTTCATATATGTTTTACAAAAAAAATTATTTTTCAAGGTATATTATGCGAATATTTATTACAAGTTTACTTAATAAATTTTTTTTTAATTCTAGTACATCAAAACCTGTGTTTATTAACTTCAGGTAGTTCTATGCTTGAGGTAAAACATATGTACCACAAATTATTTGCAAATCTTAAAGAACATAAGAAACATTAGGTAGGTTTCCTGTGAATTAAAAAAAAATATCCATAATACATTAATAAATCTTCAAATGGCAGCTAATTAGCAAATTTGAAACTACAGATGTCTCTAACATTGTCTCCATTTCAAGCGAAGTTATACTATGTACATTAACTAACTTAGCTTTCAATTTCCTTTTAAGCATATTGTCAATTTTTTTTCCTACCATACCAGAAAAATAATTTGAAATTAATGACTAGAAATTTAATTGTATAAACACATATTGTATAAACATTTTTTTCCTGAAATAAAACATTACACAACACAATTTTCTATGTACTTACAAAGTTAGTAAATTTCCCTTCAGAGTAAAATTTAAAGTAAACTAATAAAAACTATACATTTAACACACATCACTAGTTAAAACATTAAATAAAACTCTCAAACATGAAAAACGTTTTGTATCTTTGACCTAATGAATGGATCCATTTAACAAATGCTCTACAAACAACAAAATTTTATGACCTGTGACACGTAAATCCATATTTGGAGTTACGAGTTTGGACATATACTAGTGTACAGTTACACTCTTTTCAAATAAACTTCTAAAACACTAAACTATCACATAAAAGTAATATTTTAACATTAAATTGCACAGAATTCCCTGTATTTTATTCACAAGACTTTTTATTACCCTTTAGAGTCAGTGATAAATTTTTGTGCTTTTTCATGACAATAATGTAAAAATTGTGACTTCAGAAATACTAACGGACATGACATATACCTTAAAAAATTCCCCATGCAAAGAAATTATTTTGAAGAGATGATACATTTATAACTCAGATATATTAAAATATGCAAAAAACATATTTGCTCCTTAAATACAATAGATTATCTGAAGGAAAATTTGCTAAATACTCAATCTCACTGGGTAATAATAACAAGGTACAGTACAACCTCCCAAATCCGGAAACCCCCCCCCCCCCTTAACCGGAACATTTTAATAAGTGACCAATTTTACTTTTTCTATTACCGATAGATGTTGCTACCAAAATGATCGGTTAAGAAAACCCTTTTCTTTCAATGAAGTGACAGCAGCGATTTTGAAGGCTTTCAAGTGTCTGGGAAAGAAGCTGAAATATCAGAATTAGTAGAATGTGCAAATAAGGGCAACATTAATTTGGATAAATCGGACATACAGGAAGTTCTAGACATCAACCAAAATGTGCTGATCATCGCTTCTCTGAGCGATTCTGAAATTATTGATAGTGTGGTAAATAACAAAGGTTATTATGACAGCAATCATGAAAGTGATTCAGAATGTCCCGAAAACGAAAGAATGTCAACGGAAGACCTGATAAAATCGTTAGATAAAACATTATTAGGCTTAGAACTGTGGAATTTAATCTCGGAACATGAAATTATGGCAGTATATAGGATTCAAGTAAAAAAAATAATTTCTAATAAGCTGAAACTAAAGCAACAGACATTATTGACTGAAATATTTAAATTATAATGTAATTATATGTTCTGTATTCAGGTTTATTTCATAATTAAACTATTTTACATGTTTTTTTTAAGTGTGTTTATTTTTTTCCTAAAATTTTATAATGTTATTTAAAAACCTCTCAAATCCAGAAAATTCCCAAATCTGGAATTGCCATCTCCTGAACGATTTCGGATTTGGAAGACTGTACTGTATTACTAAAATTCACAAAAATATGCAGCTCTGTTAATAAACAGACAATTAAGATTTTTTTTTAAATGTCACAAAGTAACAATTTACAACTATTTAAAAAAAAGTTTAGATAACCTTTTTCTTACAACTACAAAATTTCCTATTTATCATTTTTTTTAAAAAAAGCACTGAAATTAAGAAAATTTCAATAAAAACCTTCATAATTTCGAATTCTTAAATGGAACTAATAACGATTCAAAATAAAGGCTAAAATTCACACAATATAACTGATTTCCACATCAAATAACTACAACAACTCAAATCTTTTGCTAAAACTTCTATTCAAAACATCTGATAAAACACTTCTATTTGAACAAACTTCACTAACATATCCACAAAAGAAATAAAAAAATAAAGCACAATAAAGAATATCTGATAAAGCAGTGTATTAAGCAAAAAATACAATAAAGCAGCAGATTAAATTCTCAAATACCATATCTACAGATATAATGTTTTGTCTGTTTATTAAGCGTATTACAGTGTAAAGATACAGTTGAAACAAATGTATAATACTGAGATTTGGACCCTTCAGTTCCCATTAATTGAATACAGAGGTGCACAAACTTTAGACAATGGACCAATAGCGATTACATAAAAATTTTGCAGACCAGAAAAATGAGTCAAAACAGTTTTAATTTGAAATTTTATAAATACTTTTTAATAAAAAACATGCATAAACATCTTTTGTAAGATTACTGAAGAATTTAAAGAGTTATATACACAAACTACAGGCATGCAAGAGATGATTATATCAAATATGACGAGAAGGGAGAGAAATGCATACCTTATAAAGAAATTTTAAAAAACTGAAGTGCTTAAAAAATGCACTTTTGCATACATAAGAAAAACAATAGCATAATAGGAAAGAATTTGTACTCTTCAAATTTTTTGTAATACCTTCAGACAAACATTAAATATTTTTAAAAAATTAAAAGTTTAAAACAAGCATTTAGATGTAGGCAGTGAGACTTGCTTTTATAGCTGCATCAAGCATATAATATATTTATTAAACTACAAATAAATTGATAACATTTAAACTAAGTGCAAAAACTAACTACAGCAATAAAAAAATATTGAAAGAATGAATTTGAATAAATTTAGCTACCAGGGTATATCTTGGAAATTATTACCAATAGTTTTAGTCATTTTCAACAAAAGCTAACTAATTAATTTAATCTAGCATCATCTTATTGGGAACTAATGACTAAATACACTGTCACCATATAACACTTATCATTTGATAAGTTTCCCTTTCAGACTTTTTTCAAATTTATTTATGTTACAAGTCAGTGCATTGTACACACCCTGCATAAATTTCTCTCAATTTCTCTCTTATTTTAAAACCAATTAAAAAGTGTTTTCCTATTTTATGACATTAAATGATGTATTCTTTTATTAAAGGTAAAAACTGTAAAATAAAAGCAACTTAGCATATATAATTTACATGAAAAAAGATACAAATAGTTTATGTTGATAATTAACTTGCTCTCAGATAACAAGTTAAAAAGTAAATCACTGCAATTATTTTATGCCTTATAATCAGGACTTGATTAAAACCAACGGCGGCTCCAGGGGGGAGGAGCAGTAGGGGCAATTGCCCACCCACCCTAAAAAAAGAGCCTGGCGTGTATTTTTTTCATAACCAAAAATTATATAATCGTAGACCTAATACTGAATGAGTTTAAATTTAAAATGAGAGGCTGTTTATTTCTTATATATATATATATATATATATATATATATATATATATAACCCTAAGAGCCGACATTGCCCCTCCCCAAATTTCTGGACTGGAGCCGCCATTGATTAAAACCTAGGGTCTTCAGACTCTTAACTGTAAAACCCTATTTATTTCTTTATATAACTCAGGTATTATTTAACACATACAACTACAAGTTAAATGGTTTAATAATTACATTGAATTGTTTGATACTATGTCATAATTTCTTAGATATCATTTTCCCTCATAATATACACTTAGATTAAGATTTTCTTTTTTAATTTCTGATTTGATTTTTCAAACATAATATACAAGCACATAAATACCCTGCATAAAAAGGTCATTAAGCTTGAAAGAGCATGATGCAGAATTTAGCTAATGTGAATATTTGAATGCTAAAAACAGTAAGTCCCATCACATAAGTTTCTGCAACTTACTTTTCAATTACCTTAGCTTATCCAGCCCACTTCATAATTGTGCACCTCTGTTTCAGCAAGAAGTATTTCACTGAAGAAAGGTGTTAACTCTCCTGATTCACCTCATAAATACTGTTTATCATTTTTGACTGAAACTTGATTATAATTCTTTCATAAACATTGATATAAAAATTATACAAAAATTCTCAACAATTAAAAGAAAATTTGAGCCACTGAAAAACAATTTCAGATCAATAAAAAGTGTATTGCCCATTGGTAGATTAATATATGAGCACCTCATTTTACAAGCAGATCTATGATTATCAACAGAATGAATGCACTTTGGATTCCGAAATCGAAAAAATGACTGTTTTTTTTTTTGTGTGTGTGTTTTTTTTTTTTACCTTCTGTAGTAACTAGAAAATACTATTAGAAAAATTCATCAGTGAACTTTTTAAGCAGACTACTGAACTCACATCTGGGACATTCAAACTGGCAAATGTTTTTTAAAAAGATATTTTAAATGGTAATTAATTTTCAATTTTGTTCCAGGTTTTCCTCGTCTTCTTCAATCACAGAATCAACTGTAAGGCTGATAAATTCCTGTCTTTTCTTTTCTAACTGTTCTTTTACCTTTGAAGATTAAAAAACATAGTTAAGTCTCAATCAAAATCATGCTGTTAGGAAAAAAGGAATGAAAAACAGGCATGAAAATTTCGAGATTTTTTTTTATGAAGCACTAGGGGAGTTATTTTTTCGTTTGAGAAATATATATAACCATATGGAAGAGTAAAAAAACAGGCAAGTAAAGATTTTTAAAAAAACTTTTAAGTTTACTAAAAAAGACTTAAAAAATTCTTGGTAATCGAGCAAGAAAATATAAAAGCTTTTGAAAAGCAGTGCGGGTGTGAGGGTAGAAGGAGAAAACTAAAAATAATCGTAATACCTCATAAGACAGCATTACGTTTCTGAAACAAGAAAAGAAAATTTTAACTCAAACAAGAAAATACAGAAAAGATATAACAGAAACAGAAAGAATTGAGTTAAAAAGATGAAGTTATGCAAACAAAAAGGTTAAAGTCACAGAAAGAGAAAGAAATAGTTCTGCCTTAATTAAGAAATACAGAAAAGAGACAGTATCGCTATAAGAAAATATACATATATGGAAATATAAAATCTTCAAAATTTTGAGGCTATGATTATTTGCACATACACCACTTACCTTTTTATTCAAATAATATATGCAATATTTCATATAAATAAAACTTCAGATTTTTAAAATACTATGAAATATAGTTGATTTATAATGAAACTTTCAAAATAGATTTTAACACTTACCTTTCCCAGGTAAAATTATGTGTATTAAAGTGTCAGCTTCAAGCTTTCACTTGAAAGCCATATTACAAATATTATTATCATCAATATGATTATTTAATAAAGGTTATTTAAAAAAACTAGCCGCTGCACGACCAGCATGGTCACTTTTAGTTTTATATTTTCTTTTGCAAAACAACTCAACTGAAAGTAACATATGTAAGGAATGTTACCATTACCTGTCATCATAAATATGCATTGTTAAGGGGTAGTGGGAGATCAGCGAAAAAATTTATAATCACTGCTAAATTCACTATACAGCTGATTCTAAAACATCATGATTAAAAATTATGGCTTCTTCTTTGATTTTGTTGCACCCGAGATTATTTTAAATGCTTAAAAGATCAATAAATGGCAGTGCTGAACTGACAAACTTGATTTTAAGATCGGAATGCTTTATTATAAGAATTTGTACGAGTTAGAGCTGTATCATTTGTTGCATTGAAGCTTCCCTGCACATCCTGTATGTACAAAGAAAAAGCCAAATATAACGTAAATAAAATTGTGATTTAAAAAAATTTTATTCATTCTGAACACTTTAAATTTGAAAAAATACACTGTTTCTTTTACTATTTAACTCAGAATTTTAAGAATAATAAAATAGGGTAATAAAAAAATCTACGATTTTTGAACGAATTTTCTGAAAATTAAGCAATGTTTAAGGGGTTAAAAAGATAATTCCTGCAATTTATTCTACATATGGGAATCACATTATACAAATAAAGTCGTTGAACTTTTTTTTATGTGTTGTATGAACTCATGTTATGTAGAAGTCTACTGTAATTTATAATTATTTTTCCTCAGGCAAAAGACAATTGAATATCATAAAAGGACGAATTCCTAATACTCTATGACAGTTGTTGACTGAATTATTTCTTGCCTGATGAAACAATAGATTGCACATAAATTAGTAACAAAAGTTTTTGGTTTGTTGTGGTTTGAAAAAGCTTCTTTCGTTGTCACTTTATTATTAGTCTGAGTCATATAAATTGATGCTTCAAAAGCAAAATTGTAGAACCATATTTATTAGACTTGATGTCAGAGAAAAGCAGCGGGTATTTTTTTTCAAAATGACAGACGAAAAAAAAATCTTAAACCCTTCTAATTATCATAACTAGTCGTATTCATGTATACAGTAAGTGAGACATTCAATGCTTCTCATGGTAGCATTCAGTTTGCTGTTCCTTTCAATTTTTGTTTATTTTCAGCCAATTTTTGCAACTCTAGTGAAAGGTTAGGTGTGAAGTGGAATTTTTATGAAATATAATGAAATTACTGAAGTAGAATTGTTATGAATTACAAAACTTTAAAATACCAAAATTTTTTATTATGGTTGAACCACAGCTAAATATTCTATTTATAAAACAGTTATGAGCCAGGAACCAAAATACAGGGTTAGAACAAATGAATAACTGGAATTTAAATATTTATTTTTTCAAAACTATGACACATATTACAATAAATGATACATAAAATTAAAGAAAAATATACCAAGCTTTATTTTCAGTTATAAATGTTGGATGTGTGACCCTTTTGTTACACGACAAACATCTAATCAGTAATCAAATTCGTCCCACACATTTTGCAGTATCACACTGTCAATAGTTCCTAATGCTGCACAAATGTATTCTTTAAGTTCTTGCAGTGTTTTCGTCATTGGTGGTGCAAAAACAGTATCTTTGACGTAACCCTATAAAAGAAATCACATGGCATAAGGTCCAGGGATATTGGTGGCCATGTGATTAAGGGTTAATCACTGTCTCCTGCATGTCTCATCCATTGGTGTGGGAACTCCTCATTTGAGTAAGCACGTACATGTAAAGACCAATGGGCTTGGGCTCCATCCTGTTGAAACACTGTCATTGTCACCATTTTTGGATTTCAATCACAGTGTTCTATGGATGTGCTGCCATCTATTGATCGACGGTGGAAAAAAACTTGGTATATTTTTCTTTAATTTCATGTATCACTTATTGTAATATGTGTAATAGTTTCGAAAATATAAATTTTTAAAATCTGGTCATTCATTTCTGCTAACTCTGTATATTTGTTTAGTTCCAGAACCCAATAAGTATAGATGATTTCTTAATATTGTTGACCACCTCAGAAAATTTAAGAATATTATCATCTTAGAAACACAAAGTAAAACCTGATTATAATAAAATTTCCAAAAGACCAACTTAAAAACCTTTTTTAAATATATGAACATTTAATTACATGAAAAAAAGTATAATCAAGATTACTTCAAACTAAGTATTTCTGAAAATTTCAAAAGCTAAATAAAAACAGTACAGAGCATATGCTAACTTGACTAAGCACAAACATCTGATACAAGAGGATACTTTGAAAAGAATAGAGGCTTCTAACATTCAGAAATTTCTTATCAAGAGCCTTTTAACACCAAAATAGCAGAACCATTGAGTAAACTTTCCCAAACCAACCTCCACCATAAATTTTTAAAAAAGAACTAAGATCAATCAACTGAGACATGCTGATACTTTGAAGAAAACATAGGCATGTGAAATCCAAAGATATTTCTCAAGAACATCTTAAAACTTGCATAAAACTTTTAGAAAAGAACTCAGGGCAATCAACAGAGACATGCTGATACTTTGAAGAAAACACAGGCATATGAAATCCAAATATTTTTTCGACAGCCTCTTAACACTTATAAAGCAAGGCCATTGAGAAATCTTTTCAAAACCCACCTCCACCAAAAACTTTTAGAAAAAAACTTCCCTCAGTTTAAAAAAAATAGACTTTTTAATAGCTAATACCTGTTACGGGTGCAATGGACAAGTGTGTCTCACATAATCATACAGCAGTCTCGGATCTGTTTAGCCAACATTACAGGTTCTCCAGCATGATACAGCTAGTGAAATACATGAGAAAAACAGTGATCTTTTTCTATACACAAAATTACTTTACATTTTTAGAGCTGATGGTATTTTTCCATATTTTTCCCGGCAAACAATAAGCAGCAATATCAGATCCTACAGGATGGTATATAACGAAAAACCTAGAAATTTGTTTACATATTTTCAGTGGTTCTGAAATTTATAATCATCTTAAAATGTAAAATGATGCAATTAATTCCTCTTTCACATATTCACCAGCTAAGTCAAGTCAAATATACCACAACTAAGGCATAAGTAGATAACTGCTGAATGAATATGCAAGAGAGGTATGTCTTTACATAGATGTCAACCTCTTATTTGTATACAGGGTTCCTACCTATATCCATTACAGCTCCCTTAACTTCTAAACGGTGGCAGCTTAGGCCATGAAGTTGGTGTCTAGGTATAGTAAAAAGGCTATGCACTACTTGATAAGGCAACTTACAATGCCATCTATTGGCAAACTTTGGAATTAGCATTTTTATATTAAAACAGTACGAAATACAGGAAAAAAGTCAATTACAAAGTTGTTCAGCATCATCGATTTATAGCAAGAAAAGACACCTTGCGCACATTAATACTTAAAACAGAATGTAGAAAATGAACATTTGTTTGGTCACTATTTCGAAAATTGTCATATCATAAAGAGTGGAAGAAAGAAACTGAGACACTTCCCTATCTTCAGAATCATTTATTTATTTATATTGCTGAAAATGCTCTACATTAGCCACTATACACATTTACACTCTGGACTGGATTCTCTGGTCTTTTCGAGCTTCTCTTGCGTTTCACGACGTCAAAGTGTTGAAAATCACATCCAAACAAATGTTTATTTTTTACATCCTGTTTTGAGTATTAATGTGCGCAAGGTGTTTTTTCTTACTAAATCGATGATGCTGAATAACTTTGTAACTGACTTTTTCCTGTATCTCATACCGTTTTTGAGATAAAAATGCTAAATTCAAAATTTGCCAGTAGATGGCATTATAAGTTGTCTCATTGAGTAGTGCATACCTTTTTTTTTTACTATACCTAGACACCAACTTTATGGCCTAAGCTGTCACTGTTTAGAAGTTAAGGGGTGTGTTACTGATGTAGGTGGGAACCCTGTATATAAAAATTTTGGTCACTAATTAGCAGAGCTAAAAGGCTTTTTTTTATTTCTTACATACAGAAAAATGAATTCTCCTGGTGAAACTGGACAGACATACAATTCTATCTGTCTGCTCTAAAGGCACTGTATGTCTAATGCATTCTTAGTAATTTAAAAATATATATACCCAAACTGCATTTGTACAATTACTACTAACATTTGTTTATACTGAATTATAAAATGTAAACAAGTTTCAGAGTCTGATGCCTGTCATTATCTGGCAACATATGCAGCTTTCCTCTTTACAGAGAACATTGGAGTGCTAAGAAAGTTCAATCCTACTAATGGTAACTATTCTCTTAATTAAAACTTTTTTTTAACTGAAATTCTTCCTTGAAATTCATTAGATTTAACGTAAGTTCTTTTATGATTTAAACAGTTAAGGTATTAAATTTTCACTTATCCACCACATGAAATTTCTGAAAAAGTTAGCAAAATTTTCACTATCACATTACAGAAATTAAAACAAAATCATAAGCAATACAGATGACACAGATCCTTGCATATATAGAAAGATTACCTACAACAAACTCACACCGATCATTAAAAATGTCATAAAATAATATATATTCAGGTTAGTATATCAACAAAAAGTATAAGTTTAGTATATAAGTTTAGTATATCAACAAAACAAAAACGTAAGAGCATACCTCTTCTGTGAGAACAATAATTCTGTTCTCTACTTTTGGCTCCAATTTACACTGCTCATATTCTACTTTGTCAATCGATGTTTTATCCTGTAACTTAAAAAGATTGCGTTTGCCAACAGCATCTAAACTAAAGCCTCTTTTGAGAGGAGCTCTGGCAGTAGGCTGACTACCTTCTTCAAACATTTTTACAACACTATGCCTGTAAAATAAATACAGTAAATAAATAAAATAAAAGTAAATTTTAAGAAATTATTTGAAGGTAGTCTACAGGTTATTTTTAAAAACTTATTACAGGAGCACCTTAATGAAAATTTCATCAAAATGAGATAGATGAAGCAAACTCAGAGTTATACAAAAAGCTTCATGAATTACAACTTACAGGAAACTTGAAGGTAGTTTACTGGTCATTTTTAACAACTTATTATGGGATCACCTTAATGTAGAATCTCATCAAAATGAGATAGATGAAACAAACTTGTAGTTCTATAAAAAGTTTCATAAATGAAAGTGAATTAAGACCTACAGGAAACTTGTAGATAACAAATATGTAATAAACACTTCTTCAATTCCACAATAAATTAATTGCACAATTTTTAGTTTATTGTGAAATTGAAGAAGTGTTAATTATGTGATACTGCATTAATTTGCATAACTATGTTATAAACACAGACACATTATCTTCTTCATCAGCACAACAGTCTGGTACAGGCCAAGCAGTCCCAGTAAGTTTTCTCCATACAGCCCGATCAGATGCCAATATTCTCTACCGATTAATTCCAATGATCTTAAGATCTCTCTCAACACAATCAATCCAACTAGAACAGGGTCTCCCTCTTCTACTACTTTCCATTTTATAAAAAGTCAGTTTTTTAACAGGGTAAGAGTCTTCATATCTATAAACATGGCCAAGCCATCTGATATGATAAGATTTAAATACACTTATTATATTTGGTTGCCTATATTTAAGGTATAATTCATGGTTATAACGAATTCTACAGAAGTTAAATTTCTCGCACTGCACCATAAATACTACATAGGATCTTTCACAAAAAACTAAGAATTTATTCTCATCAGATTTATTTAGGGGCCAGCACACAGCCACATTATACACCCTTATAAATAAATTTCAGACTAATTACACAGATACCTGAATAACTAAAGTGCTTACCTGCGAGATAAACAAACTAAGCTTTGCCTGTGGCGACTTTTATGATGGACAGCACCAGTGACAACTTTGATTGCCTCAAAATGATTTTGGACAGCTGTGCGTAGCTCCGGACTCTCTTCATAACCCAACTAATAATAATAAAAACTAACTCATTAAAATTTAATTGGAGAACAAACATGACAGAATTAAATCTCAACATAAGCAAATCACCACATGAAATTTCTGCAAAAGTTAGTAAAATTTTCACTATCACATTACAGAAATTAAGTTCCTTAATTTTATATTATAAAATATATCTTTCCAGATACAAATTCTTACCAATACTTCACAGTCTTTCAGCATGTCATAACCATCACGACCTTGATACATATACATCTTGGTAGCTAAGCGGTATTTCTAGAAAGGAAGAGATACCACAAAATGCAATATATATAAAATAATTATTATAACATTGTCAATTCATTCAAATATTAGCTATATTTGCTTTGAGAATTTAAATGAATAATAAAGCAATATATGTAAACAAGTTTTCATTATATTTTTACAAAAATGTACCAAAACTTTTAACAAAACCAAAAGTAGTATGCTCTTTAATTATAACTTACTAGCTGAATACCCGTACTTTACTACAGAGTACATTTTAGGATAATTATAGTGAAAAAATAATGAAATTGCTTTTTAGAGGATTTCCTAATAAACAATATTTTTTGTTTCTTCATTGGGTAGAACTAATATTACCAGGTTTGTCCATGAACTTACGTGTGAGCAGGCTATGTAAAACACCGTGAGAGGAACAATTTTCTCTTAGATCTATGTCAATTTATTTTAATGTTTGGCCTTAAGACTTATTTATCATCATGGCGAAGCATACTTTGAGGGGAAATTGCAGTTTTATATATGGGTTTAATTTAATATCCATAAAACATACAAATTTGAATTAAATACTTAAAAAATTTCCATCTCAATTAGGGGTTAAATTTTATCTTTTAAAATGCTATACTGAATATTAAACTGTATTTTAATATTTTTTTGTCTATTTATTTTGTTATGCACATGATGCAAAATTAATTTTAAGTATCATAAAAAGAAAAGAAATCTTGTGATCAGCATTTAATAAATTAAATTCTAAAAATCAATCTTTAAAAAATTCACCAAAAATCAGAAAGTGGAGGTAAAGATTCAAAAAAGATTTCATTTAAAAGAATTTTTATGATCTCTCTTGATATAAATTTTATAATCCTCAGATTATTGTTTAAATGCAAACTTTAAAAAAATGCTACAAAAACAGCTTAAAAATTTAATTTAAAAAAATCTACGAGGAATTTTTCAAAAATCTTTCTTAGTGCCCCCCTAGACTATAAGAAAAATCGCCATGCAAAATTTCAGCCCTTTAGGTCCAGCGGTTTGGTCTGTGCATTATCTGTCAGTCAGTTACAGAAATTGTTTTATATATATAGATTAATACACACATTTAATCATAAGATTTCAGTGCATCAGAATTATATGCATGGAATTAAGAAACAAATACAAGAAATCAGCCATTTTTCTCATAAAAATGTACCAAACAAAACAATTATGTTATAAAATACAAAATGTTAACAACAAAAAACCAAAATTTTTCTCATTTATAATCATCTGGTCTTGAAGTATAAATTTTAGTCACTTTATAATTAATCTCAAATTTTTCAACACACAAAATCCAAGAGGACATATTTATTTTTAGAAATAAATAAGTATTTAAGATGAACTCATATGTAAAGACAAAATTTAGAAAAATGTACAGTTAAAATACAAATAAAGAGAAATTTCTTTTATAATGAATTAAAACATTTGAATTATTTTAACAGAAATAAAAAATAGTTTTATAAAATGTAAGACTCTATTTTTAAAAAATAATAAAAATAAAAATAAAACAGTGTAATGATAATGTTTAGTTTTTATGAGCTTAATCTATATATATATAAAACAGTTCTGTAATTGACTGACTGAAATATTATGCACAGACAAAACCGCTGAACCTAAAGGGCTGAAATTTTTCATGGCAATTCTTCTTATAGTGTAGGGGTGCACTAAGAAAGATTTTTGAAACATTCATCTTAGATATTTTTAATTAAATTTTAAGTTGTTTTTATAGCATTCTTTAAAGTTTACATCTAAAATAATAATACGAGGGTTATAAAATTTATATCACGAGAAAGATCATAAAAATTCCTTTAAAATGAAATCTTTTTCGAATCTTTACCTCCATTTTCTGATTTTTGGTGAATTTTAAAGATTAATTTTTAGAATTTAATTTATTAAATGCTGATCATGTGGTTTCTTTTACTATTTGTGATACTTTAAGTTAATTTTGCGTCACATGCATAACAATGAAATAAATTGACTGACACACACACACACCAAAAAAAAAAAAAAATATTCTTCCTAATGCAGCAGACGATTGGACATTATCCAAAAAAATATTAATACAGAAACAGAAATGTTCCTCAAACTGTACTATATTCTTTAGTATGTTCTATTAGATTTAATTTGAATATTTTCTTCTACGTTATTTTGTCTATAAAAATATCCATTATGATTTTTTTTTATAAATATATATATATATTTGGCATCAATTGCATACATTGACCATTGTATTTAATTTGAATGTACTCTATAGTGAAGCACAGGTATTCAGCTAGTTGCTAATAAATGACTTTGATAGCAGGCAATAACTTCCAATAAGACAATAATGCCAAGTAGAGAAAGGAACAATCAGCTTTCATTAAAATTCCTCCACAACATGGAAAGTTTTTTTAGTGACACATGAACACATGAATACATACATATTCCTTGACTTACGACTGAGATAGGGACCGAGACATTGGTTGTAAATTGAGTTGGTTTTTACTTCGTTGTAACTTGCTTTTACTTAGTTGTAATATGTTTTTCTAGTTGTATTTTTTGAGTTATTTTTATGAAGTTTGGTGATAAAATGAACTTTGGTTTTTAACTTATGCCTGCTATTTCAATTTCACGTATAATTTAATACACAATGTCTACTGCCATCCGCTGACCTTCCAATATGAAGAAATTGATGAAAGAGTGTAATGTATGAGACATGGCAGTTATTTCAGGCAGATTAACACCATTAGTTCAGCCTTTAAATACAGTGGACGCTCGTTAATTCGAACTCGGTTAATTCGAACTTTCGGTTAATTCGAACTAATCCAAAGGTCCCAAAAAACGTGTATTGGAGTTAATGTTAAAAATATCTCATTGATTCGAACTAAATTCTTATCACTTCGGTTAATTCGAACTAAAAATTTGACAAAAAAAATTCTTTTTCCTCATTTAATGGAGAAAATACATTGTATTTATTATTTTGTGTGTCAAAATTTCTTTTCTGTGTAAAGAGGTACATGCCTGCATTCCTAGACTATTGCATGTCCGCTAAACGTTAGTAGCTATTGTCCTTCTTATTAGTGCTAAACGGAAAAAGCCATTTTCCTTTATTTAGATCGATTTTCTTAGAATTTCAGAAAAACTAGTCTTTACTACAGATTCTAGGGAGCTGCGTCAGTTATAACTGCAGTGAAGACAAGTTAATGTGGTCTAGTTTTTCTTCCTCATTGTGTGGTGTGAACGTGTAAAAATTCAGGATGCCTACACGTGGAAAGTACAAAACCCTAACTTTGGAGACAAAGGTAGAAATTTTAAAGAAAGTAGAGAATGGCGAATGTAAAACAAAGTTAGCAGCTGACTATGGAATTAAAAAATGCCTTGTCACCTAATTTGAATAACAAGGAGTCAATTTTAGATTCATGAGAAAAAATCAAAATTTGCTAGAGGAAGGAAACGCATGGGAAATGAGTCCCAAGAAGTTCTAGAAAAAGCTCTACTGCTATGGTTCCAGGATGTTAGATCTTGAAATTTTCAGATAAATGAACCCCTAGTGCTGACGAAGGCTGATGAATTGGCAAGTCGAATGGGTATTGAAGATTTTAAATGCAGTGATGGATGGCTTTCTCGATTTAAGTCAAGGCAAAATATTTCTTATCAAACTGTATGTGGCCAAAGCTCTGATGTAAACGAAGACGTATGCACTAATTTCGGTAGGAAACTGCCAGGACTTTTCTCTACTTACCTGCCGAAAGGTATTTTTAATGCGGCCATAATGGACAAAGCCATAATGGACTCTACTAAAACTCTGAAAGCATTTATTCAGATGGAACCTTCCTCTGAAAATGAATTGAAATGCTTACTTCAAATCGAGAAGCTGGCTGAACAATGTAGGCATCATAAACAGAATGAAACATCCATTTTACAGTTTTTCCCCAAAGTGTAATTCATATTTTTAATATAAGTTTACTTTATACTGCATATCTTCTGCTTCTTTTTATGATTAAGGTAAATCTGTATCGCTTTTTAATATGTTTAATTTTAGATAACATAGTATAATATATTTTCTGGGGATATACATACTACGAGAGTTTCTTCTTCAGTGATTCACATTTAAAGTTATATATTTTCTCTTAACATCGGATAATTCGAACTTCGGATAATTCGAACTTTTTTCTGAGAACTTTTGAGTTCGAATTAACGAGCGTCCACTGTATATGTATCAATAAACCATTCAAAGGAAATTTAAAATGACAGTGGAACACATGGATGTTTGAAGGTGAAAAAACATTTACAACCAAATGCATGATGCCAGTCTAGAAATAGTATGTGAGTGGATAATAAAAGCATGGAATGAAATTAAACCTGATATGATTCAAAAGTCATTTGAAAAATGTAGTATATCTAACAATCTAGATGGAATGGAAGATGATTATTTATTTATGGATCAGAGTAACAGAGACGATGATGAGGAGACAGAATTCGATGATGTGCCTGAAGATATAATGGAAGACGAATATGATGAGCTATTCATGTTATCTGATAATTAAAATTTTTAAGTTTGTAAAGTATGTCATTTCTTTTAAATAAACAGCATTTAGGTACATGTAGAAATCTAATTTTTTTTTATGTTCATCTTTTCCTTATTTTTAAATCTATCATTTTTATATTCAGCATATAACGCACACCCCGAAATTTCAACCTTATTTTTTGTATTAAAAGTGTGCATTATATGCCAGAAAATATGGTAAGCATATCCAATTTTTCATTCAAAATTAATCCTATCAGATTAATTCTCTACTTTGTATTAATTCTTCATTTTACATTAATGTTTAAATAAATGAATAATCCTTCAAAAAAATAAAATCTATACAGCAATAAACTCTGTACATACCTGATTCATATCTAAATACTCATCACCTATTTTAATGAATTTAGGATCTATACGACTTCCGGGAGGTTTGTTAGGGTCAAAAGCAAATGTAATTCCAGATACTTGAGGGAATCTTCCTTCCAATTTTGGATACTGACACACTCCATTCTCTAGTGCACGATATATCTGTTCACCTGAAATAAAACAGCAAACTAGATTTTAACAATATTTTAATTTACAGGCTACACAAAATGTACTGAGTAATGATTTTTTTTTTTACTTGTCCTAATTATCTACTGCAAAAATTAACATCTAAAAGTATCTTTAATGCTTAAAATGAATCTGTTTACTTATGATGAAATTATGGTAAACTATTCATATTTACATATAGGCACCACTGGAGAATTAAAACACTGATGTCCTCAATTAATGCATGGAATAAATTATTCGATTTTATTGGTCAACTGGAAAAATATTGGTATAATATTACAGAACTTTATTTAACTTATAAACTTTATGTTTCTAAATTTATGTACAATTTTATGCACAATTTACGTAAATCGAACTTGAATTATTGAACTTTATTCAAAAATCAGTGTGTTTATTGAAGCTGTGAAATTTATTGATTATTTCGAATAGGCCTATGTTTGTTCCTTTATAATTAAAAAAGTGTTGCTTCAATTGAGCTGAAATTTTGTATAAGTATAGTTGATTAAAACATAGGCATATTATTTTTTGAAAATCGGACCCCGGAGTTTTTTTAATTAATGATTTTGCCCCTAAAAGTTGCTTATTTCGACAGCTTCCACAGCTGTCCTCACTGACAGCGAAACTATGAGGCCGAATCTACCAAAATCAGCACGCGTTTGGCCCCAGACACGATCAGAGATATCCGCTACGATTTAAAAAAAAAAAATTTTTGTCATTAATTGCATACATTGGCTATTGTGTTTATTATCAATATTTTTTTGCATTAATTGCATACATTGACCATTGTATTTAATTTGAATGTACTCCGTACTGAAGCACGGGTATTCAGCTAGCAATAATAATAAATCCAGTAATCGATTTTGAAAGTTCGATATCAAGATGCCAGATTTTTATGAAGAAATTAAAATTTTAATAATTAGATGAAATCTATAGTTAACATCAGTTAATAAATTTTTCTCAAGAGATCTTTGATAAAAGAATTTATACTATATTGATAATATAAAAATAAAAATTATTAGTTGCAAATCTAGAAACTCAGAATGTCTCCTGCACCCTGGTGAGCATTAGGGTAGCACCCTAGTGAGCCCATTAAAGAAGGCAATACAATTTACTTGGAATCTTGGAAAGCTTTCAAGATGAGTGAACTACAAGATGCTAGTTTCAATCACAAAAAAGTGAATCATAAATTCCACTTCACAGACCCTGAAATGGGTATACACACTCAGCACTATGTGGGGGCTTTGTGAAGTGATGAAATTAATAAACAACAGCATGTCACCATCTTGATTCTTAGCTTGCCAAATTTATTTGGTGTGAAGCTCAAGCTGCTAAAAGAAAAGACTGCTTGGAAACCCTATTAACCCTCTAACGGTACAGTGGGAGTCGGATCTGACCCAGGGGTGTGTTTTCCTCCTCATGTACTCAGGGCCGTGCTTGGGGGGGGGGGGGGGGGGCAAACTGAGCAACTGCCCAGGGCCACTAAAATTTAGGGCCGCTAAAAATTTCAAGCAATCATTTTTATTTTTCATATTTTAAAGATTCAAGTGGACTTAAAGATTCAATATTACGGGTTTTTTAAGAAATTTTTCATTTCTCGCAGTTTCTATAATTCAACTTATAAAAAAAAAATGTGTTACGATTTTTTGAAAAGAATCTTAGAAAGAATCTTAATTGACAAACTACCCTTTTGGTTTGAAAAATTTCTCAGTTAGAAAAACATGATTTATCTTCAATTCAGTTATAGTAAAACCTTGATTATCAATCAATTTTATTTCCCACATCTCGAAGAATTGAAAATATTACAAAGCAAGTACAATCAGTATGCTTTGAATACAGATTGTACACCTGTCCTCCTCGGCACCTATTTCTAATGAAAATGATCTCTCATCATCTTTGGACTTTCATCACTTATAAACAATTTTGTTGCTCAGAAAGCAAGAAAAATTGCATTATAACCAACAAATTCATACATGTAAGTATTTGTTTTTAACACTATTGGCTTAGCCCCTAGGCTCACTATGCTCACTCCTCTGTTATGGCAAATAGCGAGATACATAGGGGTGATTTTTGGGCAAAGTAACAGCTTCCATCCATTTACTGTTGTCACCCTTAATGCGAAGGGCATTTCATCACTGGTGAATTATCAGCTTTAAAATTCAATTAAAAATCGAAAATTTAAGATATAGACTTGAAATGAGGTTTATATGAATAAGAAAGCTTTCAGCTTCCAGGTGATGTAAATAATTTCTTTGTAAGATAAAAACTCGAGGAGCATCGATATTACATCCACATAGGGGACAATATTTCTAGAAAAACTGTGTTTAATTTTTTGATGAAAATATTAGTCTGTTTTAAAATATTTTTAAACAAATGAGGTCTAGTTTGAAAGAGAAATGTCTGTAGTCTTAGATTGTAAAAAGATCAAAATTCTACGATCATTTATTGGCGAGTTATCGTAATCTGAAGATGAAAAAGTCAATATTTTCCCACAAAACATAAAATAAAAAAATATTAAAGTCCAACGAAGATGAGACATGTCTTACTTTGGTCCCCCCCTTTTCCTGCATCCATTGGTATCGCTCTCGACCCAATACCCCCAGTGGTTTCGGAGGAGATAGCGTGACAAACTTTTGACAGCAGCAGCAGGAGTTACTTTTTTTTAGAATAGAGAGAATTTACATTTTCTAAATCATATAAATAATTTTTCCATTGTTTCATTATTCATACAAATTGATTAATTTTATATTTTAGTGGACCAATTGTAATTTCATGTATACTTTTCTTTTACGTAGCTAGAATGTAGGTTTTATAGTATCGAAACGTAATGCATTAAAAGTAATAATTAGTAAAATCAGTAGTGGATGCAGTTTTTTTAGGGAGGGGGGGGGGGGGTCAGGGTTGTCTTACAAGATTCACTACTCAGTATGTAGAGAAATTTGATTGCCAGTAAATGTTTTGCCCACAGCTGCTAAAACCCTAAGCACGCCCCTGCATGTACTCTCCCCTCTCATTGCAAGAGATCAAGTTGACAAGGAACCCTACCAAGCAGTCTTGCAACAGGTGTTGGAGCTATTGCAGTTATAAATTTGCAGTAAATATGAGTGTTTTTGTTGAAAAACATCATTCATGTTCACTAGTCATTTTTTTTTTTAGATATTTTATTTTTTTAATTTCAATTTTGAAGACCAAAAATGTCAGTATATATTATTTTTTCCATTTTTGTGCTCAGAAATCTGGTTCAGTAACTTCTAAAACTAGGTACAAGACTAAAATACATATTAGACCTAATATATACAACATTCTATGTAAATGCCAGAGATTTTCTTTGTTTAGCAAAATTACAATTCGTTGGTCTTTTTTTCTACAAAAAGGTTTTTATTTCCTGTAAAATATTATCAATAAATATTATTATACAACAAAAATGCTTATTGTGTACTTATTTCTATCAAAAACTTCATCCAAAAAGATCCGACCCGACCATACCATCTACTCCATCTCAAACGACTGTATCATTAGAGCAGTGGTTCCCAACCCAGTGTTGCCAACTTAAGGGTTTTCCCCCTAAATTTGGGGGTAAGTTAGATAAAAAGGGGTGTTTTTAGGGGCCACTTTTTTTTAGGGGCATTTTGTGGGGGGATCATTTTTTAATATTTTGTACCATCGAGACACTTTTTTTTTATTAGATTATAAGTTCCATACATAGGTCAAATGTAAATAAACCTCCATTTCATTATGTGTGTATTTTCTATTTATTTCAATTTATCTCTCAAAAAGGATACCTATTTGGAACCAGAATTTCTTTTAGGAAGGTCTAGGGGGATCTCAAGTTGGTATTAGGGGGGAACAGGGGGGGTTTCCAGATGGCGCTAGGGGGAGGTGCTTCGTAGAGGTTGGTAACACTGTCCTAACCCATAGAAGTCTGCAGACCACTAAGCCATGTTCAGACCACCACCATCCCCCACTGACTTGAGTGGGGGGGCCTTCAGGGGGGTGGGGGGGTATAGAATATCTCTCAGGCAAAAGAGATACAGGATTAACGCATTCACATTCTAAAGTATGATATTCTAATAATAAAATAATTACTGTAAAATCTCGACTATAATATGCACTCGTGTATAATACACATGCTTGATTTTTCATGAAATTTTCAGAAAAAATTAAAATTTGACTATAATATGCACCCATAACTTTTCAATATTTTATTTAAAAATTGCTCAAATACTTATTGACGCAAATAAAATTTGCAATAAAAAGAAACGAAAATGTCAAACTCGGTAGAAAAAAAACTTAAATTGTTAATTCAAAACAAACAATACTGTGAAATTATCAGTCTTAATCACTTCCACTAGAATACAGCTCATCTATTGTTGTTGCATCCATGTCATAATTATTGTTGCCGTCATAATATATATCGCCATCATCCTGACTTGACAATACAAACTGTGAATTTCGTTTCTCTAAAAGGAATAGCTGCTTAGTAAACGAGTGGATGAATCACGGAGTGCATATGCACACGCACCCGTGTTGCGATAATGTCTTACAGCTGCTGTGCGTTCATTTATCCAATGCTTAAAACTACTTTTTTTTGGGGGGGGCTTTGTACACAAGTATAATACGCACCCTCATTTTTACAGACTAAAATGTGAAAAAAAAAGTGCTTATTATACTCGAGATTTTACGGTATGTTAAACTTTTAAGAAATTTTAATTCAACACCTGATAGTCATCAGATATATTCGGCCCATCTAGTTCAGCGAACATTGTTTTCAAAATCCCCATTTATTTAGCAACATTTTTATATGTGGTGTCGGACCACTCCCAAGGCTCTCACAGACTACCTGTGGTCCATGGACCACTGGTTGGGAACCATTGCATTAGAGGGTTAAAAGTGATAGCTAAAAGATTTCCTCCACAAAGAAATAGCGCTATGCTTAGTTACATTGCCAAAGGAAACCAAATTGGTAGGGTTAATACATAAGTACCAGAGTTTTTAAGGAATTTTTAGCAAAAATAGCAAAAAGGGAAATTTAAAGATGAAATTAAAATTTCAAGATTTCTAAACGATTTCGAAACTTTGCTGCAACACATAACAACAACTCCATACCAATTAAACACATATATTACTAAGAAATATATGTTAAGACATGGAGAAAAAAAATCTGTTACCAGCAGCATTCAAAACAATCATCGGATCCATCATTGGCAACAGAGTAACTAAATCTCTAAGAGTAAAATCTCCTTCTGTGTATATACGGTCAGCCCTCAAAGTCCCTGAGTTCAGCAAAGCTAGATCAGAATGTGTTGAAGACAGCATAACATCACAGATAAAATTGCCTAGAAAAATAAAAGACATACTGAATTAAGAAAAAAAGAGCAGAAAAATTACTTTCGAATAATAAAAAACATTTACATAATCTTAAAATTCCCCCTCTCTTATAACATATATATAAAACAGTTTTGTGACTGACTGACAGATAATGCACAAACCAAACCGCTGGACCTAAAGGGCTGAAATTTTGCATGGTGATTCTTCTTATAGTGTAGGGGTGCACTAAAAAAGATTTTTGAAAAATTCTTCATAGATTTTTTTTAAATTAAATTTTTAAGCTAAGTTTTTTTGTAACTTTTTTTAAGTTTGCATTTAAAATAATAATCTGAGGGTTATAAAATTTATATCACGAGAAAGATCATAAAAATTCCTTTAAAAAGAAATCTTTTTCGAATCTTTACCTCCATTTTCTGATTTTTGGTGAATATTTAAAGATTAATTTTTAGAATTTAATTTATTAAATGCTGATTACAAAATTTCTTTTCCTTTTGTGATACTTTAAATTAATTTTGCATCAAGTGCATAACAATGAAATAAATTGACAAAAAAAATATTAAAATACAGTAAAAGATGAAATTTAACCACTAGACTAATTGAGATGGAAGTTTTTTAAGACTTTGATTCAAATTAAGATTTTAATTCTCTAAAATGCAATTTCATTATTTTTTCATTGCAATTACCCTAAAATGTACTCGGTAGCAAAGCACCGGTATTCAGCTAGTAACATATATAATAATGAAAAAACTTTGTGAAACCAGAAATTTTACATAAAAAATTTATATCACACAATAAATTTCAATATATCATATTTCAAATAAATTTATTTAGCAATAAATTTCTCTGGTTTGTCAGAAAAGTCTAAAAAATTAAAGCAATAAAACAAATATGACATTAAACGTGCTATAAGTTTATTATATAGAAATCCTTGAGTAAGATAGTATGTTAGATATGTAGTTCAAACAAAGCATTTGCAGGTTTTTGTTCTATTTTCAATGCTCATAATTTCCTCTAGATAATATAATTCAGAACTAATACTCATTTTAAAATATTTGAACTAACAAGTTGACATCTGGATCAATAGTAAAATAATTATGTTCAATATCTGTTGACATCTGGGTCAGTCATAAAATAATTATGTTCAATATTTGTCGACATCTGGGTCAGTCATAAAATAATTATGTTCAATATTTGTCGACATCTGGGTCAGTCATAAAATAATTATGTTCAATATCTGTCGACATCTGGGTCAGTCGTAAAATAACTATGTTCCATATCTGTCGACATCTGGGTCAGTCGTAAAATAATTATGTTCCATATCTGTTGACATCTGGGTCAGTCGTAAAATAATTATGTTCCATATCTGTTGACATGTGGGTCAGTCGTAAAATAATTATGTTTAATATCTGTTGACATCTGGGTCAGTCGTAAAATAATTATGTTCAATATCTGTTGACATCTGGGTCACTAGTAAAATAATTATGTTCAATATCTGTTGAGATCTGGGTCAGTCATAAAATAATTATGTTCAAGATCTGTTGACATCTGGGTCAGTAGTAAAATAATTAATTTGTTCAATTTCTGTTAACAACTAAATATTACAATCTGTATGAGATAAATTTTTGCCTGAATGCAAATAAGGATAAGATTTTCTTTAATGAGGCAACAACCAAAAAAAAAAACCTTTACAGAAAGTGAAAAATGTTAAATACATAACTACAATTAGAAAAAAATTAAGAAATTACCTATATTTGTTTCTTTAGTTCGTATACTTGAAAACCTAGCATCTAAATCTACAGAGAAATGACCTAAAACTTCATCCATTTTGCCAGTAACAATGTCTGAAAAGAAATACAAAGAAAAACTGATTAAGATATTCCAAAAACATAAACATTTGAAAAGCATAAGAATTTAAAAGAAGAAAAAAAAGGTACTTTTCCTTTAGCCGGGCACAAGTGATAAATCAATAAATATGGTTCACATCACATTTTTCAGGTTTTTTTGTTCATTAACTTTAATTCACATGATTAATGTGCATGAATGAATAAAATGTAAACTAGACATGAATTTTATTCATTATTAAGTAAATAATTAACTAGGAGGCCCAATATCTTTAATGTCCTTCAAAATGTCTTCAAACGGATCCTCTTTTTGTTGTCAACAGAGAAATTCTGCTAGGTACGATTACAAATGGTGGTGTGCCTTTCCTCGATATTTCCTATTTCTCCATTTGGTGCTTCCCCACAATCACTCAATATTTTGTGTGTGTTTGTACCAGTTTTAAGATCCATGTTCCACCATGAAGACTTCCTCTGCAACAACTTGAAGGTACATTGCATCGCCATTTAATACCATCATTGAAATACGGTTTCATATGACAGTTATTTTCACGTCTTATTTGATGGCAAAATCCCCTTTTCTCTCTATTCTAAAAAAAGTAACTCCCGCTGCTGCTGTCAAAAGCTTGTCATGCTATCTCCTCCGAAACTGCTTGGGGTATGGGGTCGAGAGCAATAACAATGGATGCAGAAAAATGGGGGGACCAAAGTAAGATATGTCTCATCTTCGTCGGACTTAACATTTTTTTATTTTATGTTTTGTGGGGATAATATTGACTTTTACATCTTCAGATTACGATAACTCGCCAAAAAATGATCGTAGAATTTTGATCTTTTTCCAATATAATACTACAAACATTTATTTCTCTTTCAAACTAGACCTCATTTGTTTAAAAATATTTTAAAACAGACTAATATTTTCATCAAAAAAATGAAACACAGTTTTTCAAGAAATATCATCCCCTATGTGGATGTAATATCGATGCTCCTCGAGTTTTTATCTTACAAAGAAAATATTTACATCATCTGGAAGCTGAAAGTGTTCTTATTCATTTAAACCTCATTTCAAGTCTACATCTTAAATTTTCGATTTTTAATTGAATTTTAAAGCTGATACTTCAACAGTGATGAAACGCCCTTCGCATTAAGGGTGACAACAGTAAATGGATGTCACAGCTATTACATTGTACATTGTTACAGCTATTACATTGCCCGAGAATCACCCCTATGTATCTCGCTATTAGCCATAACAGAGGAGTGAGTGTAGCGAGCCTAGGGGCTAAGCCCCTAGTCTTTGAAAAAAAAAATAACAGCTCTTTATTCTGATACAGGTAGGGCCTAAATTTTCATGGTTAAAATTTGAATTTCATCAACATACTGTCTGTAATAGTGCTACAACATTTCTTCAAAATTTAGCATATCTATTATCTATTCAGCCATATTCATAGGGTTGCCAATGTTCATACATTTTCTTTCATGCCAATGGGGATAATTGTTAGGGCGAATGCCAAATGCAGCCAGCTAGAGGAAAAGTATCGAAAAAATACAAGGTTCACTGACAATACTAAGCAATTAAAAAAAAAAAAAAAATTAAGTCAAAATTAAATAATATGTCATAAATAAGAATACCCTGATATTTAACCAAATGCTCTTTTAAAATTGGATCCTCTGGAAACTTGGAAGTCACTTCAACTTTCTCAACATTTATGTCTACAGGTTTCACATTGAAATTCAGAGTAATTGTTGAGAACTCCCTGAAGTCGGTACCACTTTTGATAATTAACTTCCCATTCACCTGCAAAAGTTAAATTATATAATCATGAATATGGATACCAATTAAACATTCTCATTTATAAATAAAATTTTTGTTTATACAGAAGTATCAATACTGTGACCAAAAAATATCATTTGTATGATAAGGAATTTGAGTCAAACTGTTTAAGTGAATATTCTAAATCAGTGGTGCACAAACTGTAGGACGTGAAAAAAATTGGAAGGGTCATGGATGGTTTGAAGTAAATTTATACAATTGAATTATTTAATTAAAAATATGCTTTAAATGTTCTATAATTAAAAAATTTTAATATTTTGATTTAAATTTTTTTATATATTAAATAATATATGATATATTATACAGGATGTCTCAAAAAACCTTGACACATTTTAAAAATTTATATATAAAAAAAAAGTATACAAGGTAAGAACTTGAATTTCACAGATGTTTTATCGTATATATTAGAGTTTTTCCTTGTCAAAAAAGTTAACAGAGGGTGCTAGTTGTTCCATGAAAGCGAAAGTTGTAAAATGGCTGTAAAAGTTGTAAAATTTTTTTCTATAGCAGTGTTAATATAGGTAAACTTTTGTAAATCTTCTGCAGAAAAGTATAGGGATCCAAAGTTTTGTTTACTCATATAAATTTAAACATGTTTAAATAATGATGAAGATCAAGGACAAAAGCTTGAAAAGCATCTCTATGCTTCTCAATTGTCATCAAAGCATGTGCTTCCCATAAAAAATTAATTTTAAATAAAGTGAAAAAAAAAATTTTTTTCTTTCTTTCTTTTACAAAGGCCAGTCATTTGGCCACTAGGCCATTAGTCCATGGGCTCTCCAATACAAAGGACTTAAAATTCAAAAGTACAAGGCACACATCAAGATGTAATGCAGTCATAGATTGACTTGAAGGGAACAAGACGCAGTGAGGTGAATCAGCCCAACGGTGGCTCTAAGGGGGAAGCAGTAAAGGCAATGCCCCCCCAAAAAAAAGCCAGGCATATTTTTTTTTTATAGCCTATAATTATATAATCATAGACCGAATACTAAATTAGTTTAAATTTAAAATGAGAGTATGTTTATTTCTTTTATATATATATATATATATATACAGTGGAATCTCGATCTATCGTTTTCTGAATCATCGTTTTTCCGTATGTGTCGTTTATTTCACCCAGTCCCAACGATCATATTGCTTTCTTATGTTACCAGATCTATCGTTTTTCCGCATTTATCGTTCAGTTCAGTCGGTCCCTTGAAAAACGATCGATCAAGATTCTACTGTATATATATAGATATATATAAATCTATATATACATATATATATATATATATACATATATATATACATACAAACATATATATACATTCATACATATATATATATATATATATAACCCTAACAGCCAACGTTGCCCCCACCTCCACCCCCAAAATCGCTGGGCTGGGGCCGCCATTGAATCTGCCAGAGCTGGTAAAGATGTGTTTGGAGACAGTCGTGGCCAGTCAAAAGTCTAAAACATGTGACCACAGCAAAACATGGGGAGTTGGGAACAAAAGAAGAATGTTTACAAAGAGTAGACCAGAGCTTATGAAAAATACTTTTAAAAGTATTAAAATTTTAAAATATTCTCTTAGTTATGATTCACTTCATATGAAAGAGAGCTTTTGGTCACCAACACATTAGTTTCCCACAGATATCATTAGTAAAATATATATTTCAAATTATGAATGGTATAAATAACTTCTTTCATTGGGATTTTTTTTTTTACATGTTACATTTAACAAATAAATATGCATATAATTAACAGAAAACTTAAAATCACAAGTGATTCTATGATTGTCTTATAACACTGAGTGAATTACTCAAGTATTGATGCCTGATAGTCTAAATATACCTCAAACTCAAATTATCAACAATATTTGTAAAATGCTGGCTATCACAAAACACGAAAGTTTATATAATAAAAATTTTAAAAGAACTAAAAAACCATTAATATAGTAATAACATAGATGATTATTTTATGTTGCTAACTACTGCCATTTGTTTATTTTGCTGCACTTCCCTTAGCAACTGATAATCAGTACAGTCAAACCCTGTTATAGCGAACCCGGTATATAACGAACTCAAGGATATAACAAACGAAAATTTTGGGCCCGCCATTTTCCTATTATATGTAATTTAATTAGTATTGTGTCAGTTTAATGTAACCGATTTTAGTTGATTTAATTAATTAATGATCATTTTTAATAGATTGTATCATATTTCAATACATCATTATTGAATAAACATTGCAACCAATGATTTATACATTTTGTGAACTCTAGCATTTCTCTTAACGGTTCGAATATAGCGTACCACTGGATAAAGCGAACAAAAGCTTTGGTCCCTTAAAGTTCATTATAACAGGGTTCGACTGTAATATTTGTATTATCTGCCCCAATAATAATTAAAATATAAAGCAAAAGCATGAGCAAAAATTAAAAATTAACATGAACATACCTTCTTTATCTCATAAACATGATCATGACCACCAAGGATTAAATCAATTTCATCCACATTTTCTGCTAACCTGCAATCGTTTGGTGTTCTCATGTGCGTCAAAGCAATCACATAATCTACACCTTCCTAAATAATTTAAACACATATAGTAAATTCAAGAAAAAGTTTTACACAAAAAAGTCTGAAAATTTGGTATTATCCAATGCAGAATGATGAACCAAAGCATCTGAACAGAAAAGAAAAAGTCACTCTAGGTTTGTTAAATAATTCACATGCAATTGAATCCAGGATTATCAAAATCCACAAGGTGTGCTCATAAAGTAACCAGACAATTTTTTATAAATAAGAAAAATTTTACTCACCTTCAAATAAATTTATCTCCTTTAAAATAATCACCAAAGGAGTCTATACAATATTTCCGACGTTTCTTCAAGTCATCAAAACACTGTTTACAGGTGTTGGAACTATCCATTCTCAAAATACGTGTAACATTTGATTTATTATCCGAGATGTTTTCAAATCTCTGTCCTTTCATGGCTATCTTAAGCTTCGGAAAAAGCAAAAAAAATCAGCTGTCAGTAAGTTGGGAGAATATGGTAGGTGATTTATCACTGTAATTGAATGCTTAGCAAGATATTGTTGTACAGAAATTGTTGTACGGGGCCTAGCATTATCGTGTAAGAGAAACCATTGCCCAGAATCAAACAGTTCCTTCCTAATTCACCTTATCCTGTTTCTTAATCTTAAAAACACCTCCTCATAAAAATACTGCTTAATTGTTTGTTTTTCAGGAACAAATTCGTGATGAATAAGTCCTTTGTAATCAAAAAATGCAATCAGCATCACCTTTGATTTTGACATCCGTTTTTTTTTTTTTTTGTATGGGAGAAGACGATCCTTTCCGCTGTGCAGTTTGTCTTTTTGTTTCTGGGTCGTATTGTAGACACCAGGTCTCATCTCCTGCTGTCACTTTTTAAGAAATTATTGTCCTGTTGTGCAGTAGTCGGCAAATCTTCACAGCTTCTGTCCTTTTTTTGCTGTTCTGTCAAAATCCGAGGCACAAATTGAGCTCAAACTTTTTTCATTTCCAGATTTTCAATTAAAATTATTCTACAGCTTTCTTTGCCTATCCCAAGCATGTCTGAAAGTTGCTGAGTTGTTACACGTCTATCAGCTTTTACCAAAGAATGAATCTTCTCCACATTTTCCTCATTCTTTGAAGTTCAAGGGCACCCTGTATTCTGGGCAATGGTTTCTTTTACACAATAATGCTAGGCCCCATACAATAATTTCTGTACAACAATATCTTACTAAGCATTCAATTACAGTGATAAATCACCCACCATATTCTCCCGACTTATCACCAGCAGATTTTTTCCTTTTTCTGAAGTTTAAGATGGCCATGAAAGGGCAGAGATTTGAAAATGTCTTGGATATTAAATCAAATGTTACACGTATTTTGCGAACAGTTAGTTCCAACGCCTATAAGCAGATTTTGATGACTTGAAGAAACGTTGAAAAAATTATATAGACTCCTTTGGCGATTATTTTAAAGGAGATAAATTTATCTGAAAGTGAGTAATATTTTTCTTATTTATAAAAAATTGTCCGGTTACTTTGTGGGTTGACCTTGTATTTCAATTATTTTTAACACTCCTCAGAGCTAGAAAGTCTAATTGCTCTATTCATAGAGGGAGGAATGCACTAGTCCCATTAACAAGGTTAAGGTATTCCTCCTATAATTTTCTTAGGCTCTTAGCAGACCACCATATTTACTACATACCTAATGTACTTCAACCAGTAAAATAATGCCTTACCCCTACAAAGCTGTTGATATCACAATGACTATACTTCAAGCCTTCAGGCCTATTTATTCAGTCTTATTTTATTTATTTGGCTGAACTTCCTGTCTAAACAGCGAGATAAATTAGCCTTTATAACTGAAAAATATTTTACCACCATACCAAGAAGACTTTTAAAGGTAAAGATTATTGCATGCATAAAAAATAAATTAGTATCAATATTTAGAAATTCATTTTGTCTTAATTAAAACAGTTTTAATAAAATTTAACTATTATGTCACCAAACTATTAATACTGCTGTTAGTTCATTATCTAGTTTTGATAGTTTTACTACATGTGAACAATCATAACTTTCATTAAATAAAATTTTACATACCAACAATACAAGCCTCAAAGTTTCTGAGATTTAATTTTTTTTAATAAAATCTGCTTCAAAATCCCAATATTAAACACTGATAAAAACAACATAAAATTTTACTCCTAATTAAGGTATTAAATACTGATAAAAACAACATAAAATTTTACTCCTAATTAAGGTATTAAATACTCATAAAAACAACATAAAATTTTACTCCTAACTAAAGTATTAAATAATGATAAAAACAACATAAAATTCTACTCCTAATTAAGGTATTAAATACTGATAGAAACAACATAAAATTTTACTCCTAATTAAGGTATTAAATACTGATAAAAACAACATAAAATTTTACTCCTAAGGTATAAAATACTGATAAAAACAACATAAAATTTTACTCCTAAGGTATAAAATACTGATAAAAACAACATAAAATTTTACTCCTAATTAAGGTATTAAATACTGATAAAAACAACATAAAATTTTACTCCTAATTAAAGTATTAAATACCGATAAAAACAACACAAAATTTTACTCCAAATTAAAGTATTAAATACTGATAAAAAAACAAAATTTTACTCCTAATTAAGGTAATAAATACTGATAAAAACAACATAAAATTTTACTCCTAATTAAGGTATTAAATACTCATAAAAACAACATAAAATTTTACTCCTAACTAAGGTATTAAATAATGATAAAAACAACATAAAATTTTACTCCTAATTAAGGTATTAAATACTGATAAAAACAACATAAAATTTTACTCCTAATTAAGGTATTAAATACTCATAAAAACAACATAAAATTTTACTCCTAACTAAGGTATTAAATAATGATAAAAACAACATAAAATTTTACTCCTAATTAAGGTATAAATACTGATTAAAAACAATTTAAAATTTTACTCCTAACTAAGGTATTAAATACTGATAAAAACAACATAAAATTTTACTCCTAATTAAGGTATTCAGCCAAGCAAAATCTAAAACTACATTATTTTTTTTTTAAATTCTCAATAACTAACTTTATTTTTCAGACTCCAAAGAAACAAAATCATTACCTTATCTTTAAGCTGCCTAGCAAGCTTCCTTCCCTCAGTTACAAAGTCTATATAAGTAACATCTTCAGGGTCAATGGTGGATAGTGTAGCTAACCATTCTTCTTCAACTAATCCAACTATTCCAAACTAAAAATAATACAGGCATATATTTATACATTAAATCAAAATATTAATGCTATGTTATTAGCAGAAATACACTGTATTTAATATAAAATGCCATACTTTATACCATAATTTACAAAAGGACACAAGACTATTTTTAAAAAGTTTTCTGATGGTTATAAGTCCACAACTATCTAAATAGTTATAAGAAAAAAATTAAGAAATTGTGGCAATGAAAAATTTAAGTTTGAAAAAATTCCATCAGTTCTTTATAACCCATAATAATATTAACTGAATGATGTCTATTCTTAAGTGTATTTCATTTTGCCTGCATTATATTCCGTAAAAAGAAATAAATTCAATAAAAAATTTAATCAAAAACTACCATCTAATATGTTGTACTGGACTTTCGTCTTTTACAGTTTAACTTAGAGATAAAGAAAAATAAATTCCAAAAAGGTTTTCAGTTAATACATTTTGATTGCTTTAGTTTATTTAACTACACAGAAATATTTTTAACTGACATATAAACTTTGTAGTAAATGTTAAAATTTCTGTCTCTCTCCCACTTATTTCAATCATACTAAGAAATTGGTCACCCTAGCAATATTTCAATATTTCTGCTGTGGTATACTGATCTGAGAAATGATCTCTAGATATAGATCTACAGGGTTAGTCCAGAAAGTAATGAGACTGATTCCATAAAATTTGTTTATTTGAAGATAATTTTACAGTCACTTAATATTCTTCAAAATAGCCTCCTGCTGCATTAAACACTGTTGCCAATGACTCTGTCACCCACTGATGCCCGCCTGGAAGTCTTCAACTAGAATGCTGTCCTGAACGCACGTTATGTTTTTCTGCAAGTTCTTCAGATTGTCAAAACGATGACCTTTTAAGCTGGATTTTAACCGAGGGAATGGAAAAAAGTCTGACGGTGACAAATTGAGGCTGTACGATGGTTGGGGCAGCGTTGTGACGTTGTGTTTTGTCAGGAACTGAGTCACTTCGAAGGATGTGTGGACCGGCGCATTATCATGGTACAGAATCCAATTGTTAGTGAACTCCGGGTAGACGCACACAATCCGATTCCCGAACCTTTGAAACACTTCCTTGTAGAAATCTGCATTAACTGTCTGTCCGGGTGGCACAAACTCTTTGTGCACTATTCCCTTTATGCCAAAAAAGGCAATGAGCATAGATTTCAGTTTTGATTTGCTCACTTGATGGACACCCTGCATGTTGTTCATCATCAGCGTCCTCTCTTCCATCTTTGAAGGCTTTGTGCCACCTAAACACTTGAGCTTTGGACAAAGAATCCTTCCCGTAAGCTTCTTGTAACATGGCAAGCATCTAAGTAACTGATTTGTTTACTTTTAGACAAAACTTTATGGTGTATTGCTGCTTGACACTCCGCTGCATTCTGAAAACCCAACGCCACTTTCAAACACGTGTCTGCTTCTCGAGCGATCCATGTGTTGCAAAGGCTCAAGGGCAACTGACTTCCGCCAGACTCTGTAGCTGACAGCCCCCACCACCCATACTGCCCACAAACGCCGCCCCTTTGGCCTTCTGCTTGGTGCAAAAAATTCAGTCTCATTACTTTCTGGACAGACCCTATATATATAACTTAGATCTCTAAATCTTAGCTCTACATATGTTTGGTTCTGATGAGAGATTTCACTGCAAAGTTATATATAAATTCTTCAATGCAGAACTATCATACACTGTTACCTTGTTGTCCCCCATAAGGAGCAATGCTGGCTCACCTAAATGGTGCTTCCATACAAAAATAGCCAGCAAGACTTTACAGTGAATGACAAAAGGTGAATGTCTCATGACAAGCACCTTGGCATTAGAAAACAAAATTATACACATACATATACAGTGGCTCCCAAAAGTGTTCGTACACTTACGATTTTCAATGAAATTGGGGTCTATCCATTAATTAAAATGAATATTTCAGAATGGGTATTTAATAATAAGATCTATAATCTATTCTTAACAAAACTACATAAAATATTTTTAAAACATAGTAAAACTTTATTTTTAAGAAACCAATAATCAAAAAGTAAAAAAAATTTATCTCACAAAAGTCATCGTACACTGAAATATTTTCGGATAAATTCATAATTAAAATTATCGTCCGGCTTTTTATTTTTGAATTGCAGTGGCATTTAAAATATTGTTTGGCTTTAATTTTTGCTTGCCTACTCCATAATATTCTATTTATTATTTAAAAATGGTTCATAGTCGTAACGAAACAACAAACAGCATTCAAAAACTGATTATTTTTCATCATAGTAGAAGTAAATCAGCTGGGAATATTGCTAAATTACTTAATTTATCCCATTCTACTGTGCAGTATGTTATAAAATGCTTTAAAGAAGAAAATTGGATTGAAAACAAGGTAAGAAAAGGTCGTCCGGCAAAGTTAACAAACCGTGATCAGAGATTTATAATTAGAAAATTTGTGAAAAATCCACGTTTGAGTGCTGTAAAAGTTTCTGCAGAATTTAATGAAGCATTTTCTACTTCAATTTTACCTGAAACTGTTCGACGAAATCTCAGAGCAGCTGGATTACATGGGCGACCTGCCAGTAGAAAATTTTTTGTGAGGGAGAAAAACAGAAAGCTTAGGCTTTCCTTTACACTATCAATGATAAATAAGCCCCAAACGTATTGGAATAATGTCTTATTTGCCGATGAAAGTAAGTTTAACATTTTTGGTTCTGATGGGCATATAATTGTATGGAGAAGAAAAAAAAAAATGAGAAACTTAAACCCAAGAACTTAGTAGGAACAGTTAAGCATGGTGGTGGAGGTGTCCTTGTATGGGATGCATGTCAGCATCAGGACTAGGTAATTTGGTATTTATTGATGGCATAATGAATCATGCTGTTTATATAAATACTTTAAGAGACAATTTAAAATTATCAGCCCAAAATTTAGGTATTGGAAACAACTTTGTTTTTTATCAAGATAACGATCCTAAGCATATGACTCTCAATGTTCGCCTCTGGTGTCTCTATAATTGTCCACAAGTTTTGAAAACATCACCTCAATCACGATATTTAAAACCCAATAGAATATATTTGGAGAGAACTGGAGGTCTGAGTACGAAAACCCAACATTCACATGAAAAGCGAACTAAAAACACTTATAATAGAAGAATGGATGAACATTGATGCAGAATTGACAAAAGAACTAGTGCAATCTATTCCCAGACATTTAAAAGCTGTTGTGGATGCTAACGGATATCCTACTAAATATTAATTTAATGAAAAATTAGAATATTTACTAATATGTAGAGATTTTTTACTAGTGTACGATGACTTTTGTGAGATAAAGTTTTTGTTACTTTTTGATTATTGGTTTCTTAAAAATAAAGTTTTACTATGTTTTTAAAATATTTCATGTAGTTTTGTTAAGAATAGATTATAGATCTTATTATTACATACCCATTCCAAAATATTAATTTTAATTAATGGATAGACCCCTATTTCATTGAAAATCGTAGGTGTACAAACACTTTTGGGAGCCACTGTAAATCATAATTGCAAATTAAGAAATCCCTTACCTTGATTCCATTTTTATGTAAAATACAAGTCACTTTTCCATCAGCTAAAGGTGATGAAGTACCATTATCCAATACATTGCTAATCAACCAAGGAAAAGTCGTCTGTCGAGCAAATTCCATTAAATTATCAACACCAAAATCTAGAGGATAAATTATTTTAATAAGAAGTAAGAAAATTCAAATATATAAAGTCACTTTTTTTTTTTTTCAAATTGCAAACCTAGATTATTATGTATAGAGGAAAAATCAAGTACAAAGCATTAAATCATTCGGCACAATAAGGTCTTTTTTACTTTAATATTGGGAAATAAGGCAGATGTAATCTTTAACTTAGGAAAATATATCACATTTCTATAACAATATGACTTGAATTTCACTCTGCATTTTTAATACAAATCTAAGGAATTTTTGCTCAGAAGTTACTGATAAATTAAAAACACCTTAATACTAATTAATTTTATAGAATATTTTATATTGACAGAAATTTTAACAGATTTTTTTTTAATTTTAGGACAGTATACAAATGTTGGAGAATAATTTAAACACATAAAATAACTATGATATAATACATATTTGATGTGTTTATTAGCACTCAATTAAATTTGTTTAGCTGATTTGAATGGTATTTTTCTGTTTATTTATTTACAATAACTTTAGATAGACAAAGTTGAAAATTACATAAACATACACTACTTTGGAATTCAAACAGTAAAAAAAAAATGCTGTTTGAATTTCAAAGTTTCACTGTTTCAACCAATACTTAAATTACATAAGTGATGTGGATCTGCAGGGCATTCAACAAAAATCAAGTTTTACCATAATTTTTAACCAAATGTAGCAAATGAATGCACTGCAGACATTCATTGAATGTTCTACTACCACATTCAAATGAGATTCTATTTTTTGCACAACAGGTTTAAATCTATATATATAAATAAGTTCTGTAGCTGGCTGACTGACTGACTGACAGATAATGCACAGACCAAACTGCTGGAAAGGGCTGAAATTTTGCAAGGCCATTCCTCTCATAGTGTAGGAGTGCACTAAGAAAGATTTTTGAAAAATTCTTCTTAGTTTTTTTTAATTAAATTTTTAAGCTGTTTTTGTAACTTTTTAAGTTTGCATTTAAAATAATAATCTGAGGGTTATAAAATTTATATCACGAGAAAGATCCTAAAAATTCCTTTAAAATGAAATCTTTTTCAAATCTTTACTCCCTTTTCTGATATTTGGTGAATTTTTAAAGATTAATTTTTATAATTTAATTTATTAAATGCTGATCACATGGTTTCTTTTCTTTTTGTGATACTTTAAATTAATTTTGTGTCATGTGCATAACAATTAAAGAAATTGACAAACAAAATATTGAAATACGGTAAAAGATAAAATTTAACCACTAGACTAATTGAGATGGAAGTTTTTTAATAATTTAATTCAAAATAGTATGTTTTATGGATATTAAACATACAAATTAATTGCATACAATGACCATAATATTTAATTTGAATATTTTCCTTTACATTATTTTGTCTATAAAAATATCCATTACGATTTTTTTATAAATATATATTTTTTTGGGGGGGGGGCATTAATTGAATACACTGACTGCTGTATTTAACTTGAATATACTCCATAGCGAAGCATGGGTATTCAGCCAGTACAAGTAATAAAATAGTTTTCAAATAAAATATTATTGAAGGATTCCACTCATGATATTGTGGTGTCTATTGCATTTAGTGACTGTGTGATTCTGGGCAGCGAATATTGATACTGAAGCCTTAGTACAAGATAACTGTTGCGTGCACCATCTGGCATGTGCAGTTGAGTTGTGTGATGTCAGTCAAGCTCTGCCTTCCACATGTGCCGAGCAGATTTAGAAGCAGGTTTCACCAAAAGGGTTGTGAAAAGGGCATGAGAGCACTCTCCAAGCATCTAGGTTATTAATATAATTTGAGTTGTGAAATAAATCTACAGTCCTCTGTAGTTGAGTCTAATTTTATTTGAGCTATCAACAATGACATAAAAACCTATAACTGTTAAATGCCCTGCACAGCAATTTCACATTACTTTTGTAATTTTTGTGACTTCTCTTAATGGTGCCCTATTGTGATTAAATTTTAGGTACTTTTTAGATCTGACAGCAATATCAGTCACAGTTTAAAAGGTAATACAGAACTAATATCACAGTTAAATACAACCTATCAAACCAAGATTTTCTTTAAAATCTTAGACATCAGATTGTTTATTTAAATTGAGGGAAAAAATGCTTACTCTTAGATACTGCTTATTATATATTGATCATTTGGGGTAGTAGAAAATTATGAGGGGTATTAAAATGAAAAGTTACGAAACAGTGAAACAATCAAACTGGTTGAAATTTGAATATGCCACTTTGAGATAACGCAGTGAGACATCTAGGGATGCAAATGTAGTGTCTAGTGTGGATGTACGCATGCATAGGCACCCACACGTGAAGCAGGAGAGAAGCAGGCAGTTGTGTGTTCCGTCCAATTGACGCAGCAGTGTATGTGAGGACATCATGGCGTTCACATAGCAAAATTTGACCTCAGCAGGCAAGATGATGCTCACTGTCTTTTTCGATGTCTGAGGTCCGATACTCATCGAATTCCTCGAGCACAAAAAAACCATTAACAGTGATGTGTACTGTGAGGCACTCCATAACCTATGCAAGTCTATCAATAGTAAACGGCCTGGGCTGCTCATGGAGGGAGTGATTCTGCTCCACGATAACGCATGTCTACATGTCTCCAGGGTCACATAAAGTGTACTGGACAAGTTCAAGTGGGAGCAGCTTGAACATCCGCCCTACAGCCTGGACATGTCACCCTGCAACTTCCATCTGTTTGGTCCGCTAAAAAAACATCTCAAAGGGAAGTGCTTCAACTCAGACGACGAACTGAAGGACACAGTGGAGGACTAGCTCTTGTCACAGGCACAGGAATTCTGGGAACAGGGAATCCTTCTGTTCGTGAAACAGTGGGATAGTTGTGCTCAGGGCTCTGGTGATTACTTTTGAATAAAGACTTCAATTATACCTACAGAGTCATTTCATACCTTTCCATATGAATACCCCTCATATTATGGAAAAAAAATTTGTGATGAAATACCCATCTAATTAATTATAAATGTAATTTTCAAGACAATGATACATTTTTTTTAAAATTAATAAATTTCATTTCTAATGTTCTTATTTAAACAGTGCCATTTTCAACTGATTAGCCAAACTGGATGGACTGATAGAGCAGACAGGGAAACTAAAATTAATTAAATAAGGTAATGTCTTTGGTATGGAACTGTAAAAGTATACTAACAAATTTTCTCCTATCAAAAAAAGAGATTTTCTAAAGCACAAAGTAAAATTACAAATATTTTCATAGGAGATTTACAGTCATTTTCAACTAATCAGTTTTATTAATTCAAACTTCATTATAAATTCAAATTATCAAATAAAATATATTTAAAAGTTAACTTATGAAAAACCTAGGCAGAAGCAAGCTGCCAGACACAAAAAAAAAAGGATAAATCAAGTTTCAAACACACTGAATAAAACAATATCAGTGAAAATACTTAGTATAAGAATGTGTGTATCAACATATAAATATAGAATGGTGAATAGAGGAAATAAATAAAGAGCTATATAAATAAATAGCTATAAAGAAAGACTCAAATAAATAACTATAAAAGGAGATTTGGTAAGTGTAGATGCAGAATCAATGCAGAGTACCATTCTAATTATCATACACAATGAATGGTAGCTTCAAAATAAAATATGTTAGTCATTTTTACAGTAGAATGAGGTGTAAAGGACACTATCATATACAGGAAGACAAAAAATAATAATAACACCTATGAATGCAACAGAAAAACTACTACAAAGGCTAGGAAATTCTTCAACAAACACCTTACAAACTCAGATATCAATTATATTTATTAAGATAATAAGAACCTGAATGCTGTCCTGCTACACTTTTGTTTTCTGCATAAGAAAGAGCATAGGAGAATAAGAAAGAAATAATAAGTCAGATATCAAATTTATTTCTGGAGTTAACTAAACTTCATAACATTTGAAATACATCAATTTAAAAGAGAGCCTCTTTTTCCACCAAAGGTAATAAGAAGTTATTTTAATTGCCTCCTTAAATGACTTACAAATTACAAATCTTTATTATTCTCAGAGTTAATATTTGCACACACACAGTTTTCTAGATTACTTTTTTAACATAATGAATTATTCAAGAGAAGCAGTTAAAGTTAAAATAACTGCTCCTCTTGATTGTAAAGCTGTTTTGCTCCTAAAAACAAAAACAGCTTTTAATTGACATCACCAATAGAGAGATGCATTCTCACATACACAGGAGTATACACAGGGCCCGATTTAGAAAGTTCTTGACTATAGGCACAACTCAGGATGCGGATCCCCTAACACTGATGTGGGTGTAAAATTTCCAAAATTGACACACACAAAAAATAAATAAATAATCATGAATCATTGTGAAAGTACCATTTTACCAAGAATTGGCTATTTGAAGTGTAGAAGCCTAGAACATTATCAAATAACAAAAAGCAATACAACATATTAACTTCATCATTAAAATACCAATACAATGCAACCAGAAAAACTTATCCCTTATATACACTATAACATACATATGATGAATCAATCAATCAAATTTGAAAGGATATGTAAAAAAACATTGCTATTAAAAGAGGTAAAATTTAAAAAAATTTTAATTGGGAATTTTTTCTTTTAAAATAAAAATTTGGGAGGGGGAGCCCTAGGCCAGGACCTACCGGGCCTAACAGAAAATCAGGGCCTCAGTATACATGTAATTATTTATGATAAATTATAAAAGTGATTGTATACTTGGATAAGGATATATATTTCTTAAGAGGAGCAGTTATTCAAAATTTAACTACTCTTTATATCATAAATGACCTCCTATCATAGATAGCACTATGGTATACAGTCTACTATGATATAACAGTTATATTTAAAACTAGCGGCCCGTCCCGACTTTGTGAGGGTTGAACAATTATCGATCTTAAGTAGATATTAGGAAGGTATAATTTGTTTTAAAACTTTATGGCATACCACATTTTTTGTTTTTTTTTTAGGTTTTAAAACAAATTGATTCTCCGCATTTCCTGACCTAGAGAGACCAACATGTAATTGTCCATGAGTAAACCAATCTTCCCGTAAGTCAAGTCCACTATATTTGTATGTTTGACCTTGGGATTTATTCATGGTGATGGCAAAAGAAATTTTTATTGGAAACTGTAACATCAGGCACTGAATTGTGTCTGGGGCCACCCGCATGCCGATTTTGATACGATTTGGCCCCATAGCCTATCCGCTACAGAGTCCACACACAAAAAAACACCAAAAATGGCACAAAAATTTAATAACTTTTTTTAAATTAAAAATTCAAAAATTCGGCTACGTCAGGCACTGAATCATGTCCAGGGCCACCCGCATGCCGATTTTGGTACGATTCGGCTCCATTGTCTCGCTGTCAGCGAGGACAGCAGCGGAAGCTATCGAAATGAGCAACTTTTAGGGGCAAAATCATTAAAACATTAATTAAAAAACTCCGGGGCCCGATTTTCAAAAAATAATATTCCAATGTTTTAATCTGAACTATCAACTATATCTATACAAAATTTCAGCTCAATTGAAGCAATACGTTTTCGCTTATAAAGGAACAAACATAGACCTATTAGAAATAATCAATAAATTTCACAGTTTCAATGAAACACACTGGTTTTTGAATAAAGTTCAATAATTCAAGTTCGATTTACGCAAATTGTGCATAAAATTGTACATAAATTCAAAAACATAAAGTTTATAAAGAAAGTTCTGAAGTATTATACCAATAAATTTCCAGATGATAGCCAACAAATTGTAAATATTTTTACCTCAAATGTCCCATAAAAAGCATAGTTTCAAATGCAATTTTCTTCAATAAACCCTTAAACGTTGTCAATTTGAAAAATTCTTTTTGTATTTTTCAATACTCCCTTCACTTGAATCTTTAACATATTAAATGTTTTACTGATAATAAATAAAAATGTAGTTTAATGTGTTGCTATGGTTACTTGATTATGGTTGACAAAGAAAATTCAAATGTTAAAAATGTGACAAAGGAAAAGTTGTAAAGGTGAAGCATCAGCTCAACATTTAGGCCCCTATCTTTCTTTCTACTGATCAGATATACATAATATATAGCCTATGTCCATCTGGAATAATGTACCTTTCAAATAGTAAAAGAATTTATTAAATAGGTGCAGTGGTTCCGGAGATTACCCTCCACATACAAAATCCGATCTCTCTTTATATATTAACTAGCGGCCAGTCCCGACTTTGTTCGTGTTAAACAAAATATTATAGCAATAAATTTCCAGTTGATAGCCAATAAATTGTAAATCTTTTTTTACCTTAAATGTCCAATAAAAAGAGTAGTTCCAAATGTAGTTTTCTTCAATAAACCCTTTAACGTTGCCAGTTTCAAAAATCCTTTTTGTATTTATCAATACCTCTTCTACTTGAATCTTAAAAATATTAAACCTTTTCCTTACGGGGTGGGATAGCATATATCCGAAGCACATACTCTCAAAAAATACGGTGATGTCGGCAGAGATATAGTCTCGAATTCCACTTCGTTGTGACTTTCCTAACGGCTTTGCCCCCAAAGAACAATTGGGTGACATTCAGGGAACGGAGGGTGAAACTTGCTGAACAGGACTGAATAATAATCTTTTGTCGTTCTAGCTAGAGCCTATTTCTTTTCAGGCGAGATACATCAGAAGGGTGATTCACCCGCGGTTCATCCATTTTCAGCCTTATGAGAGATGAAAGAGGCACGGGGTGCCGATGAACTACTATTGAAATTATTCTCCAATAGTAAGAAAGCAATAAGAAAACAATTAACCACTCTTTCCCCTGACCCCCCACGCTGAATGTCCCCTACGTAAAATGGGGATAGGAAGTAGATAACATTTTCCCGTTGTAAAGAGCGATTTCAAAAAACGGACCCCGTAAGCTAAAAGGTGTTGCTATGGTTACTTGACTGCGGTTGACAAAGGAAAAGATGTAAGGTACATTTTAATGTACAAAAGTTGTACATTACCGTCCACATAAAAATCTTCTCTCTCTTTTTATATATTATAATAGAAGTATAGATACACATAGGTATCCCAAAATTAGAATAAGAGATGAAATAAAAATACAAAAATAAAAAAGGATTTTAAGTAAAGAATTTTTTTTTAATTATTTTAAGCACCTAAAATAATATTCAAATTAATATTACGTTATTTAATAATTAAAGTTAATTTTTTAAAAGAAAGAGGTGTGCTGGAGACCGTAGTTTTATTCAAAAATGAAAAAGGATTTTAAGTAAAGAATGTTTTTTTAAATTATTTTAAGCACCTAAAATAGTATTCAAATTAATATTACGTTAGTTATTAATAAAAGTTATTTTTTTAAAAGAAAGAGGTGAGCTGGAGACCGTAGTTTTATTCAAAAATAAAAAAAGGATTTTAAGTAAAGAATGTTTTTTAATTATTTTAAGCACCTAAAATAGTATTCAAATTAATATTACGTTAGTTATTAATTAAAGTTAATTTTTTGAAAGAGAGAGGTTAAGAGATGAAATAAAAATACAAAAATAAAAAAAGGATTTTAAGTAAAGAATGTTTTTTTTAAATAATATTAAAATTTTTTTCAAAAAATTTTCCTAAAATAATATTCAAATTAATATTACGCTAGTAAAAAATTAAAGTTAATTTTTTTAAAGAAAAAGGCGTGCCGGAGAACGGCTAGGTTCGAAACACTATCGTCAGAACAGAAACCCACCGCAATAGCACCACGCTAAGGATCGTTGAAGACTTCGGCACAAAAAGCGGTAGAGGACAGTAGCGGTAACAATGGAGATTGTTAGGATTAAGCCCCTAACTTTATTTCTACTGATCAGATATACATAATATATAGCCTATGTCCATCTGGAATTATGTACCTTTCAAACAGTGAAAGAATTTTTCAAATAGGTGCAGTGGTTCTGGAGATTACCCTCCACGTACAAAATCGCTCTCTCTTTATATATAAGTATAGATATAGAAATATAGATATAGATATAGATTATAGAAGTATAGATGCACATTGGTATCCCAAAATTAGAATAAGAGATGAAATAAAAAAAGGATTTTAAGTAAAAAATGTTTTTTTAATTATTTTAAGCACCTAAAATAGTATTCAAATTAATAGAAAAAGTAATTTTTTAAAAGAAAGAGGTGTGTTTGAGACCGTAGTTTTATTCAAAAATAAAAAAGGATTTTAAGAAAAGAATGTTTTTTTAATTATTTTAAGCACCTAAAATAGTATTCAAATTAATAGAAAGAGGTTAAGAGGTGAAATAAAAATGAAAAAATAAAAAAAGGATTTTAAGTAAAGAATGTTTTTTTTTAAGTATAGATAATAGAAAGAGGTTAAGAGTTGAAATAAAAATACAAAAAAAAAAAAAAGGATTTTAAGTAATGTTTTTTTTAAAATATTCAATTTTTTTAAAAATAATATTCTTAAAATAATATTCAAATTAATATTACGTTAGTTAATAATTAAAGTTAATTTTTTAAAAGAAAAAAGTGGGCCGGAGAACGGCTATTCTTGAACCGCTAACGTCAGAACAGAAGCCCACCGCGATAGAAACATGCTAAGAATCGTTAATGACATCGGCACAAAAAGCGGTAGAGGACAGTAGCGGTAACAATGGAGATTGTTAGGATTAAGCCCCTAACTTTATTTCTAGTGATCAGATATACATAATATATAGCCTATGTCCATCTGGAATAATGTACCTTTCAAACAGTGAAAGAATTTTTCAAATAGGTGCAGTGGTTCTGGAGATTACCCTCCACGTACAAAATCGCACTCTCTTTATATATAAGTATAGATATAGAAATATAGATATAGATATAGATTATAGAAGTATAGATACACATTGGTATCCCAAAATTAGAATAAGAGATGAAATAAAAACGCAAAAATAAAAACAGGATTTTAAGTAAAGAATGTTTTTTAAAATTATTTTAAGCATCTAAAATAGCATTCAAATTAATAGAAAAAGTAATTTTTTAAAAGAAAAAGGTGTGCTTGAGACTGTAGTTTTATTCAAAAATAAAAAAAGGATTTTAAGAAAAGAGTGTTTTTTTAATTATTTTAAGCACCTAAAATAGTATTCAAATTAATAGAAAGAGGTTAAGAGATGAAATAAAAATACAAAAATAAAAAAAGAATTTTAAGTAAAGAATGTTTTTTTTTTAAAAGTATAGATAATAGAAAGAGGTTAAGAGTTGAAATAAAAATACAAAAATAAAAAAAGGATTTTAAGTAAAGAATGTTTTTTAAAAATAATATTCAAATTAGTATTACGTTAGTTAATAATTAAAGTTAATAAAGAAAAAAGTGTGCCGGAGAACGACTAGTTTCGAACCGCTAACGTCAGAACAGAAGCCCAGCGATAGCACCACGCTAAGGATCGTTGAAGACTTCGGCACGAAAAGCGGTAGAGGATAGTAGCGGTAACAATGGAGATTGTTAGGACTAAGCCCCTAACTTTATTTCTACTGATCAGATATACATAATATATAGCCTATGTCCATCTGGAATTATGTACCTTTCAAACAGTGAAAGAATTTTTCAAATAGGTGCAGTGGTTCTGGAGATTACCCTCCACATACAAAATCGCTCTCTCTTTATATATAAGTATAGATAACTTCCTTCTCATATTATAGATGACACTATATCATAGATTGTATATCATAATGTCACTTATGATAGGAAGAGAAAAGTATATACTTATCCAAGTCTACAATCACTTTTATAATGTATCATAAATAATTGTATGTATTCTCATCTGAGAGAGAGCATCTTTCTATTAGTGATGACCCTTAAAAGCTTTTTTTGTTTCCAAATTAAAACAATATTAATACAACCTGGAGATATTGTACTTGAAACTACATTAAATATGCTTTAAAATACAAAAATTTAAAAGCAAAAATTGAAATTGATTTTGTTTAATGGATATAATTCTATGGTATCTATCAATTACCAAAGTCATGATTTCCATAACAAGCACAATGCACTCCACAGCAATTGAGAACTGGAATCATTTGTTCTCCTTTTGTAAATGTGCTCACTAAAAATAGAGAAAACATTTTAAAAATTAAAAAAAAAACCTGTGAATTGAAAATACAAAAATACAATAAGTTACAGAAAAGTCAATGATCTGTGAAATCCTTAAAATGCATGAAGTATGAATCATCTTCTGGCAAGATGCTGATCATGGTCTGCCAGTGAACCATGAAAAAGTTCAGGATAAACACATATGAGGAAAAACACATATTTTCCTGAAAACAAAATAATTAGACTAAAGCAAAAAAGTAACTTGAACTGTTAATTTTAGAAGTAGGAATAGCAAAAAATGCTAATAAAACAATACTTTTATCATACTATTATTTTCTTCAAACCAATTGAGTTTAGTATTTCCTGTGTGTGTGTGTGTGTGTGTGTGTATATATATATATATATATATATATATATATATATATATATATATATATATATATACAGATACAGAAATGATCTAAATGAATTCCTGTATTTGCTGCATTCATTTTAATATTTCCTGTACATATATTTACAAAAGTCATATGAATGATGTTTTTTATCAGAAGTTCCATATAAACAGTTATTAACAATATACATCTCCCCTCCATGATCTTATAAAATCATTCTAGATAATTAAACTCCTCTCTAGATAATTCTAGATAATTAAACTCCTCTCTGAAAGATTAACATCTACAGAAAAATAAAATAAAAGATATTTCAATTCAAATTAGACATATACATGATTTCTGTGTCGCATCATAATATGACAAAATTTAATAAAATAAAAAAATATTAATGATTAAAATTTAAATCAAATGCTATTGTGATATAAAAGTTGTCTTTTGAATGATACTTTTAAAGTATGTATGTTATGAATGTTTGCTTGAATATATTTATGTATAACTCATATTTGTTGACCTACTTACTAATAGATGGAGCCAGAATATCTCCACTAAAAAGAACTAGAGGATCTAAACTCCCAAAACTCTTTATAGCTGAACAAAACCTAGTTGCTCCAGCAACAGGCTCTTGCGGCTGCTCTTCAACGTTATACACATCATTAAAATGAACAATCGTAACCACACCCTTGCTGACAGGCATTCTGAATTTTGAAAGTAATCTGTAAACTAAAATCATAATTTCAAATCATTTATCAGTACAGCTGGAAAATATTACATAAACCTTTAAATCATACAAATAACTTTTCTGTATTAGCAACAATTACATAATATTCATTAACTTACAATACTATTGAAATACTTTTAAAGATCACTTTATCTTGTAAATAATTGAAAATATATATGATAAAGTGAAAACATTTTTGGGCAGTAAATTTACAATAATCAAATTAAGTACTCCTTATGAAAGTTAAAAGAAGTACAACCACACTATAATATAGTTACAGCTCTTACAGATCAATAATTTTTTTCATGACCAAAATTTCATTTAAATTACTTAAATTTATTATTATGCTACAAATTTATAAACTAAAATAGTATCATTACATGTAATAAAATTATACATAATTATCTCAAATTCATAAATAATCATATAAATATCATGCAGTATTGCCCAGGTGGTTCAATAAATTAAAAGTATATCAAAGAGCAATCTTCAAGTAAATACACCTAAACCCTAAAAAGATTAGAAGGCAATAGATTAGTTTTCTGCATTATACAAGAACCAATTTATAAGGAAAAAATAGAGAATGATCTCAGATGTCCCAACACATCTATTTCAAGAGATTACATAAAATGTAAGTAAAAATTAGCTCACAATTTAATATTAAAATACACATACATTTATATATATGAGCCAGATTTACCTTTAAACCTAAAAGTCATAAAATATTACGTTTGGGAGCGCCAACCTTATAGAGGATTGGTAAAATACAATACTATATGAGGAAACTGCGCTTATATATCAGACAACTCTATACTGACGGATTTTTTCTGTATCAATTTAAAATAAGTAATTTATATATAAAGATCTTTAGGCCATGAAAACATCAGAATATTCAAACTTGTTTTAGAAGGTCACTATATTTAATCCCGTCAAAATTATTTTTTTATAAGTTGTGAAAGTTTAAATTATCTTACAAATCATATAAAACGCATTAACATCTATTATTTAAAATAACAATCGCCACATTTTAAAAAACAATTACTTTAAAAATATAGAAATACCAGAATCAAGAGAGTTCCTTTAATTAGAAATCTATGCAGCCATTAAAAATTTAATCATTGTCATTAATGAGAAAAGGGATATGAATGACAAAAGGTCGACAGGCTTCTCCCACTAAGCAAATTTTAATTAGGAAAGAACACACTTGTCATAATTTTGATTACAGCGGATGCAACCAAAACAATTCTGCTTACTGTGATTGTGTGGCCAAACAGCGCTGTCTAATAAAAGATTGGAAATTATTTCAGGGACGCATGATCTATTATTAGATGTTTTTTTTTTTTTCTTTAAACGAGTAGAGTCATTTTTTTTTTTCATGAAATACTGGAATGTAATAAAGTCTAAATTATTACTGAATATAAATTCAGAAACATAGTGTCCTATAGAACTGCTAAATTATGAAAATGATTTTCAATCATTGATTTTTTGTTCAAAAAGGAAAGCTGGCTTAAAATAATTTTAACGCACTCAACAAATTAAAGAATTTTAAGCAACAGAATAGCTATTACCCTTTTTCATTAGTATATTTATTTTAATATTTTTAAATCAAATTATTAATAAATCATGAGAATGTAAATAAATGACCGAAAATGGTTTTACAGCAATGACAGCAAATTTAATTTGTAGCAGAATGATAATAAATTTCCATTGATTTCAAATTTTATTAATAAATTAGAGGTAATTTAAGGGAAAATGTTATCATTTGTGAAACATTACGTGAGCTAAATGAATATTTTTGAAAGTAATTCTCGCTTAACATGGAAGGCGTGGGAGGCCTAACATGGGAGTTGTTTTTTTTCTTTTGGTGAACAAACGTCAAGGGATGCATTTCTAGGATTTTGTAGCACAGTTTCCGATTGTTTAGAAGATCGTATGATTTTATATTGCAGATGGATTCTCAAACTGCTGGTAAAAGGCGAAAAGGGTGTATGGAATGGTAAATATTATAGATTTGTAACAGATAACAGAAATAACTGCAACGTTCTACTACATCTATCTATTTTCAATAACTACCATGAACTCTTAGAATTTCACCAACAATTAAAACTTGTTGAAAGCATGAGAAGAGTTATCATCGCTTTCGATTGGTCCCAAGCCTAGAGCCTGAACAAAATAGGGCCTTGTTCACATTGAGTTCACCAAGGGCTGTTCCCGTTGCGTCCGTCAGCATCATGTCTGTCACAGTTTAGAGCAAGAGATTTTCTGCGTCGGTATCACCGATTCCAAGAGTGTGACAGGGGAACGATTCTTGGTTGCTTGTCAAGATTTTTCCTAATAGAGTAATGCTCAAGAAACATCAATATGTGAGAAGTGGACAATGACTCGTTGGCACCTCCTTCGCTAATTTATCTGCAACGTCGTTTCCTTCGAGGATCACGTGTGAAGGGATTCACTGTAGATGTACCGCAGAGAAGGAAGAGACATGCTTAAGTTTGTTTAGAATCGCTATGCCAGTTTTGTCCCCACACTGCGCCAATTAGATTTTGGATGGAGCTGTGACTGTCGGACAAAATTCAAACGACCTTTAGATCCCAAGCAGACAAGATCTTGTTTGTTTCGGAGCATCATTTGAGCACCATGGGCCGAAAAGAAATCGTGATCGGGTAGTCAGTCTATCATAGTGTCGTGGACTATCTCAAAACTACGAAGGAATGTCCTTGTGCCCTGATTTAGAAACTGGAAAGTGGCTTAGAAACTCCGCCACAAATGAATACGCTAAATACACAAATAGCCTAATAGACAATTTGATCATGAATATTATAACCAAGTTCTTGTTCAGAAAAGCCTTTATTGACATTACAGCTGTAATAAAAATTTCAGGCTAAAACAAAAAAAGCATCGTACGATCAAGCATCACTGATAAGAATAGCACTAAACGTGAACTGCATTGCTTCAAACGGAAGGGGTGGGTATTTTGCATTTACTTCATTTACTAAAACGTCATACTGTTTCAGAACATTTCTATAACACTATTTCCAGAAAACGCTAGCCGATAGCAACGTATTCTTATTTTTAGTGCTAATTTTTCTCACCAAGGCGCCAAAGTAAAGTGCCACGCACTCAATAAACTGGAAGTCCCTCTTTAAATACCTTGTTGGTGGTAAGAAAACAAACATTCAGAAAATGCCAAACAGTATGTCAAACTAAGTATTTTTGAAAGTCCCCTTTCTTGTTCCATACATATTTTCAGGGCCGCCCAGAGACTTTACGGGGCCTGGGGAAAACTTCTGTTGGGGGCCCCAAGAAATCTGATTAATCGAATAATTTTTTTTAATTTTTTTTTTTTTTTTTTTGGGGGGGGGGTCCCTTTTTTCAGGAGATTATTTTGAATTTTGAAGTACGGTATAAGTTTCAGAATTTTCTTTCGGAGGAAATCTAATAAATAATTTGTAAAAAAATGTTTGGGCCTCTCCGGCAGTTGGGAGCCAGGGGCAAAATTGCCCCATTTGCCTCCCCCCCCCCACCCCCTCTGGGCGGCCCTGCATATTTTCTGTGTAATCTAACATCCTGGAAGGCTTGTGGTTACAATTCAAAAAACAGTTTAACCCTGATTGAAAATAAATTTTAATTTTTGCTTTTATTTTTCCTGTCTTTCCTCATTTAGAAGGACAAAATTACTATATATCTCTATCTGCTAGTTGTCGGTAATCCGTATTCCCTATACCTACAAAGTGGCAGATAGGACGTCAGCTGAGCTTCTGATTAGATCAGGCCCTGATTTTCCATTAGGCCCGGGCCTAGGGGTCCCCAAATGTTGAGGGCCCCCCAAAATTTTAATTTTAAAAGGAAAAAAAGAAAAAAAAATTCCCAATTCAATTTTTTTTAACTTTTTTAATAGCAATTTTTTTATATATCCTTTCAAATTTGATTGATTGGTTCATCATATGTATAGTTATATGTATAGTTCATCATATGTATGTCATAGTGTATATAAGGGATTAATAAGTTTTTCTGGTTGCATTTTATTGGTGTTTTAATGATGAAGTTAATATGTTGTATTGCTTTTTGTTATTTGATAATCTTCTAGGCATCTACGCTTCAAATAGCCAATTCTTGGTAAAATGGTACTTTCACAATGATTCATGATTTTTTTTTTGTTAATTTTGGAAATTTTATGCCCACATCAGTGTTAGGGGGCCCCTATCCCGAGTTGTGCCTATAGTCATGAATTTTCTAAATCGGGCCCTGGATCAGATCATTCATAATATTGTAATTTATTCAAAACTCTATCTCCCTTTACAAAATTTACAGCACTTTAGTCAAATTTTAAATAACTGTTTGCTTAGTTACGAAACGAAGTTGTTTATTACACAATGGGATTTTACTGTGGAAAATTTTTACTGTGCTCTAAAATTTGTCATATCGTTTCAAGCTTATACAAACACGGTACGAACTCGATCATGAGATTTTTTTTATGAGTTTAAAGAACACTAGTCTAAAATTCCGTTTACCTTTATTCTATGCTATGAAAATATCTTAGAAAACCTTAAAAAATGATGGATGTCAATATTTCCTTCCTTTTCACGACTTGAAGTTAGTAATTAGTGTCGCCATCTGGTATGGAAAATAGAAACTAAATATTGTCAATGTAAGGAAAATTTTAAATGCACTGGAAAATGTGACCTAGGTGAAAAATGTTTAACAACATAGATATGTATATAAATTTATTATACACACACAGGTATGTATAGAAACTCGTGTATATATTTTTCAAGCTACGAACTTAAAATAACGCATAATTGAATCATAAAGGTTTTCTTAAATATTATTTTTTGGAGATTGTCACAAAGTAAGATTTATTTAATAAAAATATTTTCTACATGTTCACAAATCCTTTCTGCATTTTATTAATTCTAAAATTTTGAGGATTTTTCTTCGTTTTCTCTTTTTAACTACCGTATAGTACTTTTGAGTTCAAACACTTTCATTACTTGTGAAAAGCGATAACGTAAATCGGAGAAAATGACCCAGAAAATTTGTAATGTAATAAAAGTCATGTCTAATAAACTATCTTTTTAGGAAGATTTTCTGCCTTTGTAAAGTTAATTCTGTTCTTAGGGCAATGAAATACTACAACCTTTATTAGAAACAATGGATCTTTGTCTATGATGATGCACAAAATGCATTTTCAATTTACAAAATATAGTGAATTTTAAAATTCCAAAATAATCTATGTCCTACTTTTGCTTTTAACCTATGCTTCAATAAAAGTATTTTAAATACTTTTTTTTACATTTCATTTCATTTCTACAAAAACTATATATAAAGATTAATAAATCTTTAAATTTATATCTCACTAAGAAGCAAAACTAAAATATATCTAAATGAATACATTTCCAAACAAATATCGTCATGAAACTAAGTCAGACCATTAGTTACCACCACTATATAACTGGTTTAAACCACGAAGCTAAAAGATCTTGTATTTTACGGTTTACACAAAATGTATCCAAATATTTTAGCATGAAGTCTAAAATTGATAAACATACTTCCTGACTGAATAAAGGTCTTGTTTAGTAGCGCCATCTATATTATTAAATTTCTATTACACTTTTTAATTTTTTAAATCAACTTCTAGTGTACTGAGAATAATTACAAGATAAAGAGAACTTTTTATATACCATGTTTTTAAATTTTATGTTGAATCATATAAACTTGACAATTCTATGCATTAATGAATACTTTTTAAAATTTTTTTGATGAATTATCCCATCAACTTGAAAGAAAATGAAGTTAATTGGAAGTTAACTTTCGTTTAACTTTTCGTTCCCGTCCCTCCGATAGATGGCTGCACCAGTCTACAAAAACAAAATTAATTGAAAATGAATTCAATACTGCTTAAAGATGGCTAAAAGTATTAAAATAATGCATTGTCATCATGTTCTGAGCTCTTCTAAAAGCTTCAAATGTCTAGCTAGTCGGGAAGTTAGTTAAAAATCGATTGCAAGATTTGTACTGGACAAACACACACACAAACAAACAAGAAAGCGAGTTAATAAATACATGGTAATAATAAAAATGATTCAATCATTGTTTAGAGAGGGAAAATGTTCCCCTTTACCTTGAATATACTGCTACGGCATTTGAAACATTTTAGGCGAATAATTTTTTCCATTATTTACAGAATCTTACTTTGACGAAATCTTTGGCCCATTAGGTGATTTTGTAGATATATATATATATAATAAAGGATATATAAGATACATATATAATACAGGACATATAGATAAACAGTGAAACTTCTCTAGCCGGCCACCCCTCTAGAGGGCCATATTTGGTTCAGAACCGATTCAAGACTCCATAGAGCCAACGTTATAGAAGAAACCTCCTTCCAACGGCCACTTATTTTCGGAACCACAACTAGATGCCATATAAAAGTTTCACAGTATGTACATAATTTCATAAATCTTTAATATCTATGTCAAACCATGGGAAAACCTTTAGATTCCATCTCCTGCATTTGGAAACATCTTTAAATGCAATACGCATGTTGCTCAAAAATCTTTTGTATTCAGTTTAATAATGACAATTTGGATTTAGCTTAAGTAACGACAGACGTCAATAATTTGATGCTCCATAAAAAAGTTAACTTGACTTCGTTGCTAGTTAAAACTCCTATTGGCATTGCGTGTCAAGAAAGCTAATTTTTCCTTCCAAAATTTGTTATTTGACATCTTACGAATTACATAATTTCTATACATTTAAGTTGCTAAGCCGATTCTTTGGGCAGTCCGTGAGAGAAAACTACCGCATCAATTTACTTTATTTTTTATCTTAAACGATAGATTTTAATCCATAGATGTGTCAAATTTAGTTTTTGTAACCGCAATGTCTATTCATTAGCGATAATTTACAGTTAAAAATTGCTTTCTGCGCATGCTCGGTGGCATGTTTAAAGCTGGTTTTAGATACTTGCTAAGCACGAGGCCGTATAAACACGTTAATTTGTTTATTCCGAGGAATCTCTCTAGCTCTCTCCCTGACATTTTTATTTTTAATTATGTTTGTGATATATAGAATTAAACCTGACGGAAATTGTTTATATCGTGCTGTTGAGTCACCATATTTCTTTTTAGTGTGTTCAATAGTAAATTTTTAAAGTGTATTTTTCTATTCTTAATATTATGATTTTCAACATTTGACAATGATGTGTTGAGTATAATTTGTGTATTAGTACATTTATTTACTGTCCAGCCGTCATGTTTACGGGTACCAACTAGTTGCCTATCTCATCTCAAAAATATAAGTCAAAATTACGTTTCAACCATTAACAAAGAATTTATGTTTTAAACGCAAAATGCAATACCACTTCAACAGCCTCCCACTTTATACAACAGTTAAAAGGCGGGGATACGTCGTATCCCCACATTTTTTTAAAGTATTATTTTGGCTTAACTTAACCGAAATTTTAAGAAACTTACGAATCAATTGTTAATATATAACAAAAAGTATTTTTTTTTAATTGCGAGTTTTTTGTTTCCCTGTGACCAGTGGCGCACCCGGGGGGGGGGGGGGGTGAATGGGCCCTATCCCCCCTAAAGAAATAGAAATTGCATTATGAATATATATTTTGCATTATAAATATTTTTATCCATTCATCTCGCCCCCCCCCCCTCAAGAAAAAATCCTGGGTGCGCCACTGTCTGTGACGTCACGTGTGAAAACACAGTACTAAAAATACGCACCTTTATTTGAGAAAACACAGTATACCCACCTATTTTTTTAGGAAAAAAACACTGTATATATATATATGAAACGATAACCTTTTATTACCATTAAAATGCCTATTCAAAATTCCTTCATCTTATCGCAACAGAATATTGTCCCTCATTTAACTTTGACCTAGGAATAACCGAGATAATCTAGTAGTTTTTTTCCCTAAAGCCACGCGCAGATAGAATTATGTAACGAAGAATGTTGCACAGACTTCCAACGACGATCACCCCATATGGCGTTATTAAGTCAGACGTCATAAATTGGCCAATTAGAGGTCTTAACGTGATCGCGCCTTTTGGAAGATAGCATTCTCTCCCTGCTCTTCTGTGTCCAGCTCCCGTCCTAAAAACATACAGCAAATTGCGCTGCGGGGCTTCCCGTGTGTCCGTAATGTTCCAGGCAAAATTTATCTGATATGTGTTCAGCCTGTGCCATTGGAATCTTATTAAATAAAAAAGACTTTATGACCAGCTATGTGGATGATATATATATATATATATATATATATATATATATATATATATATTATCTCTGTAGCGTACTACCAGTATGGGGTTATTTTCCCCCAAGACCTCACAGATTGCACGAAACACAGCTGTGTGTTTATCAGGCGGTTTCCCTAACAAGTGGTGCGGATAACTGTTTGGAATACAGGAGATGGTTTCACCGTCGTCATAAAGCTGTCTTCTCTTAGCTATAGCTTCATGCGAGTGACATTCGGCGGGCTATAAAGTTTCGGCACTAAGAAGAGCTGCCAGCCGATAATCTGCCGTCTCCCCCCCCCCCCCCGACTGAAAATCCAGACATTCAAGAGAGAGACGCTAGTTAGAACGCGGCCTGTGTGGACGTGTGTGTTTTAGGCTCCGTACTTTGTAAATCTACACGGGATTTTAATTGAATATGTTGCACTGGTTAAATGTTAATTCCTTTTGTAAATAAATTGTTGAGTTTTTGTTTTAAAAAAATTGGCCTTCGCTTTTTAATTAGGACTCTGTCTTTGCTTTGTTATGGATCCCATAGTAGTAATTTTTAACAACGCCTCAGAGAGTTTAGCCTTGTCCTGACGCCACAGTTCAAATTGAACATTTGAAAAAAATAAAAGTGAAAAAAATGTAAAATTTTTGATAATGATAAGTGAATTTTTATTTACGGTAAAATCTAATATATATTTCAGCAGATTGTATATTTGTAATTTTAGCTTTTCCGTAGACACTCTTGTCGCAGAAATCCAAGTATCAACCTATTTATTTCCTACTCTCAGCAAACAAGCTCGTTTTCAAGAAGCTGGATTGGTTGGTTGGTTGGTGGAGAACTCTACGGACAATTTTTGCTACACGAGGGCTTATTAGACCTGGATCTATTGTGATTCCGAAAGGTTACAAACACCCATGGCAACAGTAGAACTCGAACCCACAGAACCTTTCAAGTTATTGAGAAATCGACAAAAATTATAAGATCACTCGATGCTGGTGTAAAGGGCGTAGCCCAGGAACTTGTCTTTAATCAAACACGTTCCCTGTGATCCTTTAATCACACGAAAATAAAAGCGCAAGTTGCTACTATCTCACAGCTAATACCGACGTCGTCGGAACATGTGCTTCTGACCATAGGACCATAGGAACAATTGGCTAACTGTGTTACCTAGGCCAACGCCTTCAAACACAGATATTTCAGAAGAATGTCATCGGAGAGCGGAAGTACTGCTGGGTGGAAAAAAATGGGTTTTGGTTTTAAAAGATTTTTCAATATTTATGATTAAAATAAACAGGGTTTGATTACTAATTAGTTATTACCCATTACTTAACTACCCAGGTTCGTTTTTACCCCAGCATGTAAATAATTATTACTTGGTAGGAAAGAGACATAACTAAAATGTTTTATAAATAAATGATGAGGACCAATATTTAAAAGTTAACAACGAATATTTATTACACAAATAAACAGTTAAATTACAGTATTAAAATGATTATTCACATAATTACATGAATGATAAATAATGTTCTTTCAAATAACAATTTGGGTCCTCACCGGATAAAACAAGGTATGTATCATTTACGGGATTTTAATTTAAATTTAAATCTTAAAATAGTACCGTCAAAATCACCATAATTGCAAAGACTGACTTACCCCAAATTCGGATAGCTAAGATGACATCATTGGGATAGTGGCAGGGTGGACTCGAGAGTCCACCACAGGGCAAGCCCGTAGGCTATTCGCCCTCTGCACACCTTTAATCCTCTGCACACTCTCTCTCTAACTCTCTGAAAAACTTTTTCTCTATCTCTGTATCATTTCTACCCCTTAATATTTATCTCAACTTTTTGCATACATGTTTTCACCTTCCAATCACAATATTTTCTTCTCCATATAAACTCCACCTACGTCTTAAAACCCTTTTCTAGTGGCCCTAATATTTCTCTTTTATTAAAATCACACTTCTCATTGGACCTATACTTATTTCACATTTTCATATTCTTTCACATTTTTCCCCTTTTCCTTTCTACATTTTTCTTATATTTTATTTTCTAACACCTGGTCAGTTTTATAACATCTTTTCCTGACCATGATCCGACAATACTGCTATTGTTGCGTAAATTTCACTACAATCCTTTCAATTCTTATTCCTTATTCTAAAGGGGCTTTTTCGACTGACCCTCGTCCAACGCAACTCTTTTATCATGGGGCCTTTGACTAACCGCGATCTAATTTTACTACTGAGCCTTTTCTTATGGGGCCTTTTATATGGGAGCGGCGGCTATTTCCAAACCTTCCCCTCTCTACCATAAATATATTTTTATTGCGTACGTTCCCTTTCCTAACAATCTTTTAAACTTATGTAAAAGGCCTTTTCTTATGCTTTCACTACAGCCGCCTCAATCTATCCTTCCTCTGCGTATACAATTTTTATAGCTGACCCTTTCTTAATTCTTATTCCCCTTCACAACGCTTCATAATGGATAAAAGAATCTTGAAATGGCTTGCAGCTTTTAACAAGATCTCCGAAAGCCTTTTGCTGGCTTAAAGAGCCAGCAGTACCACCGAAATGAGTACTGTTCACATAGCAGTCCGTTAGCGTAAACTTAAAAGTATTGGAATATATTTAACCAATGACAACGATTAGCAACGAAATTGTTAAGGCCTATGATTGATTTATTTCCGTCTCAGCGCCAATTTTCCTTTCACGCTTCCGCTACCAGACTCCTATGTGAACAGGCCCTTATTCTGCTAACATTTCAGAAGCCTCGGATGTATACATAAACATCATGACATAAACAAATGAATCAGAACGAAACATCCGGTATCTTTCATGCTGCCGTTCGATGAAACATAAACTTAACGATTAATGTCCTTTTCTATCGATGGTACTTCCGACCACTTAACCATCACCGCTTTCTTCGCTGGCAGCTGTACTTCTATCTATTGTTGGTAGATTATTTTCATCAAAACTTTACGAGGATGTGGGGAGTGGAAAACAACAAACAATCCTTCTTACTCCCCCAGCTGTAACACCGACTGACCGCGATACTTTTGCGTGACGCATTATCGTCCAGTCACGATTTTGGTGGGAAAATCTCCGCAAGAACACGTTTTATGTTACAAAGGGATTTAGAAAAAAAAAAAGCGCCTACACTTTAATAAGATACTTTTTTAAAAAGCAACAAACATTTTGGAGGTTAATGTAACATGCCATTTGTAGTGTTCTTAAAACTCAAAAATCAAAATCATTATCTCGAAAGTTTTTTAAATGAAGCGTATCAGTTTACTTCTTAGATCTTTAAACCTAACATTCTAATCATCTAATTCTCTTCTCTTTAATCATAGATTAACAAATGTATAAATCTAAATTTGCTTCTTGCAAATTAGTGCATAGTATTTTAAAATTTTTAAGTAGTTAACTTGTTACAGGGCACTGAATTATTGGCACCTATCGCTAAAATAGTAGTATTGTTTATTGAAAATGTTAAACTGAAATAAAAAAATACACCCATACCTCGCTTTACGGCCTAGATACGTTCCGGAAAAGTTGGCCGTAAATCGAAAAACCGTATAACGAATCAATTATTTTGATACAAACCCATACAAATTTAATTGGATCTGTTCCAATTTTTTATAAATACTATAGTTTTTAGTTCATAAAGCATTTAATTCTTTTTAGTTCTTATAAAAATGCTTACATAAAATAAAAGTATAAAACAATGTAATAATAAACAGAAATAAAAAATAAACATATAAATAAAAATCAAAAGAAATCATATGCACACATGTATACATATAATAAAAAACATAAAATAAAATGTTTAAAAACTGTTTTAATCTGATGACGAACATTAGCAAGAAGAATCACCAAGCTATAATATGTTGCCATCATCACTTTCCGCTGTTGTGGCCGTATAACGAAACATTGTGGGCCATAAATCGAAAAAGTGCCATAATTAAAAAAGGCCGTTATAGCGACATGCCGTATAAAGAGCGGCCGTATAGCGAGGTATAGGTATATTTTGAAAAATAATGAAGGTATATTTTCAAACGCAGGAAACATAATTTAAAAATTTGCATTTCGTACCCAGGATTAGAGAAACACTGTAAAGAAAATTCCCCGTGGGTTAACATGGGGATTCAGAGATTGCGAGATCAACTAATTAACCTTAACCAAAACTAAAACTCCCTGTCTTACATAAAGGACTGAACGTGAACCAAAAGTAACCTTGCCAAATATTACTGGGAAAAAAAATACTTACCAAAATATTAAACAGTGATGGAATATCTCCTCCAGGCTACGAGTTCCACATCCCTATCTACATTCGAAACTTGTGCATAGTGCGAGTAAATGTTAAAACCGAAATTCCAAAAAGGGAATCCTATTCATCCGGGTCAAAATGAACCAGGTGAAAGATTTTCGAACTGTTGCGTCAGAACGTTGAGTGACCTTAGAGGAGAAGTTCACGAAATCCCTCCCTCGCTACACGGACTTCAGTCGGACAAAAAAGAATTAATTATCAGCATTTTTATTTTCCATCTTCCTCTTCTTTTTGCCACGCCCCTTTTCAGTTTAAGCCGTTCTCGAAGAATATCGTGCATTTCTTGACATGTTCTGTTGATAACAAATTCCAGAAATTCCGAATGTTTACTACCGTGAAAATGACACAGATATCATCTGAGATTCTCCTGAATCATTTGTCCCCAAACACACTATTTGCTAATTCAATACATTTCTTGAGATATATTTTTAAGTTGTATGAAATCTGTTAATCTGTTTAAAAACAAACCAGATTTAAGAACATATAACGGTTTTTTAAATTTTTTTTTTGTTGCTGTTGTTGTTCTTTGTTGATGTTCTTTGTTTATTTTTCCACGCCTTTCGGCCAAGTCTCATATAAGAAAATCTTTCATTTTCCGTTGCACGTTCTTTTCACATACTTAAAAACAAATATGAACTAAAAATATATTAAGTTTTTACGTACATACATACATACATACATAGATACAGTGAAATTTCCAGTTGGCGGACAGTAATGATGCCCCAAAAAGTGGCCGTTTTGAGGGGTGGTCGTGGAAAAGAAGTATCTTCCATAACATTGACTCTTTGGTATCTGTAATCGGTTCCCAGTAAAATATGGCCATTTAGAGGGGTGGCCGGCTAGAGAAGTTTCACTGAATATGCATACATAATATACACTTTCGGCCAAGTCTCGTTTAGGAGAAAGTCTTGCATTTCCCGTTGCAAGTTGTTTACATTTGTTTAAAAACAAACATGAACTAAAAACACATTACGGTGTTTTGTTGTTTTATAAATATTACACACCTTCCGGCCAAGTAACACCTTAGTGAGTATTTTAAAACCTCGAACCGATTTTTTAAAAATAATATTTAATTCAAAAGAATCGCCAAGTCTCGTCTAAAAGAAAATCTTGCATATTCTGCATCAAGTTGCTTTCCTCTGTTTAAAAACAAACATGAACTAAAAAACATATTATGGTGTTTTGTTGTTTTTTAAATATTACACACCTTTCGGCAGTGTTGCCAACTTGGGGGTTTTCCCCCTAAATTTGGGGCTAAGTTAGATGAAAAGGGGTGTTTTTAGGGGCCACATTTTTTTAGGTGAATTTTGTGGGGGGAACATTTTTTAATATTTTGTACAATCGAGACGAGTTTTTTTATTAGATTATAAGTTCCATACATATATCAAATGTAAATAAACCTCCATTTCATTATGTAAGTGTGTATTTTCTATTTATATCAATTTATCTCTCAAACAGGATGCCTATTTGGAACCAGAATTTCTTTTAGGAAGGTCTAGGGTGATCTCAAGTTGGTGTTAGGGGGAAACGGGGATTTCGAGATGGCGCTAGGGGGAGGTTGGCAACACTGCCTTTCGGCCAAGTAACACCATAGTGCGTATTTTAAAACCTCGAATCGATTTTTTAAAACAATATTTAATTCAAAAGAATTGCCAAGTCTCGTCTAAAAGAAAATCTTGCATTTTCCGGTGTAAGTTGTTTTCCCATTCTTAAAAACAAGCATGAACTAAAAAACATATTACAGTGTTTGTTGTTGTTTATATATTACACACCTTTCGTCCCAAATCTCATTCTCAAGAGAAAATCTTGCCTCTGCCGTTGCACGATCTTTTATGTATGTTCAAAAAACAAACACGAACCAAAAACAAACTACGCTGTTTTGTTTTTATATGTAGTACACACCTTTCGGCCAAATCTCATCACGGAGAAAATCTTTGTAAATTTCCTTTGCACGTTCTTTTCAGTTGTTTACAAACAAACAAGAACAGAAAACATATTACGGTGTTTTGTTGTTTTGGGGTGGGTGGGTAAAAAATCACTGAGTTATAAATGTAGTTAATTAAAACGGTTACGGGCAAACAGGAGTAAGAAACAAATAAACAGTTTGATAAATGAGCCGGTAGCACTAAGGTGCTATTTTTATCAATTCATCAGATTTGTGTGTCAGCCTTTGTGTGTTCGCCAAAATTTCCAATAGGGCGAGTAATATACCGATGCCTTGGCGACATTTTAACAGAGGAAGGAAAAGTAATGAATTAAGGTGACTGTCTACGTTGAAAATGTCATTTTTTTACTATTTTGGTCGATTTTATTTTTTGTAAGAATCGTGTAATTCAATCTTTTCTCTCTTCAAAACCGTTTTGATATTCATTCTACATCAATTAGAAGCAGAGTTATAGCTATTTTAAAAACTTCGTCTGCTACAAAATTATAGTGACAAACAACTTTAAATGCGTTTTTCTCAGAATTATGTTTTTTTAACACAAATCTCTACCGTTATCATGATATTTCACATAATAATGCATATAATTTGATAAAATTTTTAGAAAATGTTTTAGATGCTATTGTTAATGAAATGGTCACAATAATTGGTGTATAATAAATAGTTTTATTTATTTGGGGCTGTTTTTATAAGGAAAGGAATGACGATTCGGGGAAAATTTTCATATTGGAACATAAAATTGTCTGTATTATTTTTGCATTTTAAAATTTCTCTTAGATTGTGGGTCATTTTAAAGATAACTGTCATAAGTATCATGTGTGAGAAGGAAATTAAAATAGTAGCATTAGAATTTTGTGCAGAGTGATAGGCGTTTTAGCTAAATTTCATTAAAAATTATTTCAAATTGACCAATTTATAAAAAAGTATGGTATTTACAGGTAAGTTTTTGTGTATTTTTTAATTTTTAAGTGTTTATTTACCATAAAAGACCAAAAAAATCCTTTAAAAAATTATTTTTTAAAAAAATTGGCTCCGAACGTAGGCAGTCCCCTTAATTCAACGATACAATAGCGCGCATTAAAAATCACTGAGTTATAAATGTAGTTAATTAAACATTTAATGACAAACAGGAGTAAAAAATGCTGAACAGTTTGATAAATTTTTCAAACTATTTTTGGACTTCGGAGTGATTTAGTTTTGAGGTTGAACTTTTTCCCTACAAGAATCTGTCAGTTTGCTGGCTTCTGTGTACTGTAACATATTCCGTGCTTGGTGTCAAAGCCGACACGCTAGGTAGCGTCACACCGGTTATGTTTAGTGATAAACAGCTTACTAATAAGACCTTTTTACACTGAATATCAATTTATTAGAGAGTCTGGATTAAATACTTCACGATTAGGTCGTGTTCTGGAACATATATTTTACATTAATAATGTCCTTTGAAGTCTGCGATGCACGCTAAAGATTGTCCGTTCAGCTGGCTGGCTGATCTGTCGCTACGGATCGTAGATCGGGCCTTCAGGCAATAAAACTCTAATTGCAGAAATCTCAGTTGCTGGGAACGGATTCCACTCGTCGGAACAGGCTGGAATGAGGCGAACTCGAACTCCAGACGCGGTGTGGTCTAATTATCAGAGTAGTGGACGGTTCGTCCCACGTTCTCACCAAAGAAGCTAGCTGCTTCGAAAATACTAAAGATCAAGTTTTGATCTCCAAATGACCCTTCTCAGCGAGAAAAAGGTCTTCTTCACACAGGGGGCTGAGCCTCCAAAAATATCGAAGTCACCAAAAATATCGAAGTGACTGGAGCTAGGAGATCAGCTATCCCTCCTAAACTCAGGCTTCGAATCTCGTCTCAAAACTCGTCTCCTCTCTAAAAATCTCCTGCATCCGTTTTTAACACTTTTTCCCCTGGCGAGATCTGTAACATCCTCCGTCTCTCAAGCTTGATTCGGATAGGCTGGTCCGCCTAGGCCGTGTGCAAAACGGTGCTTGTTCTTTATTTCTTCAGCGCACGTTGGGTCATTAAGTCGTCTCATCAGGGGGATGGTCTGCCTTTGTTAGTCTTTTGTGATATAGTGTCTTCGCTGTAGACATCGGGGCGCCTCGCTATTGTCAAGTCGCTCCTCGCCTGCGAGTCGAAAACTGACTCCTTTTGTAAGTGACCCTCGGCCGGGGGAACTATTCTTTTCGCATTCCGCCGCTGGGCTTTGAGGAGGGGAAATCTCACAGTACTAACCCTATTGGATTCGCTCACCTACGGAAAAAATGTGTCTACTATTGACAGCTACATAAATGCTGATTATCCAATAAAAATGGTATTTTCAGATAGCCCGAACTTTTCCGCACTTTGCAACAGGATTCATTGTATAAATTTCGTCCACCAAAGGAATTTAGGAGCGTTTAAAACACACTATACCAGATTTTTTTCAACAAATAATTTGAATTTTAAAATATTATTTGCAATTTTTCAAAACTAAAATTGTCCAAAGGGGTAAAATTTCTTCCTCTATTACGGAGTACAATAAAAAAAAAATAAAATAAAAAAAAAATAAAAAAAAAAATAAAAAAAAAAAAATCTTGAAACTTAAGTTGGTAATCCTTGGAAACATTTTCTCCATAGGTTAACACTAAGGTGGGAGAATCCAAGCACACAGCATCCTTAAAGTGCTCACTTTGGCTCTATACTCACATAACGTAATACTTTAATACGAATAATTGCTTTTATCGGTAGCATTTTAAACTCTTCTTAAAGTTACGATTTCAAGATCATCTTAAAAGGGGGAAAATTCCGATATAATGATGTATATTTATGGTATTTATCATCTATAGAGAAATATTTGAGGAAAAAAAGAAATGGGACTCATCTTTCGATAAGGTATCTGACGAGCTGAGTGGTCTCTGACAAAGACACAAAAAAAAACGTCAACTTTAAATTGAAACAGGGATAAGCATACCTTCAAGGTAAGAAACACTCATGCAGTTGGGAATACTGATAAAATAACGATAAGATCAAATTATCTATCCCAACTAGAGCTCTTTGTTTTCTAATACTGCCACGGGCAAAGATGATTCATTTTATTTTTTATTTTTTTAAAAGGAATACACGACCGAAAAAAAAGGACCCTTAATTAATTTTAATAAATTTTGTAATCGTCGTTTAATTTCTTGCCGAGCAGGCGAAAATCCTTTATTTGTAAATCGCGAGCTAAGTTAAAACACTCCTTTCCTGACAGCTGACAATAGATGAATGTCGAAAAGAATTGTGACAATATATCACTGATGGGTCTCTCTTACTGATTACTATATACTTAAATTTTAACGTAGGATTACGTTCCTCAATAACGGTCCTCGAGAGAGAAAAAAATTGTCCTGCGTCGCGAGTTATAATTTTGGCAACGCGCCAAACCCAAAAAAGTAGCAGTATACAGTTAAACAGAAAAGTATCAAAAGGCGTTAAAAAAAAAAAAGAAAGAGGTAAGCAAACGATAAGTAATCCTACGTTATTACCCGCGGTAGTTTCGTTAGAGGAGATTACCAAAAATATTTTTTCCATGTTTTTATTAACTCGCTTTCTTGTTTGTTTGTTTGTTTGTTTGTGTGTGTGTGTGTGTTTGTTTGTTTGTTTGTCCGGTACAAATCTTGCAATCGATTTTTAACTAACTTCCCGACTAGCTAGACATTTGAAACTTTTAGAATAGCTCAGAACACGATAACAATGCATTTTTTTTATACTTTTATCCATCTTTAAGCAGAATTGAATTAACTTTCAGTTCTTTTCAGTTAATTTTGTTTTGTAGACTGGTGCAGCCATCTATCGGCCGGGACGGGAACGAAAAGTTAAACGCAAGTCAACTTCCAGTTAACTTCATTTTCTTTCAAGTTGATGGGATAATTCATCAAACAATTTTTTTAAAGTATTTATTAATACATAGAATTGTCAAGTTTATATGATTCAACAGAAAACATGGTATATAAAAAGTTCTTTTTATCTTGTAATTATTTTAGAGTCTCTCTGGTTAGCTTACGAAGAAAATTTGTCTGATGATGGTCGATTTGTATTTAAATATATTTTTTAATTGTACTCTGTAATATAGAAAGAAATTTTTTGCCCTGCTATATTTTTCCTTTTATAAATTTCGTACGTCAAAAGGAAATTATTTGTGTTTGAAACAAAGTATACTAATATGGCTGCCACCCAGAAGCCTTAGTTACAGCAATAAACTGCAGTATAATCATTGACAAAATGTGTGGCTAGTGTTCTTAAAAGTAGTAAACAGCTAATTTTTAAGAAAGAGGGGTTTTATTAAATCTCTATTGATTAACTAAGCGAATTCGGGGTGGGTATGAAGTATCCTTAACTTCCCCCCTCCCCCTCCCCACTAAAAAACACAGACAAACAAACAAACAAACAAAAAGCCGCGAACCTGACGACGAAAATCCTTCGAAAGATAATCCTTACTATACGCTGACCGCGCACCTCAAACGAAAGTTCAAAAGAATCGTTACGTTATCTCACCGATTGGTCTTTCCTAGTGCTGTAATTCAAGATTTTTTTTTGTTTCTTAAAAAACAAACAAACAAACAAAAAATACGGCTTATTCTTCTCTCTCAATCCGTAAGACTTCTGTCTGATCGAACAAGCAAACAAATAAAAAAAGTGCAGACGCTTTAATCCCGGCAGAAGGAGCCAGATCGCTCTGTTTTTCTTCCTTCTTTCCCCTCTCCGCTCGCACTTTACCTGATAAACAATTAGATTCCTCGCGAGAAAGAAACAAAAAAACAAAAGTAGAGCAAGAATAGTTGCGACTCTGTAACCTGGAGTTATCGTTGCATCATCGTCTGAGGGTGAAACCAGCAGATAACTGCCGATGCGAATAATAACACGCTGGCAGATGGCTGGGTTATGCATAGTGATGCGACATCGATAACAAAACATCGATGTTTTGAAACATCGATATCCAATATTAAAACATCGATGCTAATAAAACATCGCCCAAAAACCATCGATGTTTTTAAACATCGATGTTTTAGAACATCCATTTTTTAAAACTGTTTTAGTAATCTCTAACATTAATGTTACTTCCGTTAGTCGTGGGAGGAGGGGGTGATTTAATTTTACTCTCTGATTGGGCAGACACAAATGACAAAAACTTGGTTGCTTTGAACTACATTGATGACTCAAAATTCTCGTTGTAAATACCTCCATGTTTTGCCTTCAAATGTCCAGATAAATTCGTGGTATTGCCAGAAGTTTTGAGGGACTTAAGGCAAATATTGCATTTCGCCAATTTGTCAGAGGTTTTGTAAAAATATTTCCAAACAGTACTTTTGGGAGGCATCTTACTAATAATATTAACGTCAACTTATATAAAACCAGAACAAAACAAAAACTTAAATGGATGCACTCGTGTATATACTATTTGTAAAATAAAACGCCATGGAAAGTTCTGGAGTGTCAGGAACATTCCAAGCGTTCTGATTGGTTCATTGGTTGTTAATTGCCATTTGTCTGTTTGCTAAGGAATCATTCCCCCTTTTGTATTCGTCCTTTTCAGAATTCAGACTTACATTTACTGAGTTTGACAATTATGCTACGTGGTAATTTTTTTTTATTACGGTACTTTTTCATTAAAAAAAAACATCGAGACAACGTAAAACATCGAGTACAAAACATCGATGTTAAAAAAACATCGGCTTCAATAAATCGATGTTTAAAACATCGATGTATTTATTAAAACATCGATGTTTTGAAACCATCGACATCGATGTCGCATCCCTAGTTATGCACTGAGTCAACACGCCATCATAGTATCATAGGTTCAGTGAGATGGCCAAGGTAGTGATGCGACATCGATAACAAAACATCGATGTTTTGAAACATCGATATTCAATATTAAAACATCGATGCTAATAAAACATCGCCCAAAAACCATCGATGTTTTTAAACATCGATGTTTTTGAACATCCATTTTTTAAAACTGGTTTAGTAATCTCTAACATTAATATTACTTCCGTTAGTCGTGGGGGAGGGAGGTGATTTAATTTTACTCTCTGATTGGGCAGGCATAAATGACAAAAACTTGGTTGCTTTGGGCTACATTGATGACTCAAAATTCTCGTTGTAAATACCGCCATGTTTTGCCTTCAAATGTCCAGATAAATTCGTGGTATTGCCAGAAGTTTTGACGGACTTAAGGCAAATATTGCATTTCGCCAATTTGTCAGTGGTTTTGTAAAAATATTTCCAAACGGTACTTTTGGGAGGCATCTTACTAATAATATTAACGTCAACTTATATAAAACCAGAACAAAACAAAAACTTAAATGGATGCACTCGTGTATATACTATTTGTAAAATAAAACCCCATGGAAGGTTCTGGAGTGTCAGGAACATTCCAAGCGCTCTGATTGGTTCATTGGTTGTTAATTGCCATTTGTCTGTTTGCTAAGGAATCATTCTCCCTATTGTATTTGTCCTTTTCAGAACTCAGACTTACATTTACTGAGTGTGAAAACTGTGCTACGTGGTAAATTTTTTTTATTACGGTACTTTTTCATTAAAAAAAAACATCGAGCACAAAACATCGATGTTAAAAAAACATCGGCTTCAATAAATCGATGTTTCGAAAACATCGACATCGATGTCGCATCACTAGGCCAAGGATGTAATAGATTCAGATTTAGAGGTGAGAGTCATAAAATATCAGTCGACGCTATTAACTTTTTGTTGATTCCTACTCTCTTCGAAAATATTAGGGGATAATTAAACATGATAAAGGTACCATGCTATAAACTTTTTCCTTTTCTTTTTTAAAGGTTCATTTTCAAGATAGCATATCAGGGCTGGCCAAACTGTGGCTCTTTCTGTCCTCTAGAATTTTGGAAACTTGTTCCAGGATCAAAATATCCAAAATTAAAATGTAACCTCGTTTTTTTTTTTTTTGTACAACTTATTGCTGTGAAATCTTGTATTTTATATTTAGGAAGATAAAAAATAAACGACGCTTAATGTTGGCAAATCAACGTCTAACTCAATTGCTACGACCTTCAACATTTCAAAATATGTCAGATTTAAATGATTTGACAAAACAATTTTTAAAAAATTATGAAAAGGTATTCAAACTATCAAAGATTTTACAAATATTAGTTATTTTAACACCTAAAGAATGATATATTTAATAAAAGCATTAGAAAGAACAACTTTTTGTTTTCTTTTTGGCTCCTCTAAGTATGTAGACATCCCCAGTGCTATTTATGTTGGCAACCCCTGCAATATAATATACATGGATGTCAGGTGTAACTACGTTACGTACGCCACGCCCTCCAACGTACAAGAAATATATACATGTTTATATAAAATGATTACACTACAGTATTATTAATTTCTGGAATTAAATCGTGCAATGCAAGTTAACAGACAATCATAAAGTGCTATGGGCATTCAGTAGTAAAAAGATGACATATGCAAGAGGCTTCAAATATTTTTATTAAAATTTAGGGCAAATCCAATGATTACTTGTAAAATCCCTCGTATGCCCGAATTTTAAAACTTTTCTGTTTTATGGATCGCTAAAAAAAGAACTGTGAGACAGATGATTACCAAACATCTTAAATATTTCAGTATTATTGAAGAAATTTGAAGTTTAGAAATCACTTAAAAGAAAAATATGTTTCGAAATACATACAAATAGGCAGCCAGACAGATAATCCCCAAAGCTTTTACGTATTTAAGGTTTAAGTCTAAAAATTACTTTTTACCTAAAAAAAGTGGCAGGCGACTTATAAGTATAACCAGAAAATTATTATTTTTTTTTAAGCGTCAGTACATGCATCACGCCAGAGTCAAATGATTTTATTTAATAATATAAATAGTAGATATTGCGTCAATGTCTGGTATTTGTGTTGTTGTTGTTGTTGTGGCTTATGCCCCTTGACCGACAGTATATCAGATCAAGTCCATAAAGGCTATTGGGCAGAGTAGTGCGGCTCTGGTTTTAAATAGCACCACAAGGGTCGGAGTCCGACTTGGCTAAAGAACCGGTCCCGTAATTTTGAACCGAGTCAAGTGACGAGACCGGACCACTTGACCCCGCACCTCCAGGGGTAAATTTTGAGAACTTGGAGGACATTGCAGCCACGACAGATTTTTCGTGCACCAGCCGCCATTAGCGTCGGATTTGTCAGCGACCGGCATCGAAAAGGCAGCGAGACGTTCAGATCACTGACTCGCTGCCTTTGCCAACTGGTCCACCGCGCCCGGATGGCAAAAGCAGCCAGATTGTAATCGACTAAGTAAAATTAGTTTCTAACCAAGAAAATCGTAAATCAGGAAGGTGTGTTGAAATACTACAAAGAATCCCACCAGCACAGTACACAATCATACCAAAATTAAATGGTTGGTTAGTTGATATGTCTGAGTATGGATTTGTGATGCGCACGGTCGTCTTTTGCAGCATGGGGGCTAAATTGATAGAGGGAGAGTAGCCAAAGCCAGGTCAATTCATCGTGGCGTGTGAGGGAAGTTTTAAAAACGGCATCTTTTCGAATTTTCAAACAGACTCTTACGTAATGCATACTATTGTAAATAGTTTACTTAATAGAATAACGGACATTTGGTAAAAATATGTGTTAAATGGAAGGAATTTTTTATTTTTTTTTATTTTAAAGAAATACAATTTTTTGTAAATGACAGAACTTTAAAAAAGCAGAAAAAGTAAATAAATTTGATAATAATGTTATGTAAAATAAATAACTTCCAAATCATTCTCCGGGTCTTTATGACATAGGATTGCTCGATAGCATCTCTATAATTTATTGTTTTAGATACCGTCTTTTCTATAGAAATGATTGCTAGATCATTCAGTCACTCTTGATTTGCTGTTGTTCGTAGACAATTCCTTAAAATTTTCAGCGATGACAAACTGCGTTCGGCTGCTGCTACATCTACAGGTAGAAGAATTGTTGGAAGGCACAACAACGTTTGGAAATAGCATTCAAAATTTATTGCTCATAATCTCAGCCAGTTATAATAGTCTAAACATTCGCTTGTATTTGAGTATTTTTTTAACGAATTTCGTCATATATAAGATTAAATTACTAATATTCTTTTCTTTAACTAGTTAAAATTTTCTCATTTCTACTCTGTCGTTCGCCGCATCATCTGTGGGGCCGGCTCTGTAGAGTACAGAACAGAGTAAAATATTTTGTATACAAACAGATGAACGAATAAGTGGAACACCATCACATTAGAAAAAAAAATCCCCCAAAATAATGTTAAAAATGTAAAAACACGTCATTTATTTCATCAAGCCGTTATCTGAAAGAGAATAAATATTCGCCTTGTAGTGTGTTAAAGCCTTCCATCGACCGAGAGGCGATTTTTACAATACATACACGCGTACACACATAGATATACAAATAAATACCATTCTTATTTCCTTTCTTTCTACATCTTTCGCCCTCTCTAGGGACCAGTTAATTATATTCAATTATATACCTGATATCGAATCGTTAAAAGGATATTGATTACAGTTGGTCGAAATTGTCACAGAATTTGGCGGCAAACAAAACGCAAACGATATGTTCCCTATATCATTCAAAAGCATAATATAGCTTGAATCTGAAGTTGTAACAACACGTCATTTATTTCATCAAACCGTTATCTGAAAGAGAATAAATAATTTTCCTTGTAGTGTGTTAAGCCTTCCATTTACCGAGAGACGATTTTTATAAATACATACACGCGCACACACATACATATACAAATAAAATCCATTCTTATTTCCTTTCTTTTTACATCTTTCGCCCTCTCTAAGCAGGGACCAGTTAATTATATTCAATTATACACCCGATATCGTATCGTTAAAGGTTATCGATTATGGCTGGTAGAAATTGTCACAGAATTTGGCGGCAAACAAAACGCAAACGATTTATTCCCTATATCATTCAAAAGCATAAATAATATCGCTTGAATCTGAAGTTTAAATCCTTTCACTTCTTTCCCATTGCATGAAATGGAAATAAAGGGAAAAGTACTTACACCAGGCAAGGTCAAGAAACTGATAAAAGCGAATTCGGCAGATTTAAATATGAGACATCTTTACAAGGCTAATTGAGCGCTTGGGGAATTTAATCCGTACGGTTTGACTACGCGGTTATTCAATAAGGAAAACTCGAGATTTGGTCTGCCGCATTGTGACTTGTTTCGTAATAAATAGACTGATAAGAAGCTTATCGTATTCACACACAAAAAAAGAAAAGCTCAACTCTATAATAAAGCTGTATGTGCTCAAAGAAACCGCTTGGCATAAAAGAAAGATCCAAGGATAGTGCCAAATTAGGACAAAAACTGCGAGGAGATACGTTAATTAATTTCAATTTGTAAGTAAAATTATTCATTATTATTATTATTATTATTTAATTATACCAGCAAAAGTAACTTTTTGTCCTCACAATGATTAAACGCCATGCAAGCAAAACCCCTTACATATTGTTCATTCACAAAACCAAAAGTAACTAAACGTGCTTCTAAACACGCGTTCTCTCAGAGTACGTAAGGAGGTGCAAGGTATACTCGCGAAATTTTTTATTCTGCTATACGCAGGGCCTCACAGAAATAAACGGGCTATTGACTAGCGGGAGCCCCATTGACGAAGGATGAAAATTTCAAAAGAAAGAACTTATCAGAAATGTCTTCGTCATATTTATTTAGATATAAATTTTTAATTAATATTAATAAAAATTGACTTTCAGCTTTAAAAAATCAGTAGTTGCATAAACAACAATGGTGTGCTCTCTTACATTAGAGTACATGAAAAATTAAGTATTTTCATGATTTATATTTAATAAAAATACCACGTGTTTTTTTCAATATATTCTTATTTCTAGGAAGTCAATTATCAATGCAATATCGAAATTGACATGCAACAGCACCAATCCATTCAGTCTCTCTTGACACAAAGTAGGGCGATGGCAGGATTTGTTTTTCTTTAAGATAAAATCACTTTCCGTTGATACAAGATAAGCACGTAAAGTTAAGGATGCTGTAAAAAGTATAAGCAAACTTATAGTAAAATTAAGTTCCATTCCTATGTGTCGTGAAGCAAATTTTTGTAGCAGTTGGCTTTATTTAAAAATTTGATTCGTCTCAAGTTTTGTAATTTCATCGCTAATACTTTTTTTTTAATCTTCCACTTTACTATGAACTAATATTTTGAATTTGTCTTTTTTCAACGTCATAAATAAACCAGAACACTGAAAATAAATAATTAGCATATTTCGCGTAACGATTCAAAATGTCTATTTATTCTGATAGCAGTATCAATACCGAGGAGAAAAACATTGATTTTGGAACGCCACTCAGCATCTGAGTGTTGATGTTTCATGTACTCTGAAAATTCTTAGCCTAATCCTCTATTTCAAGACCGAGACGTCGTTGAATTAATTACGTCGTTAATACTGTAACTAATACAGGTGAAGCCACGGGACTTAAAATACATTTATCTTACCTGTAAGCCACCCACTTGAATTTTCAATTTTTTTTTTTTTACCCTAATTTAACGCGGATACGAAACTGATCTACTTTGAGAAGTTGTCAATGGCAACTAATTCGATTAGATATATAACTGACACTTCTGAACGCATAAATCAGCCATTCTCTCTAGCGCCAATAAAAAAGCTTTCACGGCGTCAACGTACTACCTTTCATGCCAAAAAAAAATAGAGAATTTTTTTCAGACATTCAGGCCAAAAAAATACAAGCAAAATCTATTATTTGGATTAAAAATAAGAGTTTGCATCAATAATAGATGTCATAATATCTCTGATAGTTATTATGACTTAGTTCATGCCATTTATGTCAGATGCATGTCTTTGGATCCGTTGCTAAAGGATGTGCTGAAGGATCTGAGAACAACAGTTCGTAATTTCCTTTAAAAGAGATGCTAAAAATTGGCTCACTTAAGAACTAATTTTTCAAATTGGTTCTTAAAAAAGTGGGAAAATTTCTTTACAAATTATGAATCAAATCCCATACTAAATGAATCATTAAACTGTTTATCTATTAAATAAATTTAATTAGTATATGAAAATAAATGTTTAACTGGTGCCTTGGAAAGGAGAGCTAATCTTTCTAACGACAGCTGCTGTGTATAATCAATACATAATTTATGGACCAAAAAACTGTTGTACCTCATTCTCCTCCGAAAAGCCGTTGGAGAAAATTTTTAGCATATCTTTTAAAGGAAATTACGAACTGTTGTTCTCAGATCCTTCAGCACATCCTTTAGCAACGGATCAATTTTAAAAGTTAAAAAATTAATTCAATTTTATAACATTGTTTAAAACTTCAGCGTTAACCATATGAATTCAACACAGTCATAAAATTTATGAATCAAATTATAAAATCCTATCATTGATGGCCGAGTTCAAAATTTCTTTCGGCTTCAAGAATAAATTTTAAAAAACTGCGGCTTTTATTTCGCATGTATTTAAAATTTCACTTGATGTATCTGTTTATTTAACTGTTTCGGTGAACGAAATTGAGTTCAAGAGATTTTAGCTAAATGTCTGCTTTCCGACAAGGAAAAAAAATTAAGAATTAGAAAAAGGCTTAAAAGTAAACAAAACGAAATTATTTATAAACAGCAAAGCAATAAACAAAACCCACATTCACTCCCACATTCAGTTGCAGCTGTGGAAGAAAACACAATCACCATTTCATCGCTGAAGCAGATCTAAATAACATTCTAAAGAGGAATCAGGAACAAAGAACCGGAATTAAGTTGACACTAATCCCGCACTAAAGTGCATAATAAACGTTTTAAGCTTATTCTCATTAAAAATTTTAGTTCCTATCAAAAAACACTTGGAAACATTAACTTCTCTTAGGTATTGCATCTCAGTTATGTGAGGTTATATTAGAAAGGGATAAAACCGGATAAAATAAACAAAACAAGAATCGCAGTGGCAGATTGATAAACTGTGTACACGTCACGTCTACGACGCAGACAGGTCGTTTACCCGCTATCTGCGCATGCGTTAAATCCCCCTGGCTGGAATTCTCTGATAGGTTGCTATGATTAAATGTTTAGCTCCTCTTTTGGCTTCGGTAGAAAAATGAGTAATGTAGGTCAGGGATTTCCCCACGCTTAGTGCTGGAGATTACGTGATGTGGGAATACGGCCTTTCTTCATTAAGATGTGTGTCCATTGCAGATAATTCCCTAATCTTGTTAAATAAACAGGAGAAATTTAAAACTGAGTAATACAAACAAACCAAATGGATAATCAGTTAAAGCTTTACCTGTCCCCTATCTGGTGTGATTTATTTAATTCATATCAAGCATTACAGAATCCATTTGTTTGGCAGAATTTCTAAGAATTCGATCAGCTAGGCTTATCATTTACACTGACGATTTTCAATTTGGCCTGTATTAACAATTATTTAAAAAACTACATTAATGGTATCCATAATGATATATTTCATCAGTATTCTACGAGTTCAATTTAATGTGCTTGTGTATTTAATCACACTTGTGGTGTCATGTATAGACAGTGCAAAGAATCCAGCTCCACGGTTCAGAATATCTCATTCCAAACGAAATATATATACAGGGCCGCCCAGAGGGGGGGGGGGGGCAACTGGGGCACTTTGCCCCAGACCCCCAACTGCCGGATTTCATACTAGTGTTTAGTTTTTACATGTTTACTTTTATGGTCTGTAGATTTCATGAATTAATTTCTTTTCAAATTATAACAAAAAATTACAAAATAAAATAACCATAAATTAAAAAATAAAAAATAAAATCTACTGAATACAAATGTTTGTTAATGCTCTACTAGTATCGGTAGATTAATAAATTTATGCTTTATGCATAAATGTATTTTTGTATTTTTGCTTTTGAATTAGAATATTAATAAATACTAATGCTTTATTTCAATTTTGTTAAATTAAATCTTAACAGAATTTTAATGCATTGAAATTTAATTTGGACAGGTAATATCCTGTCCAAAAAGGACAGGTAATATCCTGTCCAAAAAGGGCAGGTAATATCCTGCCCCCCCCCCCTCCCCGAAAAAAAAAAATTCGTATCTGAAATCATTTTTATTGATTGTTATGCATGTTGTAATTTTATTTTGTAATTTTCTGTGAAGATTTTTCAAATTTATCACTTTTTTGGAGTATAAATTTCATGAATGAATTTCCTACATTTATGTTATTAAAATACATCTAAAATGTCTTTATTAACCTTACTAAAATAAATTTTTCATTTTTATTTGTCATGTTTAATAGTTTGTTATCTTGATTGGTTGGCATTTGTGCGTATTTCATTTTCCGAATAGTGATATATTTTTTTCCAGCTCTCGAATAAAACATCAGTTATGTTTGGACTTTACTGTGATCAATAGGCCAGATACAAAATTTTCATACTGCATTGCCTATGCTACTCCACATGTGTACTTATTGTTTATTTATCTCTGCGGAGATTTCCACGCTAGTTGGTTGGTTGACTGTGCTACGGTTATCTTTTACTACACGAGAGAGAGAGATAGGCAGTCCGGGGCCACCAGCCAAATCTACAAACAAACTTGGCAACAGTGGGACTATAGACTGGGCATAAAAGAGAAAAAAATATGCAAATTGGTCAGAGGATTTATCAAAAATTAAACATGCTAAAATATTTTTAATTTTCGAATATTTTTCACATGTATAGCAAATTTTCTATCGAGACACTTTTGAAAAAGAAAGAATCATTATAAAATACGCATAAATAATAATTTTAAAAAAATTCTAACAAGGACCCCTTAAATGTGACAGAGAATATTCATTTTTGATCCTTTGCACTCAGATTCTGTTGTAACATGATCCGCCATTTTTTTTTACTTCTGCTGTATAAAAACCAAGAATTAATTACCAGAAAGATTTGTTTTAATATTTAAATTCTTTAGTAACAAGAATATAAAAAAAAAATTCATTTTTTTTTACTTCTGCTGTATAAAAACCATGAATTACCAGAAAGATTTCTTTTTTTTAATATTTAAATTCTTTAGTACCAAGAATATAAAACATTTTTAAGTTCTTGGTTTGCATCTGCATCTCATTTTTTTTCCCATTTATCCTTCTAAATGGGATAATTTTATAGATTACACGTAACTATGTATTGTCTTGTAAGTCTTCATGTTCAGTTAATTTCTAGAGTAAGTTGTAAGAAATAATGTACACTATCGTGAATTATGCTGTATCGCTCTGACAGAGTGAATTGATAAAGCATTATCGTACATCTGTTAATAAAATGATTATTTTAACGAATCATTAAATTGTTTGTTTACCACAAAATTTCCCTTAAGAGTAAAAGATTAAATTATTGTTTTTAAAATAAACAAAGATGCTATTTCACCACGCATTTATACAGCTATGTTTTTATAATTTAATATGAATGAAACCTTTAGGAATCAAAAATAGTTATAAAACTAAAAAATTCTTTCTGTAACTTCTGCAGGTTTAAATAAGAGGGGTTCTATGATCTAGGAACCAAAAGAATAACCCCTAAACCCCACCTACGAAGGGAAGTTTAGAGTATTGAATATATTTGTATTAAAAATTGTGACATCCTCGCTACCACGTGAATATGTGTGTAAGAGGGTGAAAGGTATATAAATAGTACTTTTAATAGTAGAACCAATTTAAATTAGCTCCAGGGCTCACGTTAGTCTTATTTTGGAACAAAGGATTAGGCTTTTTTTTACATGCTCAATCGCTCATAGATCATAAAGAAAGCAAACTTTTTAAACAACCAAAATATTAGATATACGCGAGAGCATTTAAGACTTTACAACAATTTATAGATTTAAAAAGAACACTGATTCAAAACTGAAACTTAGCTCGAGTTTATATATATTTATATATCTTTAAAGAATGTAATTAGAGAGATAAATAAAAATACCTAAGACATTCGACACACACAGCTAGTTTTTGGCTTAGTAATTCACCTTTTGGCGACACTAGAATCAAGAATGAGTTTATATCTGGCAACCCCAAAACTTACGTGAATTTTCTAACGCAGACAACGGCGGAGGAATACATATACCAACAATCATTGGCAAGTAGCCAACAGTCTTATATTATCATCTTGACCAACATAAAGCAAAGATTTTCAATAAGCTAAGCATAACTAATCTAAAAATTGTCCTAGAAGGAGCTTTCTCGCTTTATAAAAGAAGATAGCAGTTATTTAAGTCAGCTCTACTTTGTTTGGATCATTTATACAGTCCTTATCCCGGTTAGGCCAGACCAAAACAAAGAGGAGTGTTGTGTTGTCTTTCTCTGCCGGTTCGCTTTGGTGATAGACGTGTTTAACTGGTCGTCCGATAAGTTTACCTGCTATTTAATAGTGATCCACTATTAGCGGATTTATTATCGTCAAAATGCCCAGCAAAGAGGATATATGTGTTGTTCAAGAGACTTTACCTTCGAGTAAAAAGGATTTCTTAACTGCAGACGTGGAAGAACTAGTAGCTGCTATTAAACACAACTTGCAGTTGAAATCGAAGCCTCGTAATAGTGTATGTCGTAAACATAGGAGAATGTCGCCATACACAGCACCGGTACGGACAGTTTGCCGGCGTAATACAGGTGACAAAGAAAACGCTATGGAACATTCCACTCACAGTTGTAAATATTGCATTTTAAAATCCAAATCACCCATTACAGATAGTTCTGATGATCCTTATGAAATGCTTCAAGAACTGTTACGTGAAGGTAGTTTAATCAAAGAAGCTGTTAAAAGGTTACAATTAGACTCTCAAAACAAAAGGCCGAAAAAATACAAATATGACTTCGACACAGAAAGTGAATCAGAAATCATAGATGTTGAAAATTAATATAAACTTTGACTTTTTTTTTTAGTTGTGTGTGATTGAGTATGTATGCATGAACGATGTTCGAGTTAACTGTTCTTCATCCTCAGTACCTGCTTTTGACAAAATTTTCCTAGCAACTCAATGCGAAAATTTTGGAAGTACATCGACATTTTCTCTTTCATTTCCACCTCACTGTACCTGCATTAAGAAACTCATGTTATTTGTTACTCATCTGGATTTCGTTTTTTAGAACCTTGAAGAGAACACCAGCCTTATACTAATGCACCAAGCTTCTGTTATATCGTTGGAACTACTTGGAGTTAATGCATTACAAGGATTTTTTTCACGAACGCTAGGTTTGTTATGACTGAACTTCTGGATTCATTTCTGTTTCTAATCTTTTGAAATTTACATGTTATCTCTTATTAAATTGCGATAATGCATATTTTAAAATGTAATACTTACGTTCAGATCTTTAGTTTTAAGTCGTATTGCAAAGTAAATTACTGCCATAGTTTTGTATGTTTAAGAACGATGTAATACAAAAATTAAAGAGCTAATGGCAAGTCAATGGAATTAAGGTAATGCACTGTGGAATATGAAATGCTATGCATTATGAAATTTTAACGTTTAACTAATAAAATTATTGCAACAAAGCAAAAAATTTCACCGACTAAATTTAGAATAATGTGAAGTATATTTATTCATTGTAAATACTACTTCAGTATAAAAGTAGTCATGATTTTGCATAATGAAGAGTCATGCATCTAATTTATATATTACAACTTTGGAAAAATTTAAATTTAGTCTAGCTTGCATGTTTTTGCTAACTAGATAGTAATTGGCAATTAAAATGATGATTGAGTGTATATTGTTACAATAGTCAATGTGTATATTAATAATTTGTAATTCCTTAAATAACCATTCATATTTGTAAGAGGGTGTAATTTGCCGAATTGCAGTATTAAGTTTTAAATAAGTTTTTGAAAACTATGCTTATTCTTAACATGTATTGAACTCTATGAATCGAAATTTAATGCATATTACATAATATGATAAACATATGCAGGAATTGTGTAATGTGAGACTTTACTCTTTCAATTTATTATCAATTATATTAACAATATTGGTTATCTCTTGCATTTTTTTTTTTTAATTTTAAGAAATTTTAAAACTACTCTCTGCTATTATGAAAATAACTCTTATAGTTTCTCTGCACTTTAATTATTCTCTTCAATGTGTAAGGAAACCACAAACTATTTCATTAATGTAGGGTTGCCAAATAACAAGTTATCAGAGTGTGTGTTTGTTCTTATAAGTTGATTCAATAGCATATATTGTATTGTGTTTACAATAAGAGTATGTGTAAACATGTGAATGATTGATCATAACTGACTGGAGAAATTTAAGACTTGTAAATATTCTGATTTCGATAGATAAATTTCACTGTCACTGTATTATTGAAGGGGAATTTGAAGGTGTCAGTATGTATAGCAGTTCTATCTTATGTAGCTTATTAATTGCATTAATGACATAAAAAAGTTAAAGTGGTTATCAATTGCATTTAAAAAAATCAATATTTGTAATAGTTTTAATTCATAACAGTCATTATTATTATTGAAAGTGTTTATAAAGGTATTCATAATAAAGTATATGGGCTTGCAGACATACTACAATTAAGTAATTTCATCTTTAATGTTCATTTTTAATTAATTATAACTTGACTTGAAAGTTGTCTATCCTCAAGCTAGGCTGAGTTTGGAGTCTTGGTTAAAATGTTTTTTTTTTTCTTTATGTTACCAATATAGAGATTCCAAATTACAGCTTAGCTTGTGCAATTAACTTAGTCTTTTAATTTTCGTATATTTTGGGTTCAAGGGGATGCTTTAATCTAAATAATTTTATTTAGCATGAGATATAACTTTCTTTTATTATAAATCTGTTGCAGCATTTGGATTAAGTGTTAGCTTACACGTTATCCATGAAGCTTTGAGAGTAATCCAGTTTTCAATTTTCTTCAATCATTTTGATGCCTGATGCATTTAAAGAGGTGAAAATAAAGCTTACATGTATATACCATTGTATTAAGTGGAATTGCTAAAATTAAGTTTGTAGAAATAACACATTATAATAAATTACTAGCTTGGGGGGGGGTGCTTGTGTTTTAAGAAATATTAGTTTTAAATATGTTGAGAATTCTGTATTTATTTTTTTTAGCTTATCATGTATTTTCATGTGAAATATGAGAATTTTAAAATAATAGTTACTTTACATTTACCTTAATTTCTGATGATCATGACTGAAGTAGAACTTGGTAATGGCTAAATATACTGATAACCTTGCACCAAAATTCATTAATGTTGCACTCGTACTTGTATTGATTTATCAAAGATCCATTAATTTTTAAAATTAAGATCTAAGATTTATATATGTTAATTTAGTTTATTGTGAAAGTTGTGTGATTATTTTTACATGTTTCACCCAGAAGTATATACTGTTTCATTTCCTGTCATAAGTATTATATACTCCTACAATGTACAAAGATCTACCGAGAGGTAAACCATTTAAAGATAACATCTAATTACTGTGTCAAATTGCTGAATATTTTTTAGTTATAACTGGAATTTATAGTTAGAATATTGAACTCTACACTGCCAATAATGCTCATGACTAATTTTAGTCACGTTTTTAACTCAGGTGTATTAGCAGTACTTGTTAGGACTAATTTTTATTTATCATAAAATTAATTCCAAGTTTTAATAAGTAAAAGATGGCATTTTGGCAACCCTACTTGCCTACAGTTTACTGAATCTGGATGTTATTATGTTAGATTGTGTGATGTGCTGTCCCACCAATGTATGTATTCAAACTATTAAGAATTGTGATATGTAAGGATGTGGTATTGGTCCAAGTTTCCTTGTACAAAGAAAGTTTGTGATTGACAAAAGCTTTGTGTGACAAAGTAAGGATGTTGCTCTCATGACTGATGAAGACAGGGAAAAAATAAATTTTTTAAGATATAAATATTTGTGTTGGTTTTTTTTAAATTTTTTTTATTCTTCTTCCAATTATTATTTTTCAGGTATTATATGAAGAAGTTGGCAGCATTTAGTATTTATAGGTCAAGATCACTTGTGAAATCAAATTTAATCAATTTTTAAAAATAAATTAGGGAGAATTTGTTAACTAGTATAGAAGAGAACTACATGCATTTTTATTATCATCTTAAGATCAATAAATTTCTTCATTATAACAATTTTTAGATACCAGCTAACATAAAATCTGAAACTTATGTGCTGAAAGAAGTATTAAAAAAAATTTTAATCTTTCCATTGAAGGGGGAAAAAACTACTTGGGTATCTTGTAGAAATGTATATTTATGTATTACTCATTACTCTTTATTGGTAAGTATATGTATTTCTACTCTAGAGAAGTTTAATAACTGTTTGCCTACCAATTGAATATGCCTTAAAATCTAATGCATGTGTTTTCATAGTACTAACTCTTAGGGAGATAATACTTAAATAGTAAAAAATTTTGATAAAATCTTGAATGTGATAACATTGAAAAAAAAATTTAATGTGTGTATGTAAGATATATCCGTGCTTGCTTTGTAAAGGGTGTCAAGTCCAAAATCTTAGTTTTGCTAATAACGGAATTAAAACTAACGTGTTTGTGTTTTATTTCATATATCCCAAATTTTCGCTGATTATAAAAAATATTTAGGAGTGGAATTGGACTTAGCTTTCTGTACCTTGCAGTAGCCCTTGATTTTTCAAACATGCCTGGTTTGATAACTCATTTTAGCCCATTTTGGACTTAACACCCTTTACACAGCAAACACATATATAGAGAGCATAGTTATGTGCTGAACTTCAAATCTGGATAAAAGATGCCTCCAGATTGTTAACAGTAGATGAATTTCTAAATTCTGGAGATTATCTTGATGTAAGTTTCTCTCGTTGGAAGTTAGTCATAAAGTGTATTGAACTGAATTTTCGGAATATGTACAAAATACATTTCCTTAAATACTGTCATTAAGGCATTATATCAAACTACATTGTATTGTTTCTACATACATATATCTTAAAGATTACAGAAATTTTTTTCCAGTAGTAAATATATCACTAAAAATTAATATCTGATCCATGTGACATGTAGTTGCATAATTTATTTTTACATGTGATCCTTAAGGTTGAATTTGTCCTACTATACAAAATGACTTTTGCAACTTTTAACAGGAAATTTTCAGAGGATGAAAATGTGAAATTATTGCATGCTGTCTAGCTCTTCAGTTATGAAAGATTTTTCGAATACTGTTCTTTATCCATTTTCACAAGCCTATAAAGGGAACAAGTGTTACTAAAAAATATCAAACTTTCAATTACAAGGACATATGTATTACATAATCTTAAATGTATAAAAGGATTAACTAGGACACAATTTTTTCCTCTTTATTAGAAACTAATTTGATAATTATATCATTGAATTTCTCAATGTCATTCATATCAAGAATAATGGATATAACAATATTATATTTTATGATCAAAACTGATCTAGTGATATTAGTAAAGAACTTTAAAAAAAAAAATTGGGCAATGTCATTCATTCCCTATACTTTTAATGGTTTGGTTGTATTTTTTAATATTTTTGTAAAACTATATATGTTGGTAACTTTATATTTCGGTTTTGAAATGAAAGAAGTAATTTAAAAAAATTAATTAACAGTTTGTGAGAAAAGAGTTTCAAATTGAGGATTATTAAAAACACCATAAATGCTCAGAGAATACTTTAATCAGAACACATCATAGGATTATCCTTTATTCATGTGAATATTATACTTTATTAGTATGTTTATTTCATGCATGACATGTTTTTAATTGTAATTATACCATTACTACCAATTTGTAAGCCTTAATTTAAAAAAAAGTGTAATAAATATTGTAAGGGTCGGGGTTAACTTCTAATTATTACGATATGAAAACAATATCGATTTTTTCACGTATAAATCTTGATTATGTTATGCACTGTTGTGTTTCTTTGTTAAACAGATTACTAGTTTCAGTATTATGGGAGGTACAAAATACGGAGATACCAGCTCTAAATATCATTAAGAGTTAAAAAAACCGGTTCCGACTGGTTCCCGCCGTTCTGAAATTCCGGCGTTTAGAGATCGATTCCCCGATCCCCATCCTTTTCCCACGTCTGCGAACGGAAAATGGAAGCATTTTCATTTTTTGAGGGTATATGAAATAACTGATTGCAAGTATGATGAGATGAATTTCGTCAATTTATTACAACGGCAAAAATAAGTATCAAGTTGAAGTTAACTTTGGATTCATATACTAAAGGTTTCTTAGGATGTAAATTTTGGCATAATTCCTATTTTTTTGCTCAGAATTAAATACACTTAGCACTCATATTAGGAGGAAGTAAAGGTTTTCATACGCTGGAACATGGTAAGAGGTTTCCGGGTGTGTGTTTTTTTTCCCTCAATGACCAGTCTTTAACTCCCGAAAAATGTTTGAATCTCAAGTATAAAGGATATTTTATCAGGTATATGAAAAAAATACTTTATGTATCATTTTTTGTTATTTTTGAAAACTATAAAAATCTACTTATTTTAATTACACTCAGTAACAATAAGAAAAAAATTCCTAGTGAAACCAAAACTCACCAACTCTCTCTCTTAAAAGCACTTAATTATGAATCGACTGCTAGCGCATATTATTGAAAACACTCCCTCGTTTCAGAGGCAAAAATGAAGAGAAATAATCGTAACCCATGACATTAAAATTGTCCATGATATTTTAAACTGTTAAGTGCTTGCATTATTTCGGCGATGAAAACGAGAAACAGCTTGTGCAAACTGTCTATCAAATGTTCATTTTACTGAGCCATACTTTGTAATGTACTTTTTTTACCTACTTTTGTAATCCTTGGATCTTGAAAAAATTCATAGAATTATAATGAATTTTCGATGTTGGCAAGTTTTTTTTACCTTCCTTACCCACCTTAATTTTAGATTCGCAGAGTAGACGTAAGCAGACGTAATAGTATTTTAGTAGTGGAGTGCCTTGGTCGAGTAGACGATTATAGTGCATGTTGTTACTCAGTGCTCAAATAAAAATTTCTGGTGAAAAACAGGGCAGAGAATGCTGAAGGAAGTTCAGGCCTTGTTTTATTTATGGAATTTACAAGTATTTGTTATGTTTCAGTTGCTAACAAGGCAATAACTGAACAATTATTATATCATTGAGCAAACGTTATAAATGTTGTATACTCATATTCTCAGAAAACTTCAAAATTATACGAAAATATTCTTAGTTTAATTTTTACAGTATTTTTTTTTCAACAAGTATGGTCTACAATGACTAATCAATCTTTTTTAGTACAAAGCAGTCGGATAATTCTAAAAAAAAAAAAGTAATTTGATTTATAGCATTAATAGTAATTTGTACTACTGCTAATAAAAATACTTTGGTATGATTGTCAATTGAGGTGAGATGAGTCGTTCGAAAATATATTATTACTAGCTGAATACCCGAACTTCGCTACTGAGTACATTCAAATTAAATACAGCGGTCAATGTATGCAATTAATGCCAATATATATACATATATTTATTTATTTATAATAAATACAACGATCAATGTATGCAATTGATGTAAAGAAAACAAAAAAATATAAAAAAATCGTAACGGATATTTTTATTGACAAAATAGTGTAGAAGAAAATATTCAAATTAAATCTAATAGAACATACTAAAGAATATAGAACAGTTTAAGAAACATATCTTTTACTGTATTTTAATATTTTTTTGGATAATGTCCAAACGTCTGCCGCATTAGCAAAAAAAAATAAATTTTTTTTTGTCTATTTCGTCGTTATGCACGTGACGCAAAATTACTTTTAAGTATCACAAAAAGAAAAGAAACCACGTAACCAGCATTTAATAAATTAATTTTTAAAAATTCACCAAAAATCAGAAAATGGAGGTAATGATTCGAAAAAGATTTCATTTTAAAGGAATTTTTATGATCTTTCTCGTGATATAAATTTTATAACCCTCAGATTATTATTTTAAATGTAAACTTAAAAAAAAAGTTGCAAAAACAACTTAAAAATTTAATTTTAAAAAAATCTAAAAAAGAATTTTTCCAAAATTTTCTTAGTGCACCCCTACACTATAAGAAGAATTGCCATGCAAAACTTAAACCTTTAGGTCCAGCGGTTTGGTCTGTACGTACGTATATAGATTATTATTATTTTTATTAAGAAGAGGTGTGTGTAGGTTATCAAATTTTAAACTATAAATGTTATCTGTTTTAAAACAACCAAAATTACTCTAGCTTCAGACCTTTATGTAAGCTCAGGAAATAACTGATAACAATCGTTCTAAGGAGAATTTTACTATCAGTTTTTTTTTCTCTTTAAATCACAGATGAGCAGATGCATGTTTTTTAAAAATTATTCAAAACTGGAACTAGACTTTACATGCACTGAATTCGGAATTATGCATTTCTAATCTGTGATAAGGGGGAGTAAAAACAGAAAATTCTCTGTACATGGGGTTGGAAAGCCTGTGACGTCCTGTCAAATAATGCACCACGTGAGTACGACTGTTACAAAACACACTTAAATCGTTTCTTTTCCTCTGCAATTTAACTCCTTCATATTAGCCTCGGAGTTAATTTCTCGCTGCTGAGTTATAAAAGGAATAATTGGGAAACTTTTTTTTTTCTTTTTGACTCGACAAATTTCATACCAACGCAGATTTCCGACTTCTAAACTGGCTCTGTTGGCATTTATTTTGAGAAATGGGCTCTTGCCAGGATAAAGATGCCAAAACCATTTCTGCCTTTACCGTTTCGTTTTGTTTTCGGGAGTAACGAGGCGGTTGTTTGACTACGGAAAACCCTGATCTTGACTTTTCGCTTTCCCCCTTTTCGAATTTTCACGCCTATATCGCTTTCACTCAGTTAAGTTTCATGCATTTTCTTCTTTAGTAGCTCGGGTTTCCCCGCTATATATGAAATCAAAACGTTTTGATTGTATTCATGTGCGAATTAAATGAACTACAAAACTCGGTTCAAGATTTTAAATATGCGCCAGTGTTATTGATTAAATAAGATTTTTCTTTCTTTCTGTTAAACGTCGCCATTGCAGTACGACTTAATTTATTGGAATTCTTGGCGAACTTGCAAAAGGCACGAACGTAAAATGATGCAACTTAACTTTGTTTTATAAGGCATGAGCTTCTGACGTGGTGGAGTGGCAAGATTTGGGAGCTCGGCAAAAATTACGAGCGTTTTAACTGGACTATGGGCTACGTCCCATAAAATAATCGTGTCTTTTTCATCCTCCTTTGGGTACCTTAAGTTGAATCTTCTCTAGGGAAAGAGTATTAAATTTGTACTCAGTTGCTTGACGATTAAAAAATTTAGTTTGATATTTAGAGCCAAAAAACTAATAAAAGAAAATAATCATTTTGCCTATCTATTTTGACGTTATTTCATAAAGCCAATTATAGAATCAGTGTTCTGTGTCAACGGCAAATTTCAGCTGCTTATTTCATTAGCCACCTTCAAGCATGTACTCGCAGTTTGCACAGGTTGTTTACAGTTCTGTCCATACCTTCTTATTATTATCTATATCTATATATGTATATCCATATAGTATATAAAACAGTTCCGTAACTGACTGACATACAACGCACAGACCAAACCGCTGGACCTAAAGGGCTGGAATTTTGCATGGCGATTCTTCTTATACTAAGAGAGATTTTTGAGAAATTCTTAGATTTTTTTAAAATTAAATTTTTAAGCTGTTTTAGTAACTTTTTGCATTTAAAATAATCTGAGGGTTATACAATTTATATCACGAGAAAGATAATAAAAGTTCCTTTAAAATGAGATCTTTTTCGAATCTTTACCTCCATTTTCTTAATTTTGGTCAATTTTTAAAAATTAATTTCTAGAATTTAATTTATTAAATGCTGATCACGTGATTTCATTTTCTGGTACTTTAAATAAATTTATCGTCACATGCATAACAACTAAATAGGAAAAAAAAATTTTTTTTCTTGCTAATGCGGCAGACGATTGGACATTATCCAAAAAAATATTAAAATACAGTAAAAGATATGTTCCTCATACTGTACTATATTAACTGTACGATATTCTTTAGTATGTCCTATTACATTTAATTTGAATATTTTCTTCTACATTATTTTGTCTATAAAAATATCCCTTACGATTTATATACATACATATATATATATATATATATATATATATATATATATATATATATATATATATATATATATATATATATATATTGCATCAATTGTATACATTGATCGTCGTATTTATTATAAATATATATATTGTATACATTGACCGTTGTATTTAATTTGAATGTACTCCGTAGCGAAGTGCGGGTTTTCAGCTAGTTCTGTTACATAATTACATACAATTCGTATAAACTTCTAAAGCAGTGGTTCTCAACCTGGGGTGGGGGTGGGGGGGAGTAAGTGTATAGAATGTATTTTATACTAGTATTACTTACGTTTTTGAGGGATGGGGGTTGGGAGCAGGCAAGACGTAAAAAGGTTGAGAACCACTGCTCTAAAGCAGGCCTGTACATCTCGAAATGTGATGTGGGCCATATTAGTTTATGAAAAGCTGCTGCGTGCCGCAATAAAAGATGGGGAAACGAAAAATATTTTATCTAATAAAAGATAAATTACTGATTATTTTAAAAATTGAATAAATATTAATATTCATTACTTATATATACCTTTCGTAATATTATAAATCTAAAAATAATATTCCGTATTTTTTTAGATTTATATTATGCGTCTTCACAAAAGGCTTCGCGGGCCACAGTGCTGGAGGGCCGTATGTTGTGCAGGCCTGTTCTAAAGTGTTCATTTTTTTACAGCACACAAGGTCATTTTTGGATTGGAACCCGGGCTCTTATTGGCTATTAAGAGTATCAAAAGGTTAAATGGGTAAATTTTTTAGCATTCCTAGGCCTACAATCAATCAAATCATGTTAACAAATTAAACGTCAAACAGCTCTTTGTTATAGGAAAATCGGGAGTAATGTGATAAACATGCCTCTTATATAAAACTGAAACAATACATGCCCAGTGCCCAGTGCGATTTAATTTCTAGAATCGGTAGGACATTGAACATACTTCAGAACTTTTATATAGGAATGGAGATAATACTAGTTGCTATGTGCTAAGGTGTAGGAGAGAGAGAAATAGGGTCGTTTTATCGTCGTCTAAATCCATGAAGGCAGGCAAATAACAAATATTTACATCTTATGCGGTGAACGACAAAAAATTCGCTGCAAAACAAACTGACTTTTTTTGCTTTTTCTGTAAAACCGAAATCGTATTTTTTAGGTCAGGAAGAATAGCAACAGAAATTAATGTTATTGCATTCAATACAGCAAAACGCTGGTACAACTTTGAACGTAGGATTACGTTCCTCAATAACGGCCCTTCGGAGCGAAAAAAACTGTCCTGCGTCGCAAGTTATAATTTTGGCAGCGTGCCAAACCCAGTAGCAGTAAACAGTTAAGCAAAAATGTACCAAAATGCGTATATATATATATATATATATATTTTTTTAAAAATTAATTAAAAAATAAAAAAGAGGCAAGCAAACAGTAAGTAATCCTACGTTAATAAAATATTAAGCATCTATCTTTCATGGGGAGGGGGGGACATCTCTCCATAATAACATCACTGATATGAAGAAATTTATCCGATTTTAGAAATAATTAAGCTCCTTTAAAATTTTACGCTCAGTAAAGCGGCAGCTATTTTTTTTTATATATAACTACATCATAGACATACATTAATCAGTTTGAAAGATATAGTTTTTAAATCCGTAAACCTTTCCTGAAGTCATTCTACATCATTAATACAGATCGTTTGGTTACATTATGAAACAAAAACAAAAATCGTCTGTATATTTCGAAATCCTCTCGTACATTGTTCCACTCCCACTTAGCTTAAAAAGGCAGATGTATATCATGCAGGCGAATCGAGGACAATGCCTTCTTATTTCATTCTATACTTTTTTAAATAATAAAAAAAAAATTGTCTGGCGACCAGTAATTTTTTCTGGACAAGGTCCAAGAAGTGAGGTCATGACTTGCATCAAGGAGAACTGCATTTACAAAAATTGGTCCACTTCTGTCTAACCTCAAAACACTATTTTTTTTCTCTGGCGAAAAATGATTCGTTTTGACGATAATTAACTGGATATTTTTACCTAATGTGATGCAAGCGTATAAGAGGAGGATTGTTGATCATGTGTTACTAATCCTGATGGCTTATCACGTGTTTACTGTTTATATTTAGGTGGTATATTACCTGATAGGCATCTTATCGTGGGAAATTCCATGTCCATCAGATTGATTTCTCTCTTATCTCTGAATAGATAACTCGTCTTTGAAGATAGTCTTGAACCTGTAACCCAAAGGAGTTATAGGTAATAACTGCCGGAAGTTGCCACCCTCTATGAACAAAATTAAAAACGTAAAATGACCGTTTAATAATACTCGTTTTGCACCCAAGTTTTGAGATTTGAACCCTGAACTCAAGAGAGCTGAATAAACATTTAAACCTGTGAAGAGCTAACATAATTTGAAGCTTATTCCAATCAAACACAAACTTAAAATGTAAAGGCACTATTTTGGTGACATTCGGTTTACTGCCTTCGATTTGTACCCTAATCCCGAGGGAGTTTGTAGCAAATCTGAAGATAGGAGGCTAATTTATGAAGTTCATTGTCCAAGAGCACAAAATTCGTTTGTACCCGTTGTGATACTTTACCTGGAGAAGTCGTTACAACTTGATGCTGTTGGAAGGAAGCAAACTTAATAAGTAAATCCCACCCACCCTAAAAAAAAAATCAAAATATAAAGGGCTAATTCAGGGCTCATTTTGAACTTGAAGTGTTTTGTACCCCAAACCAGAATGAGCTAATAGTATAGCTTATTTATTATTAATAACAGCTCTAAGAACATGTTTAAGAACAAAGCCTTAAAGTTATTTTTTTAGTAAAGCAATCAGTTAGTGGCAAGTTATTAGTATTTAGCTGATACTGACTAGTTACTTATTAGCAGATTCTTGTAATAAGTAACTCCTCAACTTGTTACTGGCAGATTATACTACTAATCACTAGTTAAACTAGTTAGTTACTTATTAGTAGTTTACCAATTACTTTGTAGTTAGCATTAAGTTATTAGTTAGTTTAAGACATTAATCTCCAAGTCCCTTCTTCTCTAAGAGCATTATCTCAAGTGATTTTGTACAACATATTAAATCAGATATTTATCATCTACGCATGAGTTTAAATTATTTTTCATAACATCTACATATAAATTGAGATTTTTTTTTCATTAGTTGCGGGTGTGATCTCAAATAATATTTTTTCAGCAGTGTATAAAATCATTATTCATCAATTATTTATGAAACCAGATATTTTTTACTGACCGTATATGAACCCTTAATACTTTTGATATCGTTATTAAAAAACTCAGATTGTATTTTACTAACTGTATGTGCTCTTACCATTCGATTAGCTGCGTCCTAGCTTTAAGAAAGGGGTTAAATAAAATAAAAATTGTTCGAGAATAATGCAGATTACAGAAGAGAAAAACTGTGTCATTGCGATTATTATTTTGACAAAATTTGTTCAAGATAATAAACAGAGCTCATTTAAATTCTCTGCATGGTTCATTTTTTTATGGCATATAGAAGTATATTTCGATTATCCGTGTTTACCAGTATTTCATACTGTTCTGGCATTAGTTTACATGGTTGAGGCGGTGACATCGCAGATTTTCAGTCCCAAATCTAAGCTATAAGGAATTTTTCCTCTCCCTATTTTTCTAATCACAAGTAAGAAAATGGCCTATTTCTTTAATTATGTTTGTTGCATGTGATAGTAGACATTTAAATAAACAGCATTAAAATTAAAAATTTATAACTGGAAATTAAATTGTTGATGGGTGTTGCCACAAAATTTAAATTGTTTCTAGAAAAAAATAAAACATTTTTCAGTGGTCTATTTTCATACTATGCAGAAAATTGAATTAATAAATTTGCACTTGCTAATCTGAGTAATACTGAAAGGAAAATTTCTCAATCGTTCGGATTGAGGATTAGCGATGTCAACTAAGGTACCACTTTTTTCGGAGGTTCATTGTAAACTTATATTATTTTCATCAGCTGGTGTGTTTGAAACTAGATTATTTTTCATTTGCTGCGTGTAATCGTTGATTTGTTTTGAGTCGCTGTTTATGAAGCTAATAATCTTTTATCAGCTGTACATAAACACACAATGTCTTTTTCATGATTTCGTGTACACGGGGTCAGATTATCTTTTATCAGTTACGAATGGACCAAATGAACTCTATCAACTGTATACGACAAAGAAAGTTGTTAAATTTTCATCTGTCAAAGTCAACAAACGATAATAAAGTGCATTCCTGAATACCCAAATTCCCAGGGAAATAACATTCGACAACTTTAGAATATTTCCCCTTTCTTCACGCCGAATTATCTAAATGTGTCATTTACGAATCTAATGGCAGATGACTTTTTTTTCCTTTGAAAGATTATATCAATATTAAATACTTTAACTTTCACTCCAAATGGATAGCCAGGACAACAAAGCATCGATGAACGTGAAAGAAAACAACCTCTTAATCTTTTTCGAACTGGGTGACCGAATTCAGAATTAAGAATAGATGTAAATAAACACTTCTGTTTTCCTTCAGAAATTCGGTTGAGTGATTTTAGTTATTAAGGTTGTCGACATGCAAGATGTAAACAAAATGTTAAACGACATGTGAAAGACCTCCTTGGAGCCTGTAAGTTCGTAAAGACCTATCTTTATTTGAATTCGTGTCCTCTGCTGCAATTTATCTTCACTAAAATATAATTGTAAGCATTTGTGGTTTCAGTATTTATATTTTATGCAATAGGCAATATCATACAGAAATTTATACATTGTTTTACAGAGGAGTTAGCATTGATCATATTCACAAATATATTAAGTGTGCATTTAATATATATGTGTACAATACTAAATCTTTTTATTTGCTAGTTTGTAGTTTAATACAGAAAAACGATACACTACAGCTCATACTGTAGAAATATGATATCCGTGAATTGAGAACTGAGCCGAGACGGAGTAAAGCAAGGTTCGTTAAAATCAGGCCAAGAGACATTTTCAAGATTGTAGTTCTGATTACATACCATTTGGCGACAATTAATGGTTGCGCTAATTTTTGACGAAAGCTTGATAAAAAGATGGCATCTATTTAAAACAAAATATAAAATTTGGAAAATACCAGAAATTTTTAAAAAATTTAAAAAAAGAGAAAAAAAAATTAAAACTTTTATGTAAATATTTTATTTATATATATATATATATATATATATATATATATATATATATATATATATATATATATATATATATATATATATATATATATATATATATATATATATATAAATTATTAACTATTTACTAATCTATTAAGCTCATGTCGAGCCGTTATTTATTTCCTATCCATAAACTCTCTAACCTTTTGTTAAATTAAATTTTTGCCAACAGAAATGTGAAGCTGATGAAACTGGTGACCTCCCAAAAACGTTTCTAACGCATACATGCATATAAAAAAATAATTGTTTGTGGGCGTACAGTTTTTATTTTTATTCATTTAATTATTTTTTAAATTTCATTTATTCAATGTCAAGGCTTATAGCTCTGTTATCGGAAATCCCAATTTATCAATAATGTTTAAAATCAGCTCATTCAAACTGATAGATTATGGCCTGAAGGTTAAGAGATAAAATTATCATAAAATTCCAAAAATAATTTTTTTTTAAATATTTATTTTGGCACTTTTATTATGCACATAACTGATTGTTTAGGATTTAAGGATAAGTTTTTTCTTAACTGTAATGTTCAATTTACGTCTAATACTGCATTTTTAAGTACATGTCTTCTTCACGATTGCAGATTTATCTCTTTATTAAAGTAATTATAATTATAAAATTTACTATTATTATTATTATTGCTCTCAACTTGGTCTTTTTTATGTTTAAGTTGCTTATATAAAATAAATTTGTTTCTTATTTCTATTTAGAGTTATTATTTCTATAATGACTCAACTAGTTTTAATGTCCCAGCTATTAAATTGGTTTTCAGTTTAATACGTCATATATATTTTACTTTGACTTCAACTAATGTATAGTTTCTTTACTTTTTTAAATTTTAAACTCTTTTTTAGGTAGATGATGATTAATTGATTCTCATCTTCAAGTATTTTTAATTCTCACTCTTATTCCATAATTTTTAAATATTTGTGCTCGCGTCAAAATAGAAGTGGAGCCAGGGGTTATTTGTTGACTAACTTGTATGGTACACCCAGATAAGAAATAGTCAATAATTTCCGCGGTATACTGTGCTATTGTCTCACAAGTGTTTCACATTTAAATGTTTAAAAAAATAATAATAAAATTAAGTCCCTTTGATCACTCGCTGCTTTTCCACCTGCATTTATGCTCAGTGTATTTACGCTTATGAGCTGTATTGCTCTACCGAGTTATTCACTATTACAGTAAGTATGTGTGGCAACGTGCTTCTGTTACAGCTTGCCTGCGTTTTGGGATTTCCTTTCGTTACTCTTTTTGTTTTATAATCTGCTTCATTTGTTACGGCGAATTGTTCAGTGTCAGGGTGCGTTTATCTTCAAGATCACACGTCAGAAGTTGCCTCGTTTGATAAACATTATCATTTATTACGACTCGCCTGCATGTTTTATATTTATGCTTCAGGTCAGATAAACTTCAGTTACACAGCAGTTTCTTACAAGACCTAACTGTTTTAAGATTTCTTCATTGAAGAAACTCAGTCAAACCAAACTTAACCTTCACATAACTGCAGAGCTTTCTCAGTCCAGAAGTCAAGCGGTTATCGAGTTATTTTAAGGTCTTGGAAGTTCAAAATGATTCGAGCATGACACGCTCTATTTTATTGAAGGTTTATTTTGGGGAAATAATGTTAATTTTTCCAGATCTTTTTTGCTCGTTACTTATGCGAGAAAATGTTGTCCCATGACTTCAAGTGAGAGCTTTCACTGATGAACATGTATAGATTTATTTACATAAACGCTGAAACAAGTTCTACATACTTTACATATTAAAAAAAAAAAATTAACGTTCATTTCGAGAACGTGCGAGTATTAAGACTAAGGTTAGGTATTTAAAACACGTCACAAAAAAAAAATGCTCTTATGAAATTCAGATGGATAAAAAAAATTCTCCACGATGGAATAGGAAAACTCGATTTGAAAAAGAAAAACCCCGAATAAAAAAGACCAATAATAACTAATACATCTAATTCTGTTTTTGCACGAACCTTTTTTACACGAATTCAAAAAAATATTTCATTCTCTTTTTATGCGAGTCATTTTGATTGAACACGAATGGTCCAATCCAATTTTTTAATTTTTTTTCTTTTTTTTCCACCTAAATTCTAAGAAAACAAAATTTTATTTGCGGCATATTATTTTTGGCGATAGTGTATCCAGTTCTGTATTCACTATCGCCAAATTCGTTCTATTTCACTTTTGCGGACCGAATTCTTGATTCAAGAATTCGGTCCGCAAAAACATTTCCTTCTTTTATTCTATCAAAAATGAAAGAAAATGATCCTGTTCAAAATGCAGATTTAATAAAAGGAGGTCTGGAACTGGCCAAAAAATGAAGTAATCATTTTGTCAAACAAGACCCTGATGAGGAACGTGCTGGCAAGTTTCAACTTGAACTGAAGTTGGTGACAGCCTCTTACCAGTGGCGTAGCGAGCATAACTGGCGCCCAGGGCACGATACCTTTGTGGTGCCCCCCCCCCCCCGAAAAACATATAGTAATATAATATATAGACCCTATATTGGCACCCCCCGATAAACATATAATAACATAATATATAGACCTTATATCGGTACCCCCCCCTCCCCCGAAAAGCATATAGTAACATAATATATAGACCTTATGTTTGTGCCCTCCCCGAAAAACATATAGTAATATAATATATAGACCTTATATTGGCGCCCTCCCCGAAAAACATATAGTAATATAATATATAGACCTTATATTGGTGCCCTCCCCTGAAAAACATATAGTAATATAATATATAGACCTTATATTGGCATCTCCCTCGAAAACATATAGTAATATAATATATAGATCTTACATTGGCGCCCCTCTGCGAGTGGCGCCCGGGACATGATAGACCGACCCCCTTGCCCCCCCTGTGCTACGCCACTGCCTCTTACAGAGAATCATATAACGGCCTAACCAAAACACGAACACAACGGTTAATAACAGAATTCGTTTGTAAAACCGGTGAATCATCAGCACCAGAGGAGACACGTGCTGTTTTGCTCAAGAGATCACAGAAAGAATTTCATTAATAAAGGAAGAAAGAAGACGATGTCCACAACATTTCTAGTGATAGCAGTGATATTCCAGTCGCATGGAAACGTAGCCGCCGTTTATTGTCAGAAAGTGAAGATGAATATAAAAAAAAATTATGAGTAAAACAGAATTGTTTTTGTTCATGACGAATTTTTTTTTCATTTTTATTACATATTTTTACATGTGTATTTTGTTGAAATAAAATAATAAGCTTAAAACGAATATGTTCATATGGTTTTTAAAATTATTTTTACTGATTTTTTAGACCCGGAACCAATCTTTTTTTTCTTCCATACATACGTCTTTTTTTTTTACACGAATTTTTTTACACGTATTCTTCAGGAACGTATATATCGTGTAAAAACAGAATTAGGTGTATAAATAATAACAAAGTAAAACTAGTACATAATTATAGCACAAAAAGATTATTCACTTAAATTGATTTGAAATTTGTGATAATTTCAGCGTTGTAAAAAATGAGGGATCAAAACGGGACTTGGAAGCAGAAAAATATTTGTGCCGCCCCCGGGTGGGCTCGAACCACCAACCTTTCGGTTAACAGCCGAACGCGCTAGCCGATTGCGCCACGGAGGCGTTGGCTATAACAGCAGGTCATTAAATAACCGCACGAAAATAAAATTATAACAGGTGTCAATACGGACTTGAGACATTTTCGAAACTCTTCGGTTTTGTGACAAAACATTAATGTTTGAGGTGGAAAGTTTTCGATCGTAATGTACGTTTGTAAAATGGTTGTAGATACTCATTCAAATCAAATGCAGTAAGCAAGCTTAGAAAATTCTGAATTTAGGATAGTCGTTAGCGCCTTTCTTTACTGGGCGAGGCGAGTTTAACAGGTGTCATGGAGCAATCTAAGTTGCATCCCCTCTTAGAATGCAAAAGTGAACAGATGCTAAAGCTTTTTTTTAACGTAGGATTACGTTCATCAATAATGGTCATTCAGAGGGGAAAAAATTGTCCTTATTATTAGTTATAATTATTATTAGTTATTATTAGTCCTTATTATTAGTTATAATTTTGGCAGCGTGCCAAACCCAGTAGCAGTAAACAGTTAAACAGAAAAGTACCAAAATGCGTCAAAATAATTTTTTTTAAAAAAGGGGGGAGGTAAGCAAACGATAATTAATCCTACTTTAATATTCCTCTTTAGTTTCGTTAGAGGAGACTACCTGAAATATTTTTTAATAAATGTTTTGGGGAATTGCACCATGGTCAGGCTTCTTGAATTTGCGAACGTTCTTCTCTAATCCTTCATGTGATTCGTCATCTTTTGCAACGGAATATATTTCGAGGTATCCCTGTTTTACACCTACTTTTATTTTTTAGCCAACCCCTATTTTTAGGCAACCTTTCCAATTTTAGTCTATAAAGAAAAAAACATTTTAGAAAATCCCCTTATTTAGAGTTTTTATTCGACCCCTATTTTTAAACAATACTCCTTTCTTTAGTTTTCGTTCAACCCCCACCTCAACTCCAACCCCATTTTGGACAATCCCCCCCCCCCTGCCCGCCCCATCAGTTTTAGTTTTCATTCAACCCCTGCGTTTAGACAATCTCCAAAAATACTTTTTATTCATCCCCTATTTCAAGCCCTATTTTTAGATTTTAACAAATTACATTAATGACGAGAAACTTTTGCAATTGAATTTACAGCTGTATATGTAATTTTATTACAGTGTAAAACGTTTAGATGTTTAATGAAATATATCTTTTACTTTTACTGATATCACAGTACTTTCAGAAAACCTGTCATAAAAAATAATGCGCAATTTCACAGGCATGTGACCCTCCGTATTAGCCCTCCGTTGTCAAGGCCGCAGGGCCCTCAGCATAGGTGGCGAATACTCTTCAAATATATCTAGAATCTAAGGGGGGAGCAGTAGGGAAATTTCCCCCCCCCCCCAAAAAAAAAAAAAAGCCCGGCGTATTTTTTTTTTTTTTTTCATAGCCTAATATAATCCTAGACCTAATACTAAATGAGTTTAAATTTAAAATGAGAGGATATATATATAACCCTAAGAGCCAACGTTGCCTCCCCCCCCCAAAAAAAAAAAATCTCTGGACTGGAGCCGCCATTGCTAAAATCCCCAACTTTAACTTTTAATACTGTCGACCATGTTTAGCATCCCAAAACTCAATACAATGTCCTGTAATTCAGTATGTTTAATAAATTTAAAATGACAGCATTAAGGCTTCTGTGTACTAACCCTATTGCATTCGCTCACCTCAATGTTAACCTATGGAGAAAATGTGTCCAAGGATTGCAGACTTGGACTGAAAAATTTTTTTTTTAAATAATTGTACTCCGTAATAGAGAAAAATTTTTGTACATCTTGGAGTTTTTTTCATTAAAAAAAAAATGCAAATAAAATTTTTAAATTTAAATTATTCGGGGAAATAGTGGTGTAGTGTGTTTTAAACGCTCATCAATTCCTTTGGTGGATGAAATTTATAAAATGAATCCTGTTGCAAGGTGCAGAAAAGTTCAGGCTATCTGAAAGTACCCTTTTTAATTGGATTATCAGCATTTAAGTAGCTGTAAATAGTTAACAAATTTTCTCCATATAGGTTAACATTGAGGTGAGCGAATCCAATAGGGTTATAGTACACAGCAGCCTTGATTCTTAATACTGTTCACTATGTTTAGCATCCCAAAAATCAATACAATGTCCTATAATGCAGTATGTTTAATCAATTTAAAATGACAGCATTAATGATGTAGGCTTGTATATATAGCAGACTTTTACCAGAAGAAAACCTAAAAACATTAAAATTTTATTCTTATTTGAATTAAATAAACTCTATTTAAAGTGTTCATACAGCTATTATGGCATTTTGCGGTTATACAGGGAAAGATATGGTTTATCCGTATTTTCTTTTCAAACTTGAAGTACATCAAAATTTTAAGATACGTAACGTCGAAAAAGAATAAATACAGTTTATTATAAACGAAACAATTGCCCCAAAATAAAAAAAGACAACTTATTAATCTATTTCTTTTTAAATCTAAACAGATGAATGTTTATCATTGATATATAAAATGGACTTTGAAGAACATTTCGATCGAATTTTATTTCCCTTGGTTTCGCGTTCAGTTTCTTTTTAAAACCAAAACTAACCAAACTACATTCATTGGAAAGATAAGTTAGGGAGCCAACATCACTTCAACAACATAAATCGTCATCCCACTTTCTTAAAAAAAGTAGAGGGGGAGTTTGATAAAGTGGATGACTGGAATAGCCTCTTCTCTATCGATTATTTTAGGAAGGGGGCAGAGTACAAAACCCCGTCCCTGTTGCGTTACCGTTATTTCAGGCCGGAAAAGTGGGGAGAAACAGTACAGTCATCAGCTCAAATATATAAAAAATAGCTTTCATATATATTATATAAATATATAAAAGCTTTCATATATGTTATATAAATATATAAAAGCTTTCATATATATTACATGAATATACTAGCTGAAAACCCGTACTTCGTTACGGAGTAAATTCAAATTAAATTCAACAGTCAATGTATGCAATTAATGCCAAAAGAAAACAAAAACAAAAAATTTTTATAAAGAAATCGTAACGGATAATTTTATAGACAAAATAATGTAGAAGAAAATATTCAAATTAAATCTAATAGAACATACTAAAGAATATAGTACAGTTAATATAGTACAGTTTGAGGAACATTTCTTTTACTGTATTTTAATATTTTTTTGGATAATGTCCAGTCGTCTGCCCCATTAGAAAAAAAATTTAAAAAATTGTCAATTTATTGCGTTGTTATGCACGTGACAATAAATTAATATAAAGTATCACGAAAAGAAAAGAAACCACGTGATCAGCATTTAATAAATTAAATTCTAAAAATTTATCTTTAAAAATTAACCAAAAATCAGAAAATGGAGGTAAAGATTCGAAAAAGATTTCATTTTAAAGGAATTTTTATGATCTTTCTCGTGATATAAATTTTATAACCCTCAGATTATTATTTTAAAAGTTATTAAAACAGCTTAAAAATTTTATTTTTAAAAAACCTAAGAAGAATTTTTCAAAAATCTTTCTTAGTGCACCCCTACATTATAAGAAGAATCGCCATGCAAAATGTCAGCCCTTTAGGTCCAGCGGTTTGGTTTGTGCGTTGTATGTCAGTCAGTGAGTCAGTCAGTTACGGAACTGTTTTATATAAATAGATAATATTTGTAATATAAATATCTAATATACACCAATGTAATGTCTGTTGCAGAAATGTCAAGGATTCTCCCCCCCCCCGGTTATATCTAACGTAAAATAATTCCTTTCATGTAATAACTCAAAAGCATATTAACGCTTGCGAGTGGAAAAGTCCCAAGTGGAAAAAAAATGTGTGATTGTTAGCTATCACGTGGATTTTCTTTCTCCTCCATTCTAACAGAAGCAAAATGATGATAAATATTACTTCATTTACAACGTTCAGTAGTGAAATACCAAGTCATGTGACTATGTAGACGTCTTAAGAACACGTGTAAAGGTGATTGCTTTTTCGAGGTCTGTTTGCAGTGTCTAATTGTATATGCATCACACGCACGTACTCGTGGAATAAAACTGGTAAATGCTAGAGCATTCTTCGCTTTCTAGGCATATTAGAGTTTATTGCATAAATCGTTTGTCAGTGGTTGGAAAGGAGTAGTCAGATACTTTCCTTTTACCCTCAAAACAATTTTCATAAACGTGACGAGCTTTTGTATTTATCAGTAAATGTGAACAATTGCAACACGTTTAAATGTGAAAATAGGAGCCCCTCCCTGCCTACATTCTTTTTTTTTTTCAAAATGTTATTCGAAACCGGTTAAAAAAGCTGCTTAATTATTTTATATATAAGTTGTTTATTTTGATAAAAACAAAGGTTAGAAAATGCTATAATTTTCTGGGGTCAGTAAATTCAAATTAAAAAAAAAATTTTATTTATATCTAGCACATTTTCAAATTAATTTCAGGCACCAGAATGAAAAATACTTGATTTCGTTTTGAAATGATTAAACATGTTTTAAAGGTTTTTGTTTTTAACATACAGGAGGTCCAGAGCATTGACATCTATCTATACAGGACTATTATTTATTTTAACAGTATTCCATTTATAAATATTCTCATCGTGCCGGTTAAGGAACAACAAAACAGCTGTTAAATTATAATATACTGAAAAAAGAATGTACTGCTGGTCCATTCTGAAACAAGCTTTAAAGTTTGCGGTTGTTTATTAATATTTGCAATGTTGTTATAACCGGAACTGAAATCACCTCTTCCGTATTGAGCTATTCAATAATGCACGATCATTTAGATTTTTGAAACTATTAAAATATTTATTAATTTTTCATTATAGCTTTTATGTGTTATCCGGTAGAGCTTCAAAAAGTTATAAATCATCTGATACCAGGCTGTTTAACCTTCCAAGATATGCAAGGATTTCCGTAATAAAGTCCATTAATCAATAAGGAATCAACAACTAGAATGCAAAGAAATAAACTGTTATTCTTCCTTTTACGGCTTAATCCACTTCGAAACTCGGGCCACTTGATGACATTTATACGCTCTCAGTGACGAATAATATTTAAGTTCATTGACTGGAGAATCAATAAACACACAATAAAAAGAAAATGGAGCACGAATGAATTAGAATAAAACGGGCTTTCTCCTCGTTAATAAAATATTTAATGGTTTTGTAGAATAATCAATAAAGTTTATCACGTAAAAAATGCATCAAAGGGGTATTATTATTATGCATTAAATAGTTGCCGTGTAGTGTATGCGATCGTTACTTTTTTAATTTTCGTAGGAATGAAAAACAGATGTTCCGGTAGTGATTACAAGAATAATTCAAAGTAGTAATATCTGTCAACTCTGGAGAATTTCGAAAACCAACACAAACGAGTTAAGACAGAGATAAGAAGACGTCTTAATTCAGTAAATTCCATCCAACTATCAGTTTTACAATCGAGCGCTGATTTAGGAGATCCCGTTATAAATCTTTACCCTCAAGAGAGAGATACAGATATTTTAAAAAAAGTTCATTGTATTTCCTGGAACCAGAAGAAAGAACAAAGTGCTTTGAAAAACCCGACCCGAAAATCCACATCCTGCACTACTCAACTCGTTAGAACCAGTTGGAAATGATCCAAGCCGCACCTCCCGGCTGTGACGTCACCCGAGGGGGAAAAAGTAACTCCCCAGACAGCGCGTCGTCGGCAGATCGCGCGTTTGACCTGGATTTTACGGGTGTCAACAAAAGCTATTTTGTTTTGGTGCGCAGCTCGAAATAGATACGTGTATGCTGTGTATTCCTGATAGTTTTCTCCTCGTTTCGTGCACCAGAAAAGTTATTTTGAAGAGAACGCAATACTAGTGTTCTGCATTTGCATCGAATCATCAGACTGTTTGAAATCGAAATCGGATACGAATCTTCTATTGACATTTTATCATGAACAGTTTTATCTTTCCCCACCCCACCCCCTTCCTTTATCCGAATTATTGATGAGTAGATACTGGGGCTTATCTAATTATTCTTTATTTGGCGACGATATTTAAGAATAGTTTAGCCTCTAACTAGTATTTTTTCTGAAGACCTACAAATCATTTGCGATGAATTTGAAACTTTTGGCAACTTTTTCCCCCTCTTTCAAAGGGTATTGACCTTCGTTTTGAAAAAGTCCTGTGCTGCACGAATATTAGATTTTATCATAAAATAGATTCATCACATCTGGAATTCTGTCCACTTGCGTATAAAAGGTGCTTCCATTCATAATTAATTGGCTATCTTTTAATTTTCTTCCTTTTCAGAAGAAAGATTGAAATTTCACGTTTTCAGTTGCCTCTCAATTTTTGAATTCAAACCATTAGAAAAGTATTTCATAGGCACGTATCCTCTGCACTTCCAAATCGGTTTTTCAGACTCCTTTAAAATGGCCAACATAGGTTAAATAAGTTTTGGTTAAGGACAGTTCTGCCCCATACATTTCTTCAACCTTAAGAGCTAATTTATTATGTTCTAACTTTTTATGTATCATTCTTTTGACGAGCTTCACCCCTTCGCTGCAAGTTTGATTTTTAAATTTTCGTAATAACTCGAAAGGAAGACTAGGTACTAGGACTTGTAAGACACTAGGTTAATGACTGGAGCTCTGCTTCATATATTCCTTCAGCCTGGAAGCGTATTTTATTGAACTAAATTTTTCAACATTGTACTCTTCTTTTTTTTAACTCGTTCTTTCCTTTTTTGTGGTTTTCTTTCGTAAATTCTTGTTTTCACCTCTTTTTTCTGTTTCTCTGATTGATTTTTTACCACCCTTTATAGTTTTTCAGTAGTGAGACTCAGCTTTTGAAAAAGTAGGCCATTTATTAGGCCCTTAAAGTTTTGAATTGAGAGTTGTAACCATTATATAGGAAATTTATTAAGGTTTCTTTCTCTTTCACATTATTCACTAGTTTGGGGGCTTATTTTCTACAGTTATATTTGCCTGAGAAACGATCAACGGATAACATGCTTTAAAATAAATTGAAACTTCCACGAGAGAAATCTCATAAATATGCACTGACGTTTAGTTTCATTGACGGAATATTTTTATCGTGCTCAGTAAAAGAACACCTCTGGTTTTCTTTGGTCGTTAAAAATTAAATCGGCTGAAGAAAGAAAACCGTAAATTTAACACTAAAGGTTAGTTTAAGGTATACAGTACAACGTCGATAATCCGCACTAAATGGAGTTTGACCCCGTCCGGATTATCGACTTATCCGGATTTTAGAATCCCATAGCGAGCCTGATATCTACTGTTCAGCAAATTTAATATAGAATTGCCTGCATTGTTTACAATAATTATTTTATTGAAAAACCCTAAAGAAAAGGGAAAAAAGAACCTACAATATATGCTTACAGTACTGTATATTTTAAATATAATAATTAAACATTAATGAAAACTGTAAAAAGAAAAATGGAAAGTTGTTACCGCCGTACCTTTATTTGTCATTACAGTATCTAGATGTAACTCCCATACAGCACTGTAATTATTAACGGAAAAAGATCTTTGACTGTTTTTTTTAAACAAAATCTGTGCTTTGCTCTTTGGCAGCCAAGTCTCTAGTTTCCAGTATACAGGCAGTTTGGGCTGTTATGCACTGCATCTGTTTTAACGTAGGATTACATTCCTCCATAACGGTCCTCCGGAAAGCAAAATTTCAGACGCTAAAACCGTGCGCCCGTACCTCGCGAGTTACAATTTTGGCAGCACGCCAAACCCAGTCTGAATCGCTTGGACAAGCAGTAAACGGTTAAACAGAAATGTACTAAACTGCGTCAACATTTTGACATGCATATATGTATATATATATACATACGTGCATATATACACATACACAAACTTGCATATATATAGATACATATATACATAACACATACATACATATATACATACAAAAGAGGTAAGCAACGATAAGCAATCCTACGTTAATAACCCGTGGTAGTTCCGTTAGAAGAGACTACCTGAATTTTTTTTCTCTAACTAACTCATTGCAACACATATCCCACATATTTTATCCTCTGGTTAGGCAATCCGGATTTTCGACGCTCCAGATTACTAACGTCCGGATTATTGACGTTCTACTGTAGAGTTTTAAAAAGCGATTGTTATTTCTATTTTCTGATACTAACTAAGCAACTTCGATGAACAATTTACTTCGAAATATTTCGGTTCCTTTGCATTTTTTTAAAATAGATGTTAACTGCATCTTTATTTATTAATTTTTAATTATTTTCACCTCTAGAGGACAACTTACAGCTAGTCCGCTGTTATGTTTTCGCATTCACTAAGATATAGAGCGCACTGAAAAAAAAAAAAAAATTCACTGTTTACCCATTCTGTGATGACCCATTTACAAGGACTGCCAACTGGTTGATCTCGATCGGTCTGCCGGTTGAGGAAGACTTTCCGGTCGATCGCACCCACTCTAGGTTTTGCGCATTTCAAATACAGGTAACCCTCCTATAACCCGGTAGATAGGTTCCTAGAAAATGCCGTGTTGTGTGAAACCGTGTTATATAAGACCCAGAGACAGAAAAGGGAGTTTACGTTCTGAAAACTTATTAAAAACAAACATTTTTTTAAACAAAAATCCATAAAAGCAACTTAATTTTTATTAAAAATATTAATGTATGTATAACACAAAACGAAACGAAACAAGAAAAAATATTATTTTCATTTAATGCGACCTTAATTTAATAAATTTCTTCTTCATCACTGCTCAGTACAATCAAACGAGAACGTTTTTTCGATTGAACGATATCACCTTCACTTTCAGAACTTTTTTCTTCATTTAGATTTTTTGCACCTTCTATCCTCTTTAAAAAATCTGTAATTTTGGTTATTTTCTGGTTCTTACAAGGTCATTGTAGATTCAGGGTATGGAGGTAGGCAATTTTGCAACCCCCTTCTGAAATTTCGGCTTCTTTCAGCGGAAGGGTCAGCATTCAGGAAAAATGATTCAAGATTTTCAGCTAAGCTTAGTCCTTCTTGTAATTTTATAGAGTTATAAATGAATAAATTATAATTTGTTTATACATTTTCATATAAAGCCACTATAGTTCATTAATTCTTCCCGTCATTATTTTAAGGTAATTTAATTTTTAAATGTCTTAAATAAAAATCATGTTATCTAGTGCTATAAAAATACAGTGTTGTACAAATGTTTTCGCAATGTTTTTATCGTGTTATAGCGAAACCGTGTTACAGGTTGCAGTGTTATACGAGGGTTCCTACAATTTATCCTATCGTGTTAGAGCGAAACCGTGCTGTAGGAGGGCTACCTGTACATGAAACAGATGAGGAGCTTTTAGTAAAAGAAATATCGTAGAGTTGATCTATTGCTGTGTTTCAAGTTTTGACTTCTTCGTACGAAATTTTGATAGAGTCCCTCCTTTTCTTTTCCTTTTATTTTTTAAATCTTTTAGTGAATTCTATAGCATAAAAAATACGGGAGGGGGGAGAGGGGGCTTCTCTGTTCTGATAGACTCTGCATAATAAAAAAATTCATTCAGTGAAAGCCAAAACACATTTGTTGTGGAATTTTTTTTTTTTTTTTCTGATCCTTCCCTATGCGTGAAACGAATAAGGGAACTTTTAGTAAAAGGAAAATCGCATTGCTGATCTGTTTCGACTTTGATCACGCGAAACACGACTTAATAAAGTTGCATTAAAAATCACGTCACAACTGAAATAGCATTACAAAATAGTGCAACTATGGCTATTTGAAAGAAAAAAGAATGAAAAACGGGTTCGGCCGGGATTTGAACCCGGGACCTCTCGCACCCTAAGCGAGAATCATACCCCTAGACCACCGAACCTCGGCATCGTAGCATTTATGCCCTATCAACTGTTTGGTGAATCCAGTTTCCGATCTTGCGGGTAGTAAATCGGGTTTGCCAGAGCGTTTCGCAATTCTAAATAGAGCAATTTCTCATTTCGCTAAGCCAGAATTCCATAAATGCAAGGTGTACAATTCGCATTGTTGCCACTTTCACGTATTTAAACGTTATAAACATTTCTGCAGGAGATTCAGTCAGGTGGTTAGGATACAGCTTGTGCTGCCGGGAAGTTTACTTTTACGTTAAATTTGTTGTTCTTAAATTTATTTGTAATTTTTTTTGTTAAGACTGTTTATCACAAATAGTTTGTTTTTTCAGAAAATTAAACCTATTTTTACATCTAAAAAGGTTGATTGGAAAAGGTTTCCAGCTATCATTTTTTCTTTTTTAATTTGACATTTTGTCCCTGATCAACAGAAGATTAAAAATCACTGGTGTACAAGGAAAATCCTGCTGTCGGTCTGTTTCAATTTCGCTGTCACAATGTACATTTTAATCAAGTCGAATCAAATATCACATTATATCTGGAATAACATCATGATATAGCGTTAACGACTGTCTCAATGCTTGCCAACAGACAGGCAGCTGACTGGAATAAATTCACGATATAGAGATAGGCAATTTTGCAACTCCCTTTTGAATTTTCGGCTTCTTTCGGCGGAAGGGTCAGCATTCAGGAAAAATAATTCAAGATTTTCAGCTAAGCTTAGTCCTTCTTGTAATTTTATAGAGTTATAAATGAATAAATTATAATTTTTTTATACATTTTCATGTAAAGCCACTATAGTTCATTAATCCTTCCCGTCATTATTTTAAGGTAATTTAATTTTTAACTATCATAAATAAAAATCATGTTATCTAGTGCTATAAAAATACAGTGTTGTACAAAGGTTTTCGCAATGTTTTTATCGTGTTAGAGCGAAACCGTGTTACAGGTCGCAGTGTTATACGAGGGTTCCCGCAATTTGTCTTATTGTGTTAGAGCGAAACCGTGTTGTAATATGCCGTGCTTTAGGAGGGCTACCTGTACTTGAAACTGATGAGGAGCTTTTAGTAAAAGAAACATCGTAGAGTTGATCTATTGCTCTGTTTCAAATTTTGACTTCTTAGTACGAAATTTTGGTCGAGCCCCTCCTTTTCTTTTCCTTTTATTTTTAAAATCTTTTAGTGAATTCTATAGTAAAAAAATACGGGGGGGGGGGGGAGAGGGGGCTGCTCTGTTCTGATAGACTTTCTATAAAAAAATTTCATTCAGTGAAAGCCAAAACACATTTGTTGTGGAATTATTTATATTTTTTCTTCTAATCCTTCCCTATGCGTGAAACGAATAAGGGAACTTTTAGTGAAAGGAAAATCGCATTGCTGATCTGGATCGACTTTGATCACGCGAAACACGCTTTAATAAATTTGCATCAAAAATCTCGTCACAACTGAAATAGCATTACAAAATAGTGCAACTATAGTTATTTGAAAGAAAAAAGAATCAATAACGGGTTCGGCCGGGATTTGAACCCGGGACCTCTCGCACCCTAAGCGAGAATCATACCCCTAGACCACCGAACCCCGGAGTCGTATCATTTATGGCCTATCAACTGTTTGGTGAATCCAGTTTGCGATCTTGCGCGTAGTAAATCGGGTTTGCCAGAGCGTTTCGCAATTCTAAATAGAGAAATTTCTCATTTTGCTAAGCCAGAATTCCATAAATGCAAGGTGTACAATTCGCATTGTTGCCACTTTCACGTATTTAAACGTTATAAACATTTCTGCAGGAGATTCTATCAGGTGGTTAGGATACATCTTGTGCTCCCGGGGAGTTTACTTTTACGTTAAATTTGTTGTTCTTAAATTTATTTGTAATTTTTTGTTAAGATTGTTTATCACAAATAGTTTGTTTTTTCAGAAAATTAAACCTATTTTTGCATCTAAAATGGTTGATTGGAAAAGGTTTCCCCCCCGATGATTTTTTCTTTTTGAATTTGACATTTGGTCCCTGATCAACAGAAGATTAAAAATCACTGGTGTAGAAGGAAAATCCTGCTATTGGTCTGTTTCAATTTCGCTGTCACAATGTACATTTTAATCAAGTCGAATCAAATATCACATTATATCTGGAATAACATCATGATATAGCGTTAACGACTGTTTCAGTGTTTGCCAACAGACAGGCAGCTGACTGGAATAGATTCACGGTATGGAGATAGGCAATTTTGCAACTCCCTTTTGAATTTTCAGTTTCTTTCAGCGGAAGGGTCAGCATTCAGGAAAAATAATTCAAGATTTTCAGCTAAGCTTAGTCTTTCTTGTAATTTCATAGAGTTATAAATGAATAAATTATAATTTGTTTATACATTTTCATGTAAAGCCACTATAGTTCATTAATCCTTCCCGTCGTTATTTTAAGGTAATTTAATTTTTAAATGTCTTAAACAAAAATCATGTTATCTAGTGCTATAGAAGTACAGTGTTGTACAAAGGTTTTCGCAATTTCTTTATCGTGTTAGAGCGAAACCGTGTTACAGGTTGCAGTATTATACGAGGGTTCCCGCAATTTATCCTATCGTGTTAGAGCGAAACCGTGTTGTAAGATGCCGTGCTGTAGGATGGCTACCTGTATAAGGTCTACACTTCGTTTACTAAGAGATTCTTCATAAATTTTTCATCTTTGTTAAATGCTTTTTGAGTTTGTTTTGGTTGTTTTCAAGCTTCTGAAAAACGTGAAAACGGAGTATAGAATTGCTATGGGTTTTAATAATGCTGCTCAGTTTGAAGAAAAAGTAAGAGGACTTAAGGCTGCTTGGATTCGCTCACCGCAATGTTAACCTATGGAGAAAATGTGTCTACTATTGACAGCTACATAAATGCCGACAATCAGATAAAAAATGGTATTTTCAGATAGCCCGAAATTTTCTGCTCCTTGAAATGGGATTCATTTTATAAATTTCGTCCATTGATGAGCGTTTCGTCGAAAATTTCGTCGGAATTGATGAGCCTTTAAAACACACTAGACCAGATTTTTTTCCTCGAATAATTTAAATTGTAAAATATTATTTGCATTTTTTTTAAAAAAGATTAATGCCCAAAGGTGTAAAATTTCTTTCTCTATTAGGGAGTACAATTATTTTTTAAAAAAATTTCAGGTAGTCTCTTCTAACGAAACTACCGCGGGTTATTAACGTAGTATTACTTATTGTTGCTTACCTCTTTTGTATGTATATATGTATGTATGTGTTATATATATATGTGGGAATTCTTCTCTTGTGACAACACGGATGAGGCGCAACTTGAGCAAACGAGTTGCAACTCAACCGCTGGTGCTGAGTGGGCGGAGACAATGGAACGCCCGCTATGTTTACTTTCGCGGAGTGCAAACGGCACGCTGTGTTTTTACTTTTTCTGAGTGCAGACTGCACGCTGTATTATCTTGCTCACGCTAGAAGAGCGTTAATGTCGTGTCAGACGGGCACTGACATTGTGTGTTTTCTTATTGGATAATCTGTTGTGACCATAAGGTTCGTGTTTGATTAAATATTAGTCAAGAATACGTGTTATTGCATTTTGATATTTCAACCGTGGGAATAAATTTCCCACATATATATCTATATATGTTTACGTATGTATAAATACATATATGTATGTCAAAATTTTGACGCATTTTGGTACTTTTCTGTTTAACTGTTTACTGCTTGCCCAAGCGATACAGACTGGGTTTGGCGCGCTGCCAAAATTATAATTCGCGACGCAGGACATTTTGAAATTTTGCTTTCCGGAGGACCATTATGGAGGAACGTTAAAATGTTTTTATTTATTGATTTCTACAAACAACAAAAAAGGGGAGTTGAATCAATGTATTTCGTACTTTATATAGCATAAAACAGAATGAATGCAGGAAGACGACACGCATGTGAGATTCTGGAAAGAAAGAGCCTTAGCATGCTGCTTTTTGCGTTTATTTTGTCTTAAGATTCTGAATACAATTAATAGTTCACTATTTTGATAAGCCTATGTGCCGTGGGTTACTTTTCCCCGTATGCATTCTTGATCTTTTTCAATTCCTACTATTAGTTCACACTCTCTCTCTATATACAATATATATATATTTATATATCTTGTTCAAATTTTCAATCGTTAATAAAAGTACTTTTTATTCATCCACTCAAGTTCAAATACCTTTTTTTAAACTTGTAGTGGATGACACTTGATGTTAATACAGTTTTTTCAAATATTAATTCATTAATTAAATTTAATTAATCAATTTTAGTTTTAGACTATATATATCTTGTTCAAATTTTCAATCGTTAATAAAAGTACTTTTTATTCATCCACTGAAGTTCAAATACCTTTTTTTAAACTTGTAGTGGATGACACTTGATGTTAATACAGTTTTTTCAAATATTAATTCATTAATTAAATTCAATTAATCGATTTTAGTTTTAGACCTAGAGCGTCTCTTGCTCTTGAATATTAATTTCCCTCTTCCTACTCTGTAAACGGTAGCACTGCGGTAGAGCGGGCTTCTCTCGTCCTGTGGGTTGCGGGATCGAATCCCTAACCTGACAAACTTTTTCTCTCTCTTTCCCCCCCCCCTCCTAATCTCGCACAGTAGGCAAGGTTCTGGCAGGCAATCCTTTTTTTCAATTCCTACTATTAGTTCACACTCAAATTTTTCTTTGTTGACCTAAGTAGGAATTGACTTTAAAAAAATTTGTTTTTATATTACTTGTTTGTGTGAGAGAATTTGCCGTTCTAGGTTTTTTTTTTTTTTTTTTTTTTTTTTTTTTTTTAATTTATATCAAACTTTCGTTTTGTATATGATCAAAATGCTTCGGCAGGTCACTAAAATACCGTCAGCGGGCCACAGGTTGAAGAGCCCTACCTTAGTGCTTATTTAACCCTCCAGCGGGCGCGCCAATTTTTGGAACACCAGCAGGTGCGCGTGGCACAAAATGCAGAGTCTCTTTCAACCTTGAATATTCCTTTTGTAATGAACTTTTTTTTCAAACTGAAAATAATAATTCTGCGTTTTATGACAAGACATAAAATGTTGATAATATTGAGATATATTTATAATTAAAGGCCGCACAGTATGCAGATGCAATCACCTTATTTCAAAATTGTCAGGTTTATTGGATCTAAGGACAACTCGCGAATGGATTCCTATTGTGTCCCAAAACCCAAAAAACAATGAGATTGTCCATCTTCGTGATATGCGGGATACCGTGTAATAGCTGCACATTGGATAGACTACATCGACTCCTGCTTTTGTCGTATTGTAATCAAGTATAATCGCTGTTTTACCACGGTTAAATCACGACTAACAATGAATGGAAAGGAATACGAGGGTCAGAAAATCAGACCTGCATAAGAAAGGGTGTGGCTATAAATAGAAACTGATTAGAACATTCAAACCTTACATGTAAAAACAAACCATTCAAAATTACGAAAATGTTGCACTTTGTACACGCGAAAGGGTTAAATTCTTGAACGGAGTTGTTAACCTTTAAGGTCGTGATCCGACAAATCATTATCTTGTAGAAGTAATTATAACTGTAGAACCAACTCTTATTTACATCTGGTTTATTGACACATTAAAATCTTGGTTAAATAAATCATTTACAAAGTTTCGTTCCGACGAACGTTAATACACTCGTGAGAGCCGGGCTCATTATTCAAAGTCCGTACGAGACCCTCTCTTTCCGTACGCGTGTCGACCCTTCAACAGTCCAAGTCTATTATCCGTTCGTTACCGGCGTCTATATTTATGCATTCTTCTCTCCCTTTCTCGAACAACAACCGGCCTTTTCCAACCGCGCTACGCAGACCACCTATCGTGAATTTCATTGTCCACGGCTACTACCTTGGAAGTGTTGTGTTTCCCTAATCATTCTAAATGACCTGACTGCCTCACTATTGTCGAGGGTTTCCAAAGGTGTATATCTTTCGACACCTGTTTGCGTTTATTTTGGTGCTTATTGAAGACGCTTTTACTCACCTTCATGAATTCCACTTAAGAATGGGAGACGAGAGTCTGACAGGAGTTTTATATATATATATAGAGAGAGAGAGAGTTTTATTCGTTCTTCATTCACTATGTAGAATGCCACACAGGAATTACTTCCGGAGCAAAGGGATAAACGGGGCAAAAATGCACCCCTAAAAAATTATCCATGTTTAGCAGTGATACTTCGGAACTAAAAAGAAAAGTAGTGCAAGGCTTCGACAATAAGCACCAAAATAAACGCAAACAGGTGTCGAAAGATATACACCTTTGGAAACCCTCGACAATAGTGAGGCAGTCAGGTCATTTAGAATGATTAGGGAAACACAACACTTCCAAGGTAGTAGCCGTGGACAATGAAATTCACGATAGGTGGTCTGCGTAGCGCGGTCTGCGTAGCGCCTTAATAAAAAAAAAAGAAGTTGGTCAAAGTTTGAAAAGAAAAAGTCAATAAACTATAAACAGAAAATAAATCAATTTTAAAGAAAAAAAAAGTCACCTGCGAATGAGCCACTTCTCTGACTTGAAAAACTAACAGCTGAAACAACAGCATTTTTTTTTTCCCACCTTGTTTTGTCAAGTAGACAGTGCTTCATTCAGAATTGTTGATTGGGATTTTTCAGGCGAAAAAATTTTTTTTCTTATTTTTTAGAGTTTTTTTTTTCTTTTCTTTTTAAGGGGACCAAGACGTTTGCGATGGTTGAAAAGGGAAGAAAATTGTACTGTTATTTGAACCCTCATATCTATTTCCAATATTTACATAATATTTTTTTGTTTTATACATTAAATTAACATTTGAGAATGGTTTTATGCTAATTAAAAGTTATATTGTTTATAATTTTTAACGTAGGATTATGCTACACCATAACGTCCTTCGGAGAGCAAAATTTCAGACGCTAAAACCGTCTGTCCGTCCGTCCCACGCGAGTTATAATTTTGGCCGCGCGCCAAACCCAGTATGTATCGCTTGGACAAGCAATAAACAGTTAAAATGAAAAGTGCCAAAATGTGTCAAAATTTTGACATAAATATATGTATGTATATACAAAGGTACATATGTATATAGATACATACAGGTAGACCTTCTACAAAACGACATCTTACAACACGGTTTCACTCTAACACGATAGGATAAATTGCGGGAACCCTCGTATAACAATGCAACCTGTTACACAGTTTCGCTCTCACACGATAAAAAAATTGCGAAAACCTTTGTACAACATTGTACTTCTACAGCACTAGATAACATTAATTTTGTTTAACACCTTTAAAAACTAAATTATCGTAGATTGGGGTTACTTGGACCCAAAAAGTGAAGATTTTTCTACTTTTCTTACCCAACGATAGCCTTAAAAACATGTTTGTGCTGATAACTTGATTTGAACAACTTATCTGAAGATTCCCCAGGATTTTAGGTCTTTTTCAAACCAAAATTTTAATTATATATATATTTAATGAATTATTGAAATTTGGGTTCAAGTAACCCGCTGATTGGGGTTACTTGAACCCAACCTACATTTTACATGAAATATACAATTCAAATAGTTAGTGGACTCAAGTAGCACATAGGATCTTGAAATAACAAGTAATATATATAAAAAAATTTTTAAAGTCAATTCCTACTTAGGTCAACAAAGAAAAATTTGAGTGTGAACTAATAGTAGGAATTGAAAAAAAGGATTGCCTGCCAGAACCTTGCCTACTGTGCGAGATTAGGAGGGGGGGGAAAGAGAGAGAAAAAGTTTGTCAGGTTGGGGATTCGATCTCGCAACCTACAGGACGGGAGAAGCCCGCGATACCGCAGTGCTACCATTTACACAGTAACAAGAGGGAAATTACTATTCAAGAGCAAGAGACGCTCTAGGTCTAAAACTAAAATTGATTAATTAAATTTAATTAATGAATTAATATTTGAAAAACTGTATTAACATTAAGTGTTATCCACTACAAGTTTAAAAAAATGTATTTGAACTTGAGTGGATGAATAAAAAGTACTTTTATTAATGATTGAAAATTTTAACAAGATATTTATAGAGAGAGTGTGAACTAATAGAAGGAATTGAATAATTAAATTTAATTAATGAATTAATATTTGAAAAAACTGTATTAACATCAAGTGTCATCCACTACAAGTTTAAAAAAATGTATTTGAACTTGAGTGGATGAATAAAAAGTACTTTTATTAATGATTGAAAATTTTAACAAGATATTTATAGAGAGAGTGTGAACTAATAGAAGGAATTGAATAATTAAATTTAATTAATGAATTAATATTTGAAAAAACTGTATTAACATCAAGTGTCATCCACTACAAGTTTAAAAAAATGTATTTGAACTTGAGTGGATGAATAAAAAGTACTTTTATTAACGATTGAAAATTTGAACAAGACATATATAGAGAGAGTGTGAACTAATAGTAGGAATTGAAAAATAGAGGCCTATGTATGAAAAATTTAATTACATTAAAACAGAAAACAAACCCCTTTTTATTTGCAAATCTGATTGTTAACAGTGAATGAGTCTTCAAAACTAATTTTAACCCGTCCCGCCCAGGGAGGTTGTTTTGAAAACATTTCACTGATCTTCCATGCATTGCAAGGTAAGACTTGACAATAAATCGAAAGTCCAGTTCGTCCACGCGAAATACAAAATCACAAATTTTGTCTAAATGACTGGCACAGGCCAAGTCTTCTTCACTAGTAAATATGATTGGATCTCCAAGTTCGTTCAATAAACCATTCTTCAATCTCTTTTTCATAGTGGACCTACTGATTTTAAAGTGGGTTGAGGTATCTCTCTGAGACATTTCTCTTGACCTCACAGCATTAAACATTCCTATAATTTTTCAACTGTAAAATCCGCATACTCTCTGCTCCCAGGAGACCTCCCGTAATTTCGGAACATTTTTGTATCAGATCTGCGAATAAATGCATATGAACCGGTTTTACCATTTAATAAAAGGAAACCGACATGAAGTTATGATATTAATTACTTTTACAGTGAAATTTGAGAATGTCTAATCAAAATTGTGACTAGGGGTTGATTGGACCCACTTTCTTGCTTGGGTCTAAGTAACCCCAATTTTAGTTTATCAGCACACTAGTTAATAATTATAATTTTTACTGGGTTAATTGATTTTCTATCCATCTAAAACTATTGTTATATTCTTAAAGACTGTATTTGAAATGAAAATTTATCCTTACCTAATGTGGGACTGTAGTGTGTAAAGAAGTGAAGGTGGAAGTTGTAAGGTCACAAAAATTCGTGTTTTTATCACAAAGCAACATAACCTGAACTAAAAATAGGTGGAAAGAGCGGGAACGGAGTAAAGTGTCTCAGGACCTAGCTAATGCTCCTATCTGTTGGATAGATGGTGAATTATACCTATATTTTAACGACAAGAGACCTAGGTGTAATTTAAAACACTTTTTCGGTTAACCCCAACTTAAAATAATGACGGGAAGGAACAATGAACTGTAGTAGCTTTAGATGGAAATGTATAAACAAACTATAATTTATACATTTATGGAATTCTGGCTTAGCGGAATGAGAAATTTCTCTACTTAGAATTGCGAAACGCTCTAGCAAACCCGATTTACTACGCGCAAGATCGCAAACTGGATTCACCAAACAGTTGATAGGGCATAAATGATACGATGCCGAGGTTCGGTGGTCTAGGGGTATGATTCTCGCTTAGGGTGCGAGAGGTCCCGGGTTCAAATCCCGGCCGAACCCGTTGTTCATTCTTTTTTCTTTCAAATATTGTTGCACTATTTTGTAATGCTATTTCGTTTTGTGACGTGATTTTTGAAGCAACATTATTAAAGCGTGTTTCGCGTGATCAAAGTCGATACAGATCAGCAATGCGATTTTCCTTTTACGAAAAGTTCCCTTATTCGTTTCACGCATAGGAAAGGATTAGAAAAAAATAAATAAATAATTCCACAACAAATGTGTTTTGGCTTTCACTGAATGAAATTTTTTATATAGAGAGTCTATCAGAACAGAGCAGCCCCCTCTCCCCCCCCCCTCATATTTTTTATGCGATAAAATTCATTAAAAGATTAAAAAAATGAAAGGAAAATAAAAGGAGGGGCTCGACAAAAATTTCGTACGAAGAAGTCAAAACTTGAAACACAGCAATAGATCAACTCTACGATGTTTCTTTTACTAAAAGCTCCTCATCAGTTTCATGTACAGGTAGCCCTCCTACAGCACGGTTTCGCTCTAACACGATAGGATAAATTGCGGGAACCCTCGTATAACACTGCGACCTGTAACACGGTTTCGCTCTAACACGATAAAAAAATTGCGAACGCCTTTGTACAACACTGTACCTTCTATAGAACTAGATAACAGGATTTTTGTTTAACACATTTAAAAACTAAATTACCTTAAAATAATGACGGGAAGGATTAATGAACTATAGTGGCTTTACATGAAAATGTATAAAAAAATTATAATTTATTCAATTATAACTCTATAAAATTACAAGCAGGCCTAAGCTTAGCTGAAAATCTTGAATTATTTTTCCTGAATGCTGACCCTTCCGCTGAAAGAAGCCGAAAATTCAGAAGGGAGTTGCAAAATTGTCTGTCTCCATACCGTGAATCTACAATGACCTTGTAAGAACCAGTAAATAACCAAAATTACAGATTTTTGAAGAGGATAGAAGATGCAAAAAATCTAAATGAAGAAAAAAGTCAACCGAAAAACCGTTCTCGTTTGATTGTACTGAGCAGTGATGAGGAAGAAATTTATTAAATTAAGGTCGCATTAAATGAAAATAATATTTTTTGTTTCTTTTCGTTTTATGTTATACATACATTTATATTTTTAATAAAAATCAAGTTGCTTATATGGAATTTTAAAAAAAGTTTGTTTTCAATAAGTTTTCGGAACGTAACCCCCCCCCCCCTGTTATTGTACTGGCTCTGGGTCTCATATAACACGGTTTCACACAACACGGCATTTTCTAGGAACCTATCTACCGTGTTATAGGAGGGTTACCTGTATATGCATAACACATACATACTTATATACATACAAAAGAGGTAAGCACAGGGCCTTTTTATCGCATGGGCAAATCGGGACTTTGCCCAGGGCCCCCTGATGCTAGGGGGGCCCCATAACCCCCTTGGTGTATGCACATAGTACTTCTAATAGTATGTATTTTTATAAATTCCCGTAAGGGGGGGGGCCCAAATAGCATCTGCCCAGGGGCCCCCAGCGTTCATAATCGGGTCCTGGGTAAGCACCGATAAGTAATCCTACGTTAATAACCCGCAATAGTTTCGTTAGAAGAGACTACCTGATTTTTTGTTTTTGTCTTCAATGGCATCTTAAACAAGATATTTTTTTTTCTCGAAAAAAATTACTATTGAACAGTTAGGTACACTTAAAAAAAAAAATATATATATATATATATATATATATATAAAATATTACCTTGAAGTTTTACTTGGATATCAAAAACACTTCGTTTGATACTGTGACCTTGTTTTTTATTTTATAACTGGTTAGATATTTTTGTGTTAGCCAATGATTATTAGAAATTATTATTATTTATTTATTTTTAATTAACAAAGTTTCTATTTTTATAAATAATTAGGTACCAGTTACAAAATTTAAAAAAAACAGGTTCACAGTATCAAATAAAGAATTTTTGAGAACTAAGCAAAATTTCAAGGTGATATTTTATATAGTTTTTTAAAAAAGCGTACCTAACTGTTCATTATAAATTTTTCCGAGAAAAAATTATCTTGTTTATGATGACATTAAACAAATTTCATAAACAATATAATTTTTAATCAACATAAAAATATTCTCAAATGTTAATTAAATGTACGAAAAAAAATTATAAACAATATAACTTTTAATTAGCATAAACCTATTCTCAAATATTAATTTAATGTATGAAAATTTTTTTAGAAACAATATAACTTTTAATTAGCATAAAACTATTCTCAAATATTAATTTAATGTATGAAATTTTTTTAGAAACAATATAACTTTTAATTAGCATAAAACTATTCTCAAATATTAATTTAATATATGGAAAATTTTTTTAGAAACAATACAACTTTTAATTTGCATAAAACTATTCTCAAATGTTAATTTAATGTATGAAAAAAAATTATAAGCAACATAACTTTTAATTAGCATAAAACTATTCTCAAATATTAATTTAATGTATGAAGAAAATTTTTAGAAGCAATACACTTTTTAATTAGCATAAAACTATTCTCAGACGTTAATTTAATGTATGAAAAAAATGATAAACAATATAACTTTATTTAGCATAAAACTATTTTCAAATATTAATTTAATGTATGAATTTTGTTTTATAAATAATATAGCTTTTAATTAGCATAAAAATAGTCTCAAATGCTAATTTAATGTGTGAAAAAAATTTTGAACAATATAACTTTTAATTAGCATAAAACTATTTTCAAATGTGAATTTAATGTATGAAATTTTTTTTATAAACAATATAACTTTTAATTAGCATAAAACTATTCTCAAATGTTAATTTAATGTGTGAAAAAAATTCTAAACAATATAACTTTTGAGTAGCATAAAACTATAATCAAATATTAATTTAATGTATGAAAAAAAATTTATAAACAATATAACTTTTAATTAGCATAAAACTATTCTTAAATATTTATTTAATGTATGAGAAAAAAATGATAAACAATATAACTTTTAATTAGCATAAAACTATTCTCAAATGTTAATTTAATGTATGAAAAAAAATAATTATTATTATGCAAGTACAGGAAATAGATATAAGGGTTTAAATAACAGTACCATTTTTGACCATCGCAAACGTCTTAGACCCCTAAAGGTCAATTACTCTCAACTCTTCGTGCTGTAGCAACAAATCTGACCTGATATCACAACATTCGATTTTAAACGATATTTTTAATGTTCGAAACTTAAAAACTGAATGGATGGTCCGAGACTTAAAAACTGATTGTTCGAATTTTAGCGGGGTTTGGTTGATTATCGGCATGACCTCTTTTATCTCTGTAGCCTTCACCTCATACTTAAAAATAGAAAGGAAATATTCATGTAAAAAAAGGGGGTCCATTTGGCTAATATATTAGTGCTAAATGATGACACGCAATAAATTCAAATTCAGTCAGTGTCTGGCTGGCACAATGCCCGTCCTCGATGTTTTTGAATTTCTCACTAGTTATGCGTGTTTTACCTCCACCTCCCGGTCAGACTTAGTTGTTCTAAGCAGATTCGAGATGAATGGAGATATGCAAAATGTAAACATGGCTGAAAATTCCGGGTTCAGGCTGCGTAGAATGAAGTTATTCAAATGCTCGTTGGTCTGTCCGTTAGGGTTTAAAGGGAGCGGCAACTAGCAATTTTGGCTAAGTTCCTGGCGAATTTGAAGTGAGAGAAAAAAATTGGAGCAGTTCGCTGCATATTTCAAACATCCTTGTGTAGGCTTTAATGTTGTACTTTCGGTTACATATCAGGGAAGTGTGTGGAAGGAATTGAAAAGTTACTTACGGGCTAGAAAAATAACGCCAATTTTGTACGTATTTTTGTTTTTTAATTTTATAGCTCCTTTGAAAAAAAAACTTTTAAAAATGAATTTTTTTTTTTGGGGGGGGGGGGAGCTAATGTCCCTGGGGGCTGACGACATTGCACCCCAGTCCGGTGTACATATGAATACAAGGAAATAGAAACACACAAATCACACAATAGCGCCCTTTACACGTACTGCAGACCTCCCTTCAGAAGAGACCTGAGACCGGTTTTAAGATTGCTGCCTCGGGGAGGTCGATTCTCAAAATGAGGGGTCGGGGATAATCAACACCCCAGTACTATTTCCCACGGAAAGTATTTATCGCTCTTTAGGCATTAAGAAAATTATGCAGGTTTTAACTATTTAGGCATTAAGAAAACCATCGCATGTTTTGATTTCCATTTTCATGTAATCAACGTATTTTGGGACTTTTTACCCTGCGTCGTATTACTTACTACTTCCCGAAGTAATGTACGGGAGTTTCAGAAAACCTCAATAAAATTTAGTCATGTTTATGTTTATAAATACTGGATCATACAAAAAATTTATTATTATAGATACAGATTTCAGGGTATTTGGGTTTTGCAACTGTTTTTTCTTTCGCCAAAGAGACGTGATCTTTTTCGGTAATTTTGTGTTCATTCAAGGGGTCTCAGGAGTCTACTTTTTTACTTAACATGCAATTTAGCATCATGTCACATTTAGTTTTATTTCTCACTCCCTACAAAACATAAATATATGAAAATTTTGCCACTGAAAGCTTAATTATGTTCTATGTAGAATAATTATTTCAATGTTCTACAACTGGTATTTTAATTAATTTTTAATTTTTAATTTTGATGAAAATTTTAAAATTGTGTTTTGGCTTGCATCCATTGCGCGCAAGACTGTAGCAAAACTATTGGTTCTAGAGTCCCAAAAAATATTGATAATGATGTAAAACTAATGTATATTTAACGTATACTCCATTTTTCACCAACTTCTTTCCTCCAATCAAAGAATGATGGTCACTTATGGGATCACGTATAGGAGGTGCCAATTGTTTTCCCACGTTCCGTGGGATATACATGATACAGGTATTTTGTTTACCGTAATCTCCTGACATATGGAGTTTGTTGTTAACAAACTACAGATGTGAAAAGGAGCTGATTCATTTATAATGACAAGACTTAGTATTTAAAAAGTTTTAATGATGTTTATATTTTACTCCTGGAAAAAAATTGAGGATAATAGCTAAAAGAAAAATAAATTTCCTGAAAATGAAATGATTTTTTGGACAAGCATAGTGAGTTCTTTCTAACACACAACGACCCGTATTTTGTGAATTGATTTTTCGAAAATTACGACGACTGAAAAGCTGAATTCGGCATGCATGCTCTAAATTTAATGTAGATTTTCAGAATTTAATAGAGTGTTTCTAACTTTTGTCTTTAAAAAGATATTTTTATGGTCTCTTTTCGCGAGACAGTTACGAGAATGAAGAATATAACGTTTTTTTAACGTCAAAACAAAATCGTTATAAAAACGGCTTTACTTGAGAACGAATAGCAAAATCGCAAATAATTTATGTTAAATAAGGACAATAATTTTTAGTATCTCTCCCTACGTAAAAAATGATTGCAAAAAAGACACAACTCTAGTATAATTTTACCCCAATTTCCCCCTCCAAATATCGGAGGAATTGAACTGCCCCTTAAAAGCGTCCGCCTTAGTTATTGCGGGGCCCAACTGCAGAAATTGGGATTAAAAATATAATGTACAGATATTTTGACAAAAATATAATTACACACTGCCCTGTGGTGGCCTTGTGGTACAGCGCGCTGGCATTCGGTGCTGAGGGTGCTCGGGTCGAATCCCGGGCGTTGCGCCACTGAAAATGCCTCCGTTTATGTCGTCCCTTCTTAGGGGGTAATGCTGGTCTGCCTATATGGCGCCCCCATAATAAAATGGCCAGCAATAGCTGTGGTGTATTATAGGCGAATGTCTTCACGACAAGTGTCTCCGTATTGGTTTAAAAAAAATAATTACACACTTTGTGTGTCGTTATTTTTGCATATGAGCTGTTATATTTGAAAGTGGTGTAAGTCCACTTTATAAAAAATGAGTTAACGGTAATTTTAGTAAGATATAGACACCTTCTCTTCATATTTATAATCCGACTTTCAATGGAGTGCGATTTTTTCATTAAGTAAACAAAATAATTTTGGCTATAAAATGTTATCGAAAAAAAATTTTTTTTAAAGTGGAATAAGTCCATTTCTAATAATTATATTTAAAGCACTTGCTTATTGCAATTATTGTTGATTATTACGACTTCAGTGTACACTACGCTTTAGCAAATATTACTTAGTTAGTCTCTTAAAAACAACATCGTTAACAAGATAACGGTATTATTGTTCTGATTAAGTGGTCAGAAGTAATTTCACTGATTTTGTTTGGTTTTCTTTCGCAACTGCTTTTTACTGTTTGGTTTGTGTTTCTTATACTAATAGATTGCAGCGTACGTTCTTTCCCGCGTGAAACCACGATCCCGCGCGATTGAGTGCACGTGTGAAGGTGTCGGAGAGGAAGAGAAAGCTGCTTTGGAGCGTACTGCAAATTTTCCCGCGCGCAATCCCGTACGTTCCAAGCACTCGCGAAGGAACGTACGTGTAAAGGGCGCTAATCACAGAAGAATTTTATTAACAAACGATGACACCGGCGATGGACGATGGATTGCAGCTCCCCTTTCTAGACGGGGCTCTTCCTTCCTTTGACGGGGGTCAGACTTCCTTTTGCAGGCGGACGACTGACCGTTTCCCCAACATACAACGAAGTCTTATGCGGGAATCGAACCCGCGCCCCCGGTGTAGCAGGCTGATGCCTTAACCACTTAGCCACTGGGCGACAAAACGACGTTGTATAAATGATAAGCATGCAGTTTAAAGCTTTGTTCACACTGCGTCCGTCAGCCTAAGCGCTACTCGCATCGAAATATTTTTAGTCAATCTAATACATTAAGGCTGCTGTGTACTAATGCCATTGGATTCGCTCACCTCAGCGTTAACCTATGGAGAAAATGTGTGTAAGGATTCCCGGCTTGGATTGAAAGTTTTTTTTTTTTATATACAGTGGAATCTCGATCTATCGTTTTTCAAGGGACCGATTGAAATGAACGATAAATGCGGGTAAACGATAGATGCGGAAACATAACAAAGCAATATGATCGTTGGGACTGAATAAAATGAACGTACATACGGAAAAACGATGGATCCGAAAACGATCGATCGAGATTCCACTGTATATAATTTTACTCCGTAATAGAAATTTTACACATTGGGGCATTTTTTACAAAATGCAAATAATATTTTAAAATTTAAACTATCCGGGATGAAAAAAATCTGGTCTAGTGTGTTTTAAACGCTCCTAAATTCCTTTGGTGTGTAGCGGTCGTAGATTTGCTTCAACTACAACCAAAGCTTGGGAAGCGCCAGTCAGACTTTAAAATCTGCTTCACGGCGATTACTAGCAGCACTTCATTCTGTGCGTTCTATGGAGAATGTTCGGAGCTTGAAACCGTATCTACTTACAGCCTGTTTAAACTTTTGTATTATGCTATGTCAATTTTGTTTACTAAGGTTATGAAATAAATAAAACGAATTAATTTGCTTCATTGATTTGGAGTCAATGGAAAGTTATATAACCCCCACAGGTGGCCAACATTTATAAAATGAATCCGGTTGCAAGGCGCAGAAAAGTTGAGGCTATCTGGAAATACCAGTTTTATTGGATTATCAGCATTTAAGTAGCTCTCAATAGCAGACACATTTTCTCCATAGTTTAACATTAAGGTGAGCAAATCCAACAGGATTAGTACACAGCAGTCTGAAAGGCCTGTTCACACTGATTCCAAAGCGTTCCGTTACGTTACTACGTTGGATCCGACACGTGATCTGTGATTGGTGTGACTTATCCCGTGGTCAAGGAATTGAGCTCTGTGGATTGGTTAAAACTTCTGACGCTGACGCTACATAACGCTCCAGATTCAGTGTAAAGGCCTGTTCATAGAGAATCCGTCACCGTCAGCGGAAAACTTTTTAACCAATCATATACCAATCGTTGACCCTTTTAACCAGTCAGCTCCAACGGAATCTTTAACCTTTAGCTTACGGGGACCATTTTTCCGATTCCTTCTTTAGAACGGGAAATTCCATAGCCCCTTCGTAAGAACGGCCATTAAGAGAGTTATATATATATATATATATATATATATATATATATATATATATATACATACATACATACAACCTTTGTCCAGAAAGTTCGGTGAATGATGTCATAGTAGTCACGGTCGTAAGAGTTTGCAACCGGCGCATACCGTGCCGGACAGGTGAAGGCTGGTCTAAACCAGTTCCTGAACGGCGGCGCTGCGAGTTAGCTTATCGTGCGGAAACAGTTCGTTGTAGAGTGAAGGTGTTGTGCGCTCGGTCGAAATTCTAAATGGATCGGCGAACGAATATGCTGTTCTGTTTCAAACTTGGAAAATCAGAAAGAGAGACTCATGAAATGCTCTTAAAAGTTTACGAAGGACGTGCTATCACCTTGAGGTGTGTGTATGAGTGGTTTAAACGCTTCCGAGAAGGGCGGGACACCACTGAAGACTCCCCCGAAGTGGTCGGCCTGTAACTGCACGCACCCCGGACAATGTACAGAGAGTGAAGGAATTGTTGTCCAAGGATCGTCGTGTGACAGTGAGAATGATATCGGAGGAAGTGGGAATTGGTCGTGAGATGGCCCACCTCATACTGACCCAGGATTTGGATAAACGCAAGCTTTGCTCCCGGCTTGTGCCCCACACTTTGACGCCGGAACAAATGCAAATTCTACTTGACGTCTGTGGAGACTTCATCGACATGGCGGATCGAAACCCAAATTTCCTGAAAACCATTGTCACGGGTGACGAGACCTTGTGCCTGAAGTACGACCCCGACGGCAAGCGTATGGAGTGGCGGGGTCCAGGGTCGCCGAAAAGCAAGAAGGTGCGAAGTGAGAAATCCCGCATCAAGACAATGCTTGTGGTGTTCTTCGACTCGGAGGGTCTCATCCATAGAGAATTCCTCCCTGAGGACACCACGTTAAATGCCGCTAAGTAGTACGTGGATATACTGAAACGTCTGCTGCAACGGATCAATCGGGTACGTCCCCAGTACGCCAAGCAATACAACTGGACCCTGCTTCACGACAATGCTCGGCCACATACTGCCTTTCTGGTGCAGCAGTTCGTGGCCAACAGGCGAGTCGTGAATCACCCACCCTACTCCCCAGACTTGTCTCCTCCGGACTTTTTCTTATTCTCCAAATTGAAATCAGCCCTGAAGGACCACAGGTTTTCGGACATCCAACGTAATGCTATGACCCAGCTGAAGGCTATCCCTAAAGACGACTACGCCAGGAGTTTCCAAGACTTGTACAGCCGTTCTCAGATGTGCATTACCGCCTACGGGGATTACTTCGAAGGACAGTAACTGCTGTTTCATGTAAGAACAACAATCCATTGCAACTATAGAAACATGCGCCGAACTTTCTGGACAAAGGTTGTATATATATAAATATATATATACAGTGGAATCTCGATCGATCGTTATCGGATCCATCGTTTTTCCGTATGTGTCGTTCATTTTATCCAGTCCCAACGATCATATTCCTTTGTTATGTTTCCGCATCTATCGTTTTCCCGCATTTATTGTTCATTTCAATCGGTCCCTTGAAAAACGATAGATCGAGATTCCACTGTATATACTGTATCCACTGTATTCCACTGTATCCATTCTTGTGTCCGTATTCTTGGGATACATGCTATCCCACCCCGTAAGGAAAAGGTTAACGCTGGCGGATTCTGTGTGAACAGGCCCTTGCAGTTTCGTGGCTTTGGAGGTTTGTGGTTGGTTAGAATTATGTCGATACGAGTAACGCTGATGCATTCAGTGTGAACAAGGCCTAACTATTGGTACTCCTAAATATCAAACTTTTGTGATACTCTCAATTTTTTATAGGGGGCGGTAAGCCAGAAGAAAAAAAATTTTTTTTCGTGCATACTTCAATGTTTGATACCCACTCAAGGTACTAAGACGAATATTTGTCTCACTTCCTCTTTTCCCTGAGTGAAAAAAAAAATAAGCGAAGAGAATGCATGTGTAATAATAGACTCTGTGGTTGCTGTGACAGACATTCTCCTAAGGAGGACTCGCTTCCTCTTTTAGCCCGATTATGAAGCGAGTTGAAAAGGAAGCGACCCATTCGCGGGAGATCATGCTTCGTAGAAATATCATAGTGTGAAGGATGCTAACAAGGTCGAGATCCGAGCGCTGATCGGGCGAAGGAGGAAGAACTACAAGGAGACAATTCTAGTTAAAGCTCAGGGATTACGCGATACGTTTCCCAGTTAAGTGCATTACGAAACAGTTGAGAAGGAAATAAATAGACAGATATCTAGACGCTCCTCTCTGGCCGTTTAATAGGCATATATTTTTATCTACTATTATTCATTAAAAATAAATAATAATAATAATAAATACCTAATGATAACCGCATATTCGGTTGGCTCAAAGTTAAGGATTAGTATTGCTTAATTAAAGCTTAAATTTGATATCAAAAGTTAATCAGGCCCAATTAGACGAAAGGGGAACCGAGAGCTAGTCCGGGTCGTGAACTGCGGGGTTCTGTTGTGCTCTCACGCAGGGGCCGGCCTAATCTAAGAATCCGGTAAGAATCTTTATCCTGAAGCCGGCGTCGTCTCTTTAGGCTGTGACGATATGAGCAGTTTCTCCCAGATAGCTGAACACAGATCAATTCAAAAATACGGAGTTTAGGATTTTAAATAAAGTATTTAATTATATGCAATATTTACACACTTCAATTGCATGAAATATTACAGTCATAACCGCCCTGAGGCACCGGGGGGGTTAGGATACTTCCCGAAACAGTCAGAGTCCACTGACTACGTGAAACGGCACTAAGCCCGGGATTCAAGTTCCCAAAAAATGTAATCTGGCCCAATGCAGCAGGTCAATCACCTTCTGAGAGTAGATCTCCCGTCTATCTGATTCTTTTTCTGTCCGAGGTTCTCCACGAAACTGCTAAACCCTCCTTCTCGAACATCTTCCGTCCTATCATGTGCTGGTTCTTTTGCTTCGACGCTGATTTGTTGAAACCAGTTACCGCAGCTACTTCCAACGTTCGAGAATTTCCCACGCAGAGGGACGAGCAGACCCCTTTGTCAGTGAAGAATGTCCGACTCTCGGTGCATGGTCTTTGTCGCAAGATGACACCCCTCTTAAGGAGAGGAGTTCCGCCCCTCAGCCCGGGCGATGACCATCACTCACTGAGTTCGACACAAAAGGTAAACCCTCTTCACACCTCCCTTTTTTTGCAAAGGACGGGCAATTCTCGGGTGACAACGACACCCGTCGGACGGGTTTGTAACCAGTTGCGCCGTGTGCGTGGCTCCATTCAATTACATAGGTTACGACTCATCACGGACTGGTTTGTGATTGGAGTCAGTTATCAGTTTCTTTTGAGTTGCCCCGTGTGCAGACGGCCTAAGCCGCTGCTCCTTTATCATTCGGAAAATCCCAGAGTCTTTTAAGCATACGCGCACACCTTGGTCATGTTTTTTGATAATTTCTCTTTTCAACTCAATGCACATCATCCGCTTCTTCTTCTCAGCACTGTCCTTCGCACTCACTTTCTTCGGACCCATGGTTGGAAAAATGAAGTTTTGCTTAGCAACTGCAAGCACAAATACGAGCACAAAACTGATGCTTTTATTACGAGCTAGCCTCTTCAAGTGAACGAATGAGACACGGAAGCTGGGCGATTGTTGCGTCGATAAATGTGGTTGTAATGTCAACATTCCTCTTTCTCAGAATCCGTAGAAGGGGGGGGGGGCTTGCGATCCTAGGGCCAAGGCTGTTCCATCCCCTGGACCCCATCGGGAGTTCCAGTGTGGGGGAGGGAATTGATGAATTGAATCTATCTCTCTGCGAGAGAGGTTGGACGCTGTTCGGTTTGCTTTGGAGCAGTACGGTCAACTTTTTGCTACACAACGGCTAATTAGTCCTACAGTAAACCTACAGTTTAAACATAGCTACAAACATCCATGCCAACAGTGGGGCTCGAACCCACAGGATCTGAACCGAATGCCTGCGCCCTAGCCATTCGGCCATCCCCTGGCTCTGTTCGGTTTCGGAGGGTTACTCAAGTGTGGACAGAGCAAGCTTCCCCGGGCCCCGGGTGATAATTGTTGAGTGTTAATCTCGCGGTTTAAGACTGGATAGTAGTCTTGAGAATAATATGTATACAATTGTATAATAATTGTACATAAAGGTTGTAAATATTATATGCTTCTCGTGTTCCCATTTGAAGAGCACGTAAAATGGCGTTCGCCGCGCAAATTAGCGGTGGGGTATCTGAAGCTTGCTCGTAACCCGAATATTAGCCCTAACTCGAAGCAAAAAATCTACCGAGAGAATGCTCGTATCTCGAAAAACTCGTAAGTAGAGACACTCGTAAGTAGAGGTACCACTGTGTGTGTGTGTATATATATATATATATATATATATATATATATATATATATATATATATATATATACACTGCTCAAAACAATTAGGGGAGCACATGGTTTTAACGAAATTACGCAAATACTTACACCGATAAGTAACATAAAATAAATCATCCATAATTTAAAGCTTTGCAGGAAACAGAAGAAGAAAACTTCATATGCAAATAAAAATTCATGACGTCAAAAACCAGAAAAATATCATAAGGGCAGAAATCGGGATGTTGCAGAAACGTCTGTTTCACTGCCTTAACTGTGAAATTCGATTGCTCAGTTATTCTTTTTGAGAAAAGGTGACTTGAAAATGTCTCAACAACGTGATTTACCGGAAACCATGTCATGGCGTATTATAGGCAGACTTGAATATATATATATATATATATATATATATATATATATGTGTGTGTGTGTGTGTGTGTGTGTGTGTGTGTATGTTTCACTCAGTGATGGAGAAAGAAATTTTTGATTCGGGTATCTTTTTTCCTTCTCTAGAAGAAATGCAAATAATAATTTTAATTATTCAACTGAGCCGAGGTTCGTCTTTCTTTTAAGCTTTTGTTTGGTCTATATTTGAAGAATTACACAGGACCAAGTGTGTCTGTCTTGAAGATAACTACTTACAGAGACAATTCTTAGTTGAATTATACTATCAGCACTGTTGATAAAGAGACACTGTCTCAAACTTTAAATTATCGTGTTCTTTTTTTATGTGTTGGATATCCCCTTAAAGCTTTTGTGTACCAACCCTATTGGATTCGCTCACCACGATGTTAAAATGGGATGGAGAAAATGTGTTCAAGAATTGCCGCCTTGGATTGAAAAAGTTTTTTTTCTTCTTAATTGTACTCCGTAATAGAGAAAGAAATTTTACACCCTGGGGCATTTTACGTTTAAAAAAAAAAGCAGATAATATTTTTAAATTTAAATTTTTCGGGGGAAAATTCTGGTCTAGTGTGTTTTTAAACACACAAAAATTCCTTTGGTGGACGAAATTTATAAAATGAATCCTGTTGGAAAGTGCAAAAAAGTTCAGGCTATCTGAAAATACCATCTTTATTGGATTATCGGCATTTATGTAGCTGTCAACAGTGGACACATTTTCTTCAGAGGTTAACACTGAGGTAAGCGAATCCAACAGGGTTAGTACACGCGGCAGCATTAATGATTTTAAAAAAATCGTTTGGCCTATGAAATATCGACGGTTAATTTGCCAAATCCTACATAAGCAGAGGGAAGGGGGGGAAGAGAGACATTTGTTTATTGTTGCTTACAAGGAGAGGGAGGGGTGTCTAAACTAAACTCATGGCGCAACAGTCCACTGCTGACCAAGGCCGGAGGTGCCCATCTCCACTTTCTTGACCGGTGTGTCTAAAATGACAAAAAATGTGCTTACGTAATACGTAAACGACCCCGATGCTCAATTCTTCGATATTCTAATTTTGTTTTTATCTTGCCGAGAAGTTGAGTTACTGCAGTTTTATTATTTCTTGACAGTGTTTAATGAATTTACTGATCAAAAGTACTAAAAATGTGCTTACGTAATACGTAAACGACCCCGATGCTCAATTCTTCGATATTCTAATTTTGTTTGCATTTTGTTTTTACCTTGCCGAGAAGTTGAGTTACTGCAGTTTTATTATTTCTTGACAGTGTTTAATGAATTTACTAATCAAAAGTTAATTAAACCAGTAAATTCTTAAAATGTTGTGAAAAGTGATTAAAAGCTATTTTTAAATTTCTACAAGAATCCAAAAAAAAGCACCTTTTCATCGTTCCATTTACGAAAAAAAAAAAAAATTGCCGGTAAAACCTTGACAGAAATAGTTTATAAGTGTTTATAAATAGACCATGCTCAAGATAATAGATCAGTCAGTTTATATATCTATATATTTACGTCTATATATTTACGTTTGTATAAATCGCAAAATATTCCAGAGATAAGGAAAATTTTCTCTGAGCTAATACTGTAATTGATAAGCTTTTCTGATAGCGGGACTATTATCATGTTTATACTCCGAATAATTTACTATCATTACGTTATCTAGTTTATAAAATATAGGAGTATGCTTTTTTTAGTTATCGTGTTTTGCGAAAGTGGAAACATTTTTTTTTTCTTTCCCTTTTGAATCTTTCTTGTTTGTTTGTTTTTAAAAATTTATTTGCTTAGTCTGAAGACGTTTCTCCAACTTTTTAGTGACATATATTTTCCGAAATGAAGATGTTTGAGCACAAAATTCGAATAATTTCGAAAAGATTTCTTCACAGATGTAAGGGCACCTTATACTTGTATCATTTAACCGTGATATATCTTTACTTTTGCAGAATATGCACTGTATTTTACGGGAACAGTTCATAAGCGAATTGAATGTTTTTCGGGCCCGTGGTAGCCTATCGGTAGCGCGCCGGCTTTCAGTACTGAGGGTGCTCGAATCGAGCTCTGACAAGCGCCGTTAAGGGAGGGGTCACTTTTACGTACCTTTAAAAGTATCATTTTTAGACCTATGTTCGATTGTATGTACTACTCATGATTTTTGCTTGATTTACATGAAAGTTTTTGAGTAACTGCCTATAATACAGTTTATTATATATGCAATATTTCAAGGTAATTTTTAAAAAATAAAATTATTTTTATGCATAAAAAGTGAATAATTTTTTTTTTAATCGAACATTTTACAGTCACTACTGTGCGCATTCTGTCAAAATAAATAATTAAGGTACAGTAATTGTTTACTATATGTGATTACAATACTTCAGGTAACAAAATACACTAACATTTTGAACCCTAACATATTTTAATTTTTTTAAGAATTTTTTTATAAGTTTTTACTCAGTCATTTTTGAAATTTCTAATTAAAAATAGCACGTACTAAATTTTTTTAATATATTTTATAACTAGACGGGCTTCGCCCGTCTAGCCGGTCGGTTTGGGGACCCTCTCCCTTCAGCAATCACTGTCAGAGAATGGAAACACTAAAATGCAACGAATAAAGGTATTTAAATTTTGTGGTTAAGCATCTCACGTCCTGCAAACAGTCGCAGGCAGAAAGAAAATTCTTTTCTCCCCCCCCCCCCCTGGAGAGAAGTTCCGTTCCCTCCACCCCTCCGCGTATGGGCGAAAAATTCTTTCTTCGAGACTCCCCCCCCCCCCCCCCCCCGCATATGAAATGTTGTAAAGTACTCTATCATCTGTAGCACAAACTGTATCAACAGACTTATAAATCTGAGATGTGCCAGGCAAATGACCTAAAAGCAGCTTATTAATGAGTATAACGTTGTCGTTTTTGATGCAAGGATAGCTCTTTCACGTAACCAACTATGATCTTTAAAATGCGGAGAGAGGTTGGGAAACACTTCTTGTAACAAATCTTCGTGATTTTCAATTAATTTTCCAATATCTTCCACTGCTATAAGTCCATCCTCGCCATGAGACATCGTTTCCATTTCCTAGTAGAAGTAAAGTATCAGAAAACTGATGTGCATCAGCATCACCTGTCGTACGAACCCTCATATTACTTTCAAGATCAAGTGTTTCAATTTCATTCCATATAACTGAAGATTTTAGGCATGCATGTATTTCACTAGTTCTTGTTCCACGTGGAATAACAGGCAGGGTCTGTCAGAAGTCACCAGACAAGAGCAAAGTAATACCTCCCATCCTTCGGCATAATCATTTAAAAATTGACAATAAAGGTTGTTTGATGTTCTACGATTAGGCGATTAAAGCGCTATAAATAAAAGAATAAAATGTTACTACACAGCAAATACAAAATAAACAAAAAGTGGACACAGTAAAAAAGGATACTTAAAAACACACAAACGGAATGCAAGAATCAAAGCTAAAAACACAAACATAATTAACAGTTGTTTTAAAACACCTCTGGTAAACACTGTTAAGTATCCAACTACTTGGAGCATAAATGTTGAGATTTTGCTAAATTCCTACTTGAGAATGATAATAAAAAATATTCCAAAGAGTTTCCGACAGAAGCATAAAAAGAAAGAATATGCAAAAAAGTAACTAAATTAAACCCAAAAAATGACAGAATACAGAAAAAGTGAACACCGGTAACTTGTAAAAATCGGTAATCCATATACTGGGAATTAACCCAGTAAAAAAGGATTAAAATGAAAGGTAATGAAATGTGATGAAAGGTAATGAATAAATGAAATGAAAGGTTTTCAACAATCAATGTTGCCACAAAATTAAAATACCATATTAAATCATGATCAACAAAGATTTTAAAATAATAATAAATAATTCAAAAGAGATAAAGTTTGACGTCACCGCGTGGGTATATTTTCCCTTTATCGCTTGATATATTACGCTAACGTGCGTGGCACCGGAATGGAGGTTTATGTATAATGAAGTATGGCAACAAGGCGAAACGTCGCAACGTCACAGGATATGTCAGTTTTCGTCTACTATACATCATGTGATTATCGGGTGGCAGAAAACAGAAGCCGTTCCTATGCGTTTGCATGTGTTTTTGGACGATACCTTCATTTTGAGTTAAATAATTTAAGTTTATTTATAAAATTCCTCATATTAGTTGTATGTAACAGGTATTTTAACACTTTTTTTTTAAATATTTCGCAAGGTTTAAGAGAATATAATCATTCTTTCGTTGAGAATTATTATTATTATGTTGAGATATGTATAGATATCAGGATAAGTTACTTCAGGCCAGCGTCTTGTATCGTAACTCCAGTCCTCTGTCAATAAATATGGGTCACATACTGAATAAACCTTTCCGGGCTGTACCTGAATGTTTAATTTAGTGATATACCTTTGTTTAGGTACCGTATCTAAAGACTTTGCGTAATCTGAGAGCATTTTATTCAACAAGCTGTGAGAAGGCTCATTGAACGCCATGTTAAAATATGAAATGTTTTGCCACTCCTCGCCAAACAAGAAGTAAAATCTGCAAGAGTTGAGATGTGACATGCTACGAGACACTGCCCTACTGCTACGGCAGTTTTATTTTGCTTTCCATTGAAAAAAAAGAAAATTAACTTTTATACTCCGATTAATATTAGAAAATTAACTTTTAATAGAACAAAAAATGAAATTGAAAATCAATAAATGAGTTCACTTATCTTGCAACATCTAGAATTAACATCCAATAGGCACTCCCCCCCCCTCAACTTAACTTGAAATAAATTTAAACGTTAATAGAAGTTAAGTTAAAATCGGAAAATTGTAGAAAACTTTTAAGAAAGTTTGTTTTTTCCCGCTTTTTTAAACTGTGAAACTGAAGATTTCGATTATGTCTTTAGCCTTTAAAATAGTTTTTAACTATAATAAGATCTATAACAAAAATTCGATACTATATTTTTTTCTCTCATTTTATTTATATTATATTCATTTTTCTCATTGTATAACTTTTGACTACTACTTAAACATCAATTCGATTGTTATTCAATTTTTAAAAAAATCATAATTCATATTTTAAGGACCGTCTAGCAGTCAATGCGCTGAGGAGGGTCCTAACTGAATTCAGTTCGTGCCCCACCCCCCACCAAAAAAAAATAAAAAAAAGTTAGAAGCACGCTACGCCTATGATCACCATGGTTGTGTTTGTTTATCTGTGAGTTTTGTTTGTTTTATCTCCGTACGTTCACCATTCCAAAAAAACTCACTCCGTTTTAGAGGCGGATATTAACTTCAAAGGTACGTATTTGGTCCGTGTATCAGACGAATATTACGATAAATGTTCGTATTTTTATATCTGTCTGTAAGGCGGTACCTCATCTACCACCTCAAATCTTTGAGTTGTTCGAATAGCTATGTTGTATATTCCAGTATACAAACAACAAAAATGGACAGATTTGATTTTAGGAAAAGTTTAAGACTGAGTCTGTTAATATGAACCAATGTTTTTTTTGTTTTTTTTAAATTTTGGTGATAGGCCTTCAATTTGCTCGTCAGTCATTGACGAAGATGGGAAATTTCAACGTGGAATGACAAAAGTGTAGAGTAAAATGATATTTTAAAGTAACCAATTGAGTCCTCGACTAAATCGATAAAATAAATGGCTTTGGTAGGCATTAAAAATTAAAAGAAAGGAATCTAACACTATATCCCTCGTCTGTTATATTACCAAATAAATTTATCATCTAAATTAGCTTCTAGATTCTCGAATAAACTGATAAAATGAGTATGGTAGTCATTAAAAATTAAAAGAGTTGAATTTAATACAATACGTATCCTCTGTTATAATACAAAATAAAGTGATTTGCTAAAGTATCAAACCTTTCTCTTAAATCTAGGAGACCATGGAAAAGAAAGATTTTTTTTTTCAATGCGGAGATACTTGTCGCGAAGACATTCACCTATAATTCACCGCAATTTTGCTGGTCATTTTATTATGGGGGCGCCATATAGGTAGACCAGCATTGCCCCCTATGAAGGGATGACACAAACGGAGGCGTTTTAGAGGCGCTTCGCCAGGATTCGATCGGAGCACCCTCAGCACTGAAAACCAGCGCGCTGTACCACAAGGCCGCCACGGCCCTGGAAAAGAAAGATAAGAAAAGAAAAAAAAACAGAATTTTTCAGACGAAAAAGAAAAACTTTTACTTTTTATATTGTCTAATTTTCATCTGCACATGAACAGCTTCTAAAAAGCTGTTCATGTTCAGATGAACAGCTTTTTAAATTGTAGGACTAGCATAGGACTAGTTCACAGCAGCCTTAAAGGCTGCTGTAAACTAGTCCTATTGGATTCATTCGCTCACCTCAATGTTCATCTATGGAGAAAATTAGTCTAAGGATTGCCGACTTGGATCGAAACTTTTTTTTTTTTTTTAATTGTACTTCGTAATAGAGAAAGAAATTTTACAAATTGTGACATTTTTTGTTTTTTTAAATGAAAATAATATTTTAAAATTTAAATTATTTGGAGAAAAAGTCAGGTATAGTGTTTTTTAAACGCTCCTAAATTCCTTTGGTGGACGAAATTTACAAAATGAATCCTGTTGCAAAGTGCAGAAAAGCTGAGGCATCTGAAAATACCATTTTTATTGGATTATCAGCATTTATGTAGCTGTCAATAGTAGACACATTTTCTCCATGGGTTAAAACAGTAAGGTGAGCGATTCCAATAGGGTTAATACACAGCAGCCTTAACCAGATGCTTGTAGCATAGCTCTGTGATCAGATGGCAAAATGTTATAAGTCAATTTTTTTAAAATTTTTTTTTTAATTTACGTGACAGTAATTCTAAGATTCAAGATGCCATGAAAAATCAGTAATTTGTTTTACACGAGCAAACGTGGTACCAATGTTTCAGAAAAGTAGCTGGCTATTACTTACAGTAGTTACAGTTAGGCCGTCTGCACACGGAGCAACTCAAAAGGAACTGATAACTGACTCAAATCACAAACCATTCCGTGATGAGTCGCAACCTATGTAATTGAATGGAGCCACGCACACGGGGACGGGTTTGTAACCAGTTGCGCCGTGTGCGTGGCTCCATTCAATTACATAGGTTGCGACTCATCACGGACTGGTTTGGGATTTGAGTCAGTTATCAGTTTCTTTTGAGTTGCTCCGTGTGCAGACGGGCTTAATAAAAAATATCGGCGAACGAGAATCCGGAATGTGGAAAACTCAATGTTTTAAGAAATGTTTCTTTTAACACCATTTGAGCAGAGAGTTACGGGCATCATTCTTCAATTTATTAGATTTTGATTTTCATGACTTGTTCAATTGTGTGCCTCCTTCCATTAATAGTCTGATCTTGGCCCCGTCTTGAATTTAGGGTGTTACTCGCACGGGTATTACCCGGCAAGTTAAAATGCGTGTACCCCATAAATAGTTTGCGGTTAATCCCATTCTTCGGTTTAAAAGAGTTGTGCATGGATTTACCTCGGCCAATTAAACTGAAGTGTCACCTAAGCAGACTGCTTTTGGCACAATTCTTTAATTAAAAATATAATGCTCTGTACACTAAATAAAAGCTACCTACTTCAGATTTATTACAAAGTGTACAGTTGGCAAAAAGTTGTATGCAACAGACAGAAACGTTCATCAAGAGGTTTTTGTGTCTGTTTTGTTTTTGTTCGCCACTAGTTTATCATGCACTGATTTACCTCGGCTAGCAAATTGTGCGTGCCTTGTAAATATTCAGCTAATGGCTTTATATTTTCAATTTAAGATGTCATGGATTGGTTTGCTTTAGCTGCAACTGGCTTCCCTTTAAAATTTGAAGTCTATAAGCGCGGGTTTACCTCGACTAACTAAAACGTGTGCACCCTATAAATATTCTAAATTGACCCCATTCTTCAATTTAAGATGTTAAGCATTGGTTTACTCTAGCTTCTACTGGCTCCCCTCCTAAATTTGAGCTGTCACAGATTTCTTTCTTTACCTTAGCTAACTCAAAGATTCGTGCCCCTTAAATATACAGCTGTTGGCCTCAATTGCCAATGCTATCTATGCATTGGTTTATTCTGGCTGCTATTGGCTCCTCTCTTCAATGTAAAATGTTTTGAGTTATTTGATTCCAGAAGTCAAAACGTGTATGAACTGTTAATGTTCAGCTAATGATTTCATTTTTCGATTTCAGATGTAATGTATTACTTAACCTTGGCTCTTCTGGTTCTAATCTTCGGTTTGAAATCTTGTGAACAAATTTATTCCTCCAAGTTAAAATTTGTGAGCTCAGATAATATTCAGCTATTGGCTCCATTTTTCGATTTGAGATGTAATGTAGTGCTTAACCTTGGCTCTTCTGGCTCGAATCTTCAGTTTGAAATCTTGTGAACAAATTTATTCATCCAAGCTAAAATTTGTGTGCTCCGTTAATATTCAGCTACTGGCTCCATTTTTCAATTCGAGATGTAATGTATTGCTTAACCTTGGCTATTCTGGCTCCGGTTTGAAATCTTATGAACAAATCTACTCCTCCAAGTTAAAATTTCTGAGCGCCGTTAATATTCTGCTGTTGACCCCACTTTTAAGTTTAAGATGCTATGAATTGATTAACCTTGCTTGCCTCTGGCTCAATTCTTGAATTCGAATTGTTAGGCATTAATTAATCTCGGCTGATTCTGACTCCATGCTACTACGTGAGATGGCATGCGTAATTCGTAAGGATACGTAATTTTCGTATTTACGAAATAGATGCGAATAAATACGAAATTTGCCGATGTGAGCGAATAAATGCGATAATTATTTTTTTACTACTTTTCGGCGAAAATTCGGTGGTAAATGTCTTTTTAAGCGAAATTAGGTGATAATAGTAATGATTTTTTAACACACTTGCTTATTTAAGATCCTCCACGGTCTTTAACTGAGAGATCTCACTTTCAAAGACTTAAAGAAAAGAATGGAGAGACTACTACAATGTTAGCTTTTAACTAAGAATTTTGATACTTACCGAGTAAGTACAATTGTGATTTTTTTTAAATAAATGCAAAATTTGTGAATTTATATACATAAATATATTTTTTTTTGCGAATAAATGCGAAATTTTATATTTTGTAAAATTTTTGGGGGGGAAATTTCGAATTTTTTTATGCGAAATTTACGTACCCCTAACAATAAGCTAAAATAAATGCATACGTGTGTTACATCGTGTTGTAACAAGATTGTAGCAACAGTGAAATAGGTTCAGGCTCCAAGACAAAGGAAGTCTAGAAATAGCACTAGCAAGAGAGAAAAAAAAGATAGAAAATAAGTTTCATGTTAACACACATTCAGATTTTAAAAATTGTAAAAAATTTTTAAATTGTATTTTTAAAATCTGTTTTACAATTTTTTTACATTTAAAAATTGTAACAATTTTTTTGTACAATTTTTTTACATTTAAAAATTGTAACAATTTTTTTGTACAATTTTTTTACATTTAAAAATTGTAACAATATTTTTGTACAATTTTTTTACATTTAAAAATTGTAAAAAATTGTAAAACAGATTTTAAAAATTGTCTGCACTTAGGAAAAGTGTTTATTTTGTCTCTAATTAACTGACGATAATGCTTCTGAAAATATTTTTTTTACAAGGAAAGAGAATTGTAGTTAAATTTGGGGATTTTTTTCCACGAATGAAAGTGTCTTTTCTAGAAAATAAAGTTTTGCGTATTTAGGAATAAAGAAACAGAATATTACAATTTTAAAATAAATTGAATCTAAAAAAAAAAAAGTGCCTCCCCGGCGGGGAATCGAACCCCGGTCTCCCGCGTGACAGGCGGGGATACTGACCACTATACTACCGAGGATAAACCACTTGCCGAAACCCGGGATCGAACCAGGGACCTTTAGATCTTCAGTCTAACGCTCTCCCAACTGAGCTATTTCGGCCTACACAAGGGGGATAAGCCGGAAAATAGTTCACAATTTGACCCTCGGCTTACGGATATTGGTGTGCCCTTTCGTGCACTTATTTTATTTACGGCCTATGTCTTTATATTATCCTGATTAAATTTGAGTTTCCGAGACATAAACTGATGGAAAACGTCGAACATTAAGGCTGAAAGACGTAGCTAGAAATTCCGCGTATTCCCTTTCATTGCGTATGAATAAACTAGCTGAAAACCAGAACTTCGCTACGGAGTACATTTCAATTGAATACAACGGTCAATGTATGCAATTAATGCCAAAAATAAATATATATATATTTTTATAATAAATACAACGATCAATGTATGCAATTGATGTAAAAAAATATACATATATATATATTTATAAAAAAAATCGTAAGGGATATTTTTATAGACAAAATAATGTAGAAGAAAATATTCAAATTAAATCTAGTAGAACATACTAAAGAATATAGTACAGTTTGAGGAACATATCCTTTACTGTATTTTAATATTTTTTTGGATAATGTCCGATCGTCTGCCGCATTAGCAAGGGGGAAAAAAATATTTTTTTGTCTATTTCGTTGTTATGCACGTGACGCAAAATTAATTTAAAGTATCACAAAAGGAAAAGAAACCACGTGATCAGCATTGAATAAATTAAATTCTAAAAATTCACCAAAAATCAGAAAATGGAGGTAAAGATTCGAAAAAGATTTCCTTTTAAAGGAATTTTTATGATTTTTCTCGTGATATAAATTTTATATTACGTGATTTAATATTACGATCTCGTCCACATTTTAATATGCATAAGTTAACCTCGGCTGCTTCTAGATCTACTCTCCAATTTCAAATGCTAAGGGTATTTTGAATGCAAATAATATTTTTTAATTTAAATTATTCGGGGGGGGGGGGGGACCTTGGTCTAGAGTTTTTTAAACGCTCCTCAATTCCTTCGGTGGACATAATTTATAAAATGAATCATGTTGCAAGGTGCAGAAAAGTTCAGGCTATCCGAAAATACCTTTTTTACTGGATTACCAGCATTTATGGAGCTGTTAATAGTAGACACATTTCCTCCATAGGTTTAACATTGAGGTGAGAGAATCCAATAGAACACAGAAGCCTTAATATTCAGCTCCTGGCCCTATTCTAACGTGTAATGCAGAGGTCCCCAAACTTGTTTGTTCCGTAGACCCCCTGCCGATTTTTTCTGTTTTCGGTAGATCCCCTGCTATCCTAATACTGATTTTTGACAAATTCATCAACTTTAAAAGTGTTTTTGAAGCTGACACAGAGCTACTCACTTTGAGAGGGTTTACTGTAGAGTTTAAAATTTTAAAAAAATCTAAAGTTTTATAGTTATAAATTTTTTAATTAAAACGACACAAAATGCAAATCTAGTAACATTTTTACATAGAATAAATACACAACAAAATCAATGGTTTTAATGGGAGGGATGAGCCTGATGCTTTGATAGCAAAATTTCAATATTTGGCTTCAATTTAGTCAGGTCTAACCTTAAATCTCCTTGGCGAGTGATTTCAAATCTGTTTCTTTTTTTTTTAAATAATGATATTGACAACCGCGCTGAAACCCCTTTCCACGAGGTATGAAGATGGAAAAGCTATCAAAAACTTTCTCGCGATAGTCCATAATGCAGGATATGTAACAAGTATGTCTCTCTGAAGCCAGAATTGTTGATATCCCTTTCTAAACTGCACCTTAAGTTCTTCGTTGGTGATTATACCGATCAGTTCTTCTTGTAACATGACATCCGTTTCTTCAATGTCACCGTATGGATTGATAATCCAATGTGGTATTTCCATAGTCAATACATCTTCAAACTTAATTTCGAAGTCTGTGTGAAGGACAGTTAAATGTTGAACGTAGGCTTAACAGGTCATCTTGGCAGTTTGTCTGTGCCAAATTGAGAAACTGGCAAGTTCAATATAACGGCCACCTGCTGGCACTCGCTGCAACCGTTCCAGTCCATGATGTCGCAACACAAGTTACACGTACTGAGAACGAAAAGTTAATAGATTTCTTACACAATCTTATGAAACATGCATATAATTAGGAAATGTATCTATCTATTATAAGAAAGTACTTGCATTTCGTAAATACTTCCATAGGTACTCTCTGTGTTAGGCAGATTATTACATTTATGAAGCCAAAAGTTTGGTGACGGCCTGTCTAACTCGTGTACCCCCATTTACATCTCATGCCCCCCCCCCCCAGTTTTCTTTTCACTGGCATGGACCCTTTGCAGGTCTATATCGACCCCTGGGGGTCGATATAGACCACTTTGGGAATGACTGGTGTAATGTATTGGTTATCCTCGGCTGCTTATAGCACAACGCTTCAATTTGAAATTTTATGCATATGCCATGCATCATATTGATACAGTTAAAACGAATGTGGTCCATCAATACTCAGCTGTTGATCCCACTCTTCAAATTAAGATGCTATGCATATCATTATCTCAGCTGACTAAAATTTACAGCCGTACGGCCGATACGACACTGATAGCCAGACTTTTAACATCTCCAGTTCCTTTCTTCAAAATCTGCATCTCCCAGACTCAAGTACTGACCAGAGTCCATCAGTTAAAGTATATAGCCTTGCTCTTGACTTCCAGGTCGTATTTCGGACCAGGAGCAAGAACCCCATCGGTTAGCATTTACGTTGTCCACAAACGGGACAGATATACTTATGTATATCTCTCTCCACTTAAGCCCGGTCAAGGATTAAGCACGCTCGGCCGAACCCAAGGTCACGATAACATGCCAGATAATAAGATCCCGTCAATCGGTCAAGTCTCCCGATAAGCCGGCTAATGGAAACTGATCCCTTCAGAATTTAAGTCTTTGCACCGTTAACTGGCAGTTCAATGCTGGGCGTTGTTTTTGAATTATCTAAGCTCTGAGGTCACATACAAACTTAACCGAGGGAAATAAAGAACGTCTCACTTCGATTAGCTCGATTAAGTGAATTAATGGAGCTAGGAACGGCGAGAATACCTGTTTCAACAGCAAGATATTGTTGCTGGGATTTTGGTTCCTTTACAATGACGATTTGTTGCAACTGCAGTTATTGAGTCTGGAGCAGGAGTTGTTTTAAAAGCCCAAAAGAAAACGAATTTCAGGTGGTCTCTTCTAACGAAACTACCGCGAATTATTAACGCAGGATTACTTATCTTCAATGACCTCCTTTGTATGTATATATGTGATGTATATATGTTATGGTATCTTAATATATGTACGTATGTATATATATACATACTAGCTGAATATAAGTGCTTCGCTACAGAGTACATTCAAATTAAATACAACGGTCAATGCATGCAGTTAATGCAATATATATATATATATATATATATAAACCGCACATTACAAGAACTTTATGGCCTCTTATCCTAGAGTTTATGAGACCGCCCAGATCAACAGTTCGCTGATCTAACAAGCGCGTGATCTAGCAATAAATTAATCCCCGGGAAAACCACACACACACATATATATATATATATAATAAATACAATGGTTATTGCATGCATAGTTAATGCCCAAAAAAAAAAGAAAAAAAAGATATATTTATAAAAAAAAAATCGTAACGGATATTTTTATGGACAAAATAATGTAGAAGAAAATATTCAAATTAAATCTAATAAAACGTACTAAAGAATATAGTACAGTTTGAGGAACATTCCTTTTACTGCATTTTAATATTTTTTTGGATAATGCCCAATCGTCTGCCGCATTAGAAAGAAACGAAAATGTCAATTTATTTCGTTGTTATGCACGTGACGCAAAATTAATTTAAAGTATTACAAAAAGAAAAAAAAACCACGTGATCGGCATTTAATAAATTAAATTCTAAACATGAATCTTTAAAAATTCCCCAAAAATCAGAAAATGGAGGTAAAGATTCGAAAAAGATTTCATTTTAAAGGAAATTTTATGATCTTCCTCGTGATATAAATTTTATAACCCTCAAATTATTATTTTAAATGCAAACTTAAAAAAAGTTACTAAAACAGCTTAAAAATTTAATTTTAAAAAATCTAAGAAGAATTTTTCTAAAATCTCTCTTAGTGCACCCCTACACTATAAGAAGAATCAACATGCAAAATTTCAACCCTTTAGGTCCAGGGGTTTTGTCTGTGCGTTATCTGTCAGTCAGTCAGTCAGTCAGTCAGTGAGTCAGTTACGGAACTGTTTTATATATATAGATATGTATGTCAAAATTTTAACGCATTTTGGTACTTTTCTATTTAACTTTGCCCAAGCGATACAGACTGGGTTTGACGCGCTGCCAAAATTATAACTCGCGACGCAGGACATCTGAAATTTTGCTTTCCGGAGCACCGTTATGGAGGAACGTAATCCTACGTTAAATAGTTATACCTCGCATGAAATAAATAGTAATTGGTTTGTAAGGATTACTTTTTTGGCTTTATACCATGATTCAAAGTTTATTGTCTTTAAAAATATGAAAATTTATTATAATTAGCATAAGCTATATATTCTAAATCCAAGTTTCTGTAAAAATTTGGCGTCGCCCCCGGGTGGGCTCGAACCACCAACCTTTCGGTTAACAGCCGAACGCGCTAGCCGATTGCGCCACGGAGGCGGTACCCCACTCTTAGTCTCAGGAAGTTAGGTCAAGATACAGAATAAGCAATTGAATGATAATGTCTGAAGGTTGTGCAGTGCCAATTGTGAGAATGCCGGTGAATTATTTTCAACAGATATGAATAACTTCTCAAGTGCGATAGAAGGCAGTTTTTAACTTTCTGATGTACGTTGCATTTTGGGGCCTTTTTTTAATGATAATAAATAAAAAAAAACTAGCCACTGCGCTACCAGCATGGTCGCTTATAGTTTTATATTTTCTTTTGCAAAGCAACTCATCTGAAAGTGACATGTGTAAGGAATGTTACCATTACCTGACATCATAAATATACGTTGTTAAGGGGCATTCTCTATAAAGTTGATTCTAAAACATCGTGATTAAAAAATGTGAATTTTCATTACTTCAGAACAGAGTTAAAGATAAGACTGAGAAACCCAACACCAATGATTTTAAAAATTACATCCCTCTCTGTATGTACTATTTTTCAAAATTAAGATATCTACACTTTATCCTTACATCAAATAAGAAATTGTTGGGAAAAAAATTTTTCACTTAAAAAAATGGAGAAAAATTCATCAAGTACTAAAATATAGCGTGGATTACATCACTCTCTGTATGTACTATTGTTCACAATTCAGATATCTACACTTAATCATATCAAATAATAAATTGTTGGGAAAATTTCTTCACTTATAAAATGGAGCAAACATTCGACAAGTACTGGAAAAAGTGTACAAAATTAACTATTACTGGCTGTCGGCTGCTATGCCGGCGACAGTTAAGCGACTAACCTCGCGATCATTTATACTGTCTTTCACGCCTCTCTATTAATGAATTATTTCTTCTTCGCTTTCTTTCTTGAGACTGTTCCCAATTGTCACTTGATCGTGCAACTCGCTTTCTAGCATTACTGATTTCAGTGCGTAAATCCATGTTGACACGCAGATGCAAATTGCGGATGGCCGCTAATGTTTACATCTGGTAGTTGCAGCCGTTGCCATTCGGAGTGTAGAAATATCGTCGATTTTTGTGCCGCATACCTACGCGTTTTATATATATAGATTGTAATGAACGAAACATCTGAAATTTTGCTTTCCGGAGGACCGTTATGGAGGAACGTACTCCTCTGCTGAACTGAACTAAAATATAACTAAAATTATTTCTTAATAAACTTGGTTATCCTTGTATTTACATGTCTTCATTTTCATTTTTGTTTTTTACATTAAAAAATCCATTTCAGTGAAGCTAATGTATATAAAAATACGCACTTGAATTTCCACTTGTTTTTATTTTTTATAATATGTTATTTTTGAAAGTGCTATAAGTCCATTTGGAGCTAAAAAAATCGTATATTTTTTTAAATAATTTTAATAATTATTTCATAATAAATTTAAAAGGTGTATAGTGTCAAAAACATCACTCGAATTGATTAACGTTTGCCAATATTTTTAAATTCATTAAAATGCAAACCTTTAAATATCTCGATACATGAACAAAAATGGACTTAACCACTTTAATAAATAACAGCTCATATTTTAAAGCCGTTTCAGTTTAGACATATTTTTAATTTTCTTGGTCAAATCGGTCCAATTGGCTTAAGGTCGGCCCTGCCCTTTAAAGTGTGCTACCCTACTGACCTCTTCTAATGAAAATTCACAGTTAACTTTATCAACACTATAAAATTTTTCCCATTTTCCGCAATTTGAATAAGGAAAATTTTCGTCAAACTTTAATTTCCCCCTCTTTGAAATATTTTCTCATAACTTGGTTTTTGTTAGCCATATTTTTGGTCAGTTTAAAAGTTAATAAAAACGGGAAAGATGTTTTGCTTGGTTGCAAATTTATACCTTGGAAAATAGACTTCAGACATCAGCATTTAATGATTTCAGATTATACAGCACATCACGGCAGTTAATATTCCAAAAGGTATAATAGTTCCAATAGGTAATATAGTGTTTAAAATTTCCTTTCAATTGTAACTGCAGATGTGTATTTCTCCCCATCTGTTTCTTGTAAACACTGCCTTTTCTTAGACTAAACCATTGCCAATCGGCAGAAAAACACCTGTTGGACTCTTCCTTGGGGCAAATGCTGATATTTGGCGAAAAGTGGGGGATGTTTGGTGACAATCTCTTCCTCTCTCGCTGACCTTCGCTTTAACGTTCCAAAACTCATCAAAAAAAGAACATTCCCCTAGTGACCAGTTTTTCGGGGATCTTCTCTTCGGAGGTAACCAGTAATCCTACATTATTAAATAAATAAATAAATAATTAACGTCCACCGTTCCCTTGAGTAAGAAATTGAAAATATCTTTCTATACCTAACAAAATACAAAATATTCTTTTCTAAAAATCCTCCCATAAATTTGAGGTTGCATGCGTCTTATCTTCCGGTGCGTCTTGTGGTCCGAAAAGTACGGTAATACACAGGGCCCGATTTAGAAAATTCTTGACTATAGGCACAACTCGGGATGCCCCTCCCCCCCCCCCCTAACACACTGATGTGGGTGTAAATTTTCCAAAATTGACACACAAAAAAAGTAATCATGAATCATTGTGAAAGTACCATTTTACCGAGAATTGGCTATTTGAAGCGTAGAAGCCTAGAACATTATCAAATAACAAAGAGCAATACAACATATTAACTTCATCATTAAAACACCAATACAATGCAACTAGAAAACCTTATTAATCCCTTATATACACTATAACATACATATGATGAACTATACATATAACTATACATATGACGAACCTATCAATCAAATTTGTGAGGATATATAAAAAAATTGTTATTAAAAAAGGTAAAATAAAAAAAATTGAATTGAGAATTATTTCTATTAAAGTAAAATTTTGGGGGGGGGCCTCTTAACATTCGAAGGCCCCTAGGTCCGGGCCTACTGGGCCTAATGGAAAATCAGGGCCTGGTAATACACTGTAAGGACTTTGCCTAAAACTAAGACTGACAGCCTTTAATATTTACAAAATGCTTTATTTGCATCCCGATTAAATATAGGCTTTATACAATAATTACAAAAAAAGATAAGCACTATCTGAGGCTATTTCGCGGGGTTCAGGACATCATGAGGGGGTTACAGCAGGCTCTCCGTCTCTGGCACACGTCCGACGATGGAGGTTGTTCACACCTGTAAAAAAAAGGTCATCTGCCCCCATTTACATCAAGGTGGCGAATATATATCCTCGCCCCTCTTTGGGTGGTTCCTTATAAGTTACCGCTTGTCGCTTTGTTCCTTCAAGCGTCTGACCAGCCGACACTAGCCTTTCATCTGGACTCCATTGTCAACTAGGGAATCGTTTCAAAAGAGGTTCCTTTCTTGAAGTGTATCGAAGAGTCACTACGACACGGCTTTGTGTAACTAAACGGAAGGTCACCTTTCGGCACTGATAAAACACCTTAGATGACAAAGACGGGTGTCCCTTGGAATTTACCCGTAGGGACAGTCAAGTCATTACAGTCTAAATTCCTCCCCTCCCCAGATGTTTTTCTGCAGAGAGTTTCACCTGCAAAAAAAACAGAACAAAAACATGGTCCTTCTCAGGACAATTTCAATTATAAAAACTTTTCCCGAAGGCAAATGCACACCCAATTGACATTACGAGTAGACCGCTAATTTTGATCAAACTCTGGCTTTACCTTCATGAAAGAAAATTTTTTAACTGTACTTCAAAGTATCATTTTAAAAGCACATCAAAAGGAATTTATAATTAAAATTTACGCACTTTAAAATCTCTAATAAGAGAACATGCCGTAGCAAAGAAATTATAAAATTACACAATAATATAACACGTCCTGGCAAGAATTTAAATAAAACAGTATACTAATACATGTCAATCAAAAAAATTTTAAATTCATAGAACACTAGTACATACACATGACACTACATATAAACATTATAACTAGTAAATCACTCAACTGGGATCCCATAATTTACCTTAATTGTGATCACACGACACAAATAAATTCTCAAATTGATATTAAACACAGTTACAATGAAGCAACTTTACACAAATAAAATTAAACACAAATCCAAAATGGATACCTAACTTCATACAGAACATATCATCACGGTTACTAATACACATGAAAATTTTAAATTTCTTACTTATCTTTTAATACATTTAACACTTATCGTCATAAACAATTTAATACTCGGCTTTCCGTAGATTCTGGATCAGGGAACTTAATTCGTTCACGATTACCTGTGATCCAATCTTTTCCATTTAAGTGGACAGTCATCAGTGACCTAAATTTAAATATTCATTTTATCCTACTATAGGATTCACAATCGATTTAGGGTCTAATTTTTCAGTACTGACTGACATAAAATTATAACAAAATAGCTCATTGGCTCATTCCTTATCAAAAAAACTCACAAACTTCACATTCCTGTTAATCACTTTGTTTCTTTGACAACACTTACATTTATCTGTTGTCGTAACAACTCTTCAGACAAAACTTATCGATTTCACAATAAATCAATCAATTGCGGTATTCAAACACCGTACGGAGTGTATTTTGACTCCAATTACTACCTTCTTAGGTATACACAAAACATACACATTTGCATTTAAAAGTTAGCCCATACCTTTCTGAGGCATTCTACTGGCTTATGCAACAAACCAAACAGAACATAAAATGTTACAATTGAACATTAATTAAAACCTATCTGAGGCATTCCAACACGGCATACATAAAACCGTCATATGGCGTTTGCCACTACAAAACCGTTATATTATGATAACGTCAAAGGAATTTCACCTGAATTTTCCTTTAAAGCAAAACTCAACTTCTATGGTCGAGTCGCTCAAATTTACAAACAATTACATGTTACACTTCATAAAAAAAACATTACTCAAACGAATACACATTAATTTCTGGTCACATTTTTACACTGAAACTACAATTAATCAACATACTTATAATATACATTTAAACTTTTACGACTAAACTTCGGCTTAGCCTGGTGTTCGGCGGGAATTAACAGTGTTAAGACGTTTCTTATTATTCTTAACATTAGGGCATTTCCCATTTTGACATTTGTCACAAGCCGACACGTAATCATTTATATCTAAGTGACAATATGGCCAGTAAAAATACTGAGTTAATGATTCTTTCATCTTAGCAACGCCTAAATGAACATTAGTATGTTCGTGGCAGAGTCTTTTTAATTTCTCTCGATACTTTTGAGGCACAATAAGCAGTTTTCTAGTGGTTCCATCGTTATTTTTTTTCTGGTAAAATAACATCTCGTTTACCACCACGTACTTATTTTCTTCGGGCGTCTTCTTTTTCGCTCTATCAAAAATTACTTTTAATTCTTCGTCCTCACTTTGTGCAACTCTAAATTCTTCGGGTGAAGTCTTTAATAAGTCGGGAGTAATTATTTGTTTCTCCTGGAGAGGCAAGATAGTCGCGCTCTCTTCAGCAGGGATTTCTTCTACCGCTTCTGCTCCGGGGATCACTTGCTCTATTTTCGTTTTTTCATCTCCCGTGTCTAGTCTTTCTCTATCAAATTTTAGTTTTTCGGCCCGAGTTTGCACAGTATTTTTCACCGGAACTTCTACATTCCTGTTGATCTTCTCAAGCAAGGCTGCCGTTTTATTTCCTAACAAATAGTGTTTCTGCTCGAATTCCGTATTGCTGACAGCTGCTCTAGTTCTGGTGTGGCCCCATTCACATTTTAAATCGACCTCTGCTATAGGTAAGCAAACGGATGAATCTAACACAGGTGCACTGACATAAACGTGCTCTCCTGTGTACATATGGGGTTGTACCAAATTTTTAGAAATCAGATCAATGCTCGCTCCTGTGTCTCTCAGAATAGACGTAGATTTTCCATTAACGACTCCCTGACTGATATATGGAGTCATCACGCCACTCGAGTCTCCTCCACTAGTTTCTGTTGCCGCGATAATTTCCGTCTCTTTAAGTTTAGGACACTGTGGTCGCAGATGGTCATAAGAACCACACTCGTAGCAACGGAGCTGTTTTCTTTTCTCAAAAATTCTTTCCTTGTTTTGTCCACTAGAAGCTTCTTTTTCCACATCTTTTTTTTCTTTCTTCTCTTCCTTAAATTTATGATTATTTTTAAATGTCTTATTAATTTTATCTGTGGACTTCTGATCCTTTGGGAATTCTCTTGTTCGGAAACTGTCTTGCAAGCTTTCATACTTATCTATTTTTTCCGCTAATTCTAAAGGAGTATTAATCTGCATCCACTGCTCCAAAAAATGATCTTTTATATCGGCAGGTACCCGTCTCTTCATCTGTTCCGTTATGTGTAGGTCTCTCAGTTTCTTAAATGTAGTGATTTCTAAATCTGCTATCCATTCATCATAATAGCCACTAAGCTCATGGGCATAATTCCTCCATGACTTGTCTGCGAGTTTAGGATGGCGATAAAACAGTTGTTTTAATTTTTCTGTATTCATCCTAAATCTCTGGAGAATCATCTCTTTTACGTAGTCATAATCTTTTGCCTGTTCTGGCGATTCTCTGGCCATCATGTTGGAAATTTCTGGGGTTAGTACCCCTAACAAATATGGCACCCAATCTTGTTTAGGGACTCCCGCCATCTCTGCTCTTCTCTCAAAATTAATTAGATACAGGCCCATTTCGTCCCGTTTCTCATCAAATTTCTGCATGGTTTTAAGGAGCTGAATGTTCTGAGTTGCGTCTGCATCTCTGTCCCTCCCATTTCGGGCTCTATTGTCTCCATTAATTCCTAATTCCAGTCTCCTCATTTCGAGAGTAAGTTGGTCTTGACGAATTTTGTCTTCTCTTTCTCTCTCTCTCTCTTCACGTTCCTTTCTATCTTCAATAATACGCTCTAGTGCGAGTCTAGCGTCTTCTTCGACGTAATTTTCGTTTTCTGTAATGATCTTCTTAATTTCGAAAATCTTAAGCGTATCGTCAGCTAGTCCTCCTAACTCTTCTAAAAGTTCTAAAAGGTCCCCTTTCTTACCCTTATTTAAAAAGGACATTTTTCCAAATTTAGGGTTTCTAATTTAGGGTAACTAACTTTAGGATAAACAATAAAATTATCCCTCAGCTACTAGCTATACTTTCCGACGGTATGTGTCCTAACCGGAACTAACAAGTTCAAAACTGATCAATTTTAGACCGAACTATAATTTTAGCCCTTATGAACACCAAACTAGCACCGCACAATATAAACATTCACAATTTACTCAATACCTATCAAATCAAAATACCGAACTCTTACACAGAATACACATAAACAGAATTCTCAAATTAATCAATGCTCTATATAGATTTCTCACACAGTAATACACAAATACTAAATTATCACTGTTAATATCAAAGCATAAGAAACTTAAATATATCTGTTACTATTAAAAGAAAAAAAAATACTAAATAAACACTGCAAAAAAAAATTCACTTTCTTTAAAAATAGAGAAAAACATACAGTATTTGCAATTAACAAAACACAGAAATTGGCTAAACTTATTGCAATTCCTAACAAACAAAAATTGGTTCTTTACTTGAACACTAACTGGTTACTCATTCATATACCATAAAAACACACAGAAATTGGTTTTACTTATCACAATTCCTAAAACAATAGTTCCTACTTAGAACTTCAAATGGTTAACTCATACACCATTAAAACACAGAAATTGATTTAAATCATCCAAATTTCTAATATAAAATATCAGTTCTTAATACGAACTCTAAATGGCTATTTATACATATACCATCTAAAAAACACCGAAATTGATTTAATTCATCAAAATTTCTAAAATATCAGTTCTTAATACGAACACTAAATGGCTACTTATAAATATACCATTTAAAAAAAACAATAAAATAATTTTTTCTTATTGCATTTATACAAAACCATTATTTAGTTTTTAAATCAAAGCCAGAATCTGATAAAAAGAATCGGCCTACCTGTAATCCTTTCGTTCATCACTGATATCCTATCGTCTTCTGACACCATTTAATAACAGTCTGTAAGGACTTTGCCTAAAACTAAGACTGACAGCCTTTAATATTTACAAAATGCTTTATTTGCATCCCGATTAAATATAGGCTTTATACAATAATTACAAAAAAAGATAAGCACTATCTGAGGCTATTTCGCGGGGTTCAGGACATCATGAGGGGGTTACAGCAGGCTCTCCGTCTCTGGCACACGTCCGACGATGGAGGTTGTTCACACCTGTAAAAAAAAGGTCATCTGCCCCCATTTACATCAAGGTGGCGAATATATATCCTCGCCCCTCTTTGGGTGGTTCCTTATAAGTTACCGCTTGTCGCTTTGTTCCTTCAAGCGTCTGACCAGCCGACACTAGCCTTTCATCTGGACTCCATTGTCAACTAGGGAATCGTTTCAAAAGAGGTTCCTTTCTTGAAGTGTATCGAAGAGTCACTACGACACGGCTTTGTGTAACTAAACGGAAGGTCACCTTTCGGCACTGATAAAACACCTTAGATGACAAAGACGGGTGTCCCTTGGAATTTACCCGTAGGGACCGTCAAGTCATTACAACACCAATATCTGATGCAATCCATGAAAAGTTACCTAAGTCGGAAACGGAAGTTTCGCAGGAAAGCGGAAAATCATTCAAGGCTAAATTATTCATTATTCAGATTGGAACGCCGGTTGATTCTTGCGATATTTGGCAACACGTATGCAAAAGATTAGCCTTCTACGATAGGTAGTTTGCTGTGTAGAGTCGACTCTTTCGTGCGAGTCAGGTGATAACAGCGTGGCAGTGCGCTTTTACATTCACTTCGCACCTGTACGAATTTCTAACCGCGATAAAGTTATTTTTTAAAACACTCCCTAAAGTCTCTGCTCCATAAGATGCGTTCATTCATTTTTGATATTTAAAAAAGATTGTAGACATAAAATTCTTTACATATTTTCTGAGACCAGTTTTAGGTGCTTTAAAAAAAATACAATGAAAAAAAAGGACTGAACTTTAGTTATTTACGTTTATTCAGTTTTGCCTTATTTCATTTATTGACTCATAAGTTCAGCGAAACAGACGTTGCACAAACTAATATTCTCCCCCCGATGCCAAAATACGAAAAGAAATATAGTAAATACAGTCGAACCCCGTTATAGTGAACCCGGTATATAACGATCTCACGGATATAACGAACGAAAATTTTGGTCCCGCCGTTTTCCTATTACATTTAATGCTAATTTATCCTTTTATAACGAACCTCCGAAATCTTAAGAATTGGCTATAACGAATCTTTTTTTCAGCCGTCTACTGAATTTTTTTATTTTTAAACTTTTTAAGAATGTTGAAGATACAACGAATGTTGAAGAAGCAAAGAATGTTGAAGAAGATGATGATGAAGACTTATCTATCACGATGTGGATAGAAAAGCACAAAATTTCACCATTCTCAGATTGTGACATACAGTGTTGTTCGAAACATGTGATGATGAAGTCAGTAAATGGGAAAATTCGACTGATGAAGATATTGTGGAAGAAACTAAAATGAATCAATCATTCTGAAATCGAAGATTCTGCATCTGATGCTGATGAAGAGGGGCACATAAATGACGAAATCCCCACCATCTCAGATGCTACAGCAGCGATGCGTGTAATTAACAAGTTTTTGACTACACAAACAGTAGAAGAAAGAGTGTTGGAGTCATTTGATGTATTGGACAAAGAAATTCATAACATGATTTTGAAATCGGCATCACGTCAGAAGATTAACGATTATTTCTGTATCAAAACAGTGTGCAACAATTAAAGGTAAAATGAATTTATTTCCATTTGTCTTCATTTTTAGTTAATTTAATTAGTATTGTGTCAGTTTAATGTAATCGATTTTAGTCAATTTAATTCTTCAATGATCGATTTAAATAGATTTTATCATTTTTTCAATACATAATTATTGAATACACATAGCAACTAATGAGATATACATTTTGTGAACTCTGACATTTTTCTTAACGGTTCGGATATAGCGAACCACCGGATATAGCGAACAAAACCATTGTTCCCTTGAAGTTCGTTATAACGGGGTTCGACTGTAAATCTTTCATTAAATAATAAATAAAAAAAATTGTTAATCTCTTTCAATGCCAAATTTTAAAGCACCCCATTTATCTCGATGATTGTTCCGATTTACTCAAAAACATTTTCAAAACTCTCTCTGGCTCTATGAAACCCCAAAATATCAGGCAGGCAACATAAATGGGTAATCTCCGAAAAGTCGGATTTACACACTCTGGCTGTTGAAAAATAACCGCTTTAGCGTAAACCGTGTGTTACACTTTCCCTAAGAAAGAAAAAATAAAAACACATGTTACGCTTATCTGTAAAGACATAGATAAATCCAGGTTAAAACCTCAGGTATGTGATGCTGCCGAGTGCAACTCATAAACAAACAGTGTTTATCTGGATTGCAGGGCGATTTAAAAGCGATTCCTCTGTTTTCGGAGATAAAACAGACCTGCCGCGGACCGGATGTAAACAACGAAACGTCAGAGACTCTCTTTATGTGGGCTGTTGTAGAGGTATGAGGGGGGTGACTAATAGAATGAAGCGATTTGAAGAGTCAAAATTGGTAATATACGAGGGTCATTTTTAAAGTAAGAACCGTTTTGTAATGGAGTAAGATAAACTTTAGTTATGAACGTAAATTGTATTACAAACTAAAATATAAACATTTTTTTCACTTTTCAACATAGTCACCATTAACATTTAAACATTTGTCAAGTCGTGTCACCAGCTTTTGCATCCCCTCATCAAAGAACTCTGCCGCCGGACCGTTAAACCAGTTAGTAACAGTTTCTTTCAACATGTCATCATTTTCCAAGCGCTTTCCACCAAGAAATTCCTTAAGTTTTGGAAACAGATGAGAGTCTGGTGGTGCTAAGTCAGGGCTGTATGGTGGATGATCCAGTAATTCACAATGAAAATTGTCAAAATCGACGGTTCGGACTGCTCTTTAGCGGCGTTGTTCTGCTTCACGACAAAACTCGGCCCTCACGTTGCGGCAAGAACAAAGACGCAACTGGACAATTTTCATTGAGAATTATTCTCAATTTTCATTGAGAATTATTGGATCATCCACCATACAGCCCTGTCTTAGCACCATCGGACTTTCATCTGTTTCCAAAATTTAAGGAATTTCTTGGTGGAAAGAGCTTGGAAAATGATGACATGTTGAAAGAAATTGTTACTAACTGGTTTAACGGTCCAGCGGCAGAGTTCTTTGATGATGGGATGCAAAAGCCGGTGACACGACTTGATAAATGGTTAAATGTTAATGGTGACTATGTTGAAAAGTGAAAAAAATTTCATATTTTAGTTTGTGATACAATTTACGTTCATAACTAAAGTTTCTTTTACTCCATTACAAAACGGTTCTTACTTAAAAAATGACCCCCGTACTTTAAAGACGTTTGAGATTAGGGCCTTGCTTTTCGCTCTCCAGAATGAAAAAATAGTTTACCCATTTGGCGTGAATCTACTTCAGATTAGTCGCCAAATGCATCGGTGACGAAAATGTTAATATTTTTTGAAAAATAAATTAAAGATATATTCCTAAACATATAAAAATTCAACATATCGATTTCAGCAACATCATTAAAGCCCAATATTTTAAATTTTTAATTCTGTCTGATATTTTTTTACAGGTACAGCTAGGTGTTCGATATCACATTACAGGAAATAAAAAAAATAAATAATAAAAAAACACAAAATGAATTTTTAAATTTTTTTAAAAAGAAGTTTCCACAATTTTTCTGTGTGTGAAACATCACACAACAACAAAGCTACAGTCGAAAATATCTAAGAGTGTTTACAAAAAATATTTTGCATTTTTAAGTATTTGTTTATGTATATAGTTTTATTTGTCTAACTTTAATGAATGTTACAATAGCAATCAATTTTTACAACTTTTTTTTTCGCACCATAGTTTTTTTAACTGCTCCAGATTTTCTGATAGCAGCTCCAGATTTTTTTAAAGTGTTTTGAAAAACAGGGTGTGGCAATTTCCCCCCCTCGAGGCGAGTAGGAACACCATTAAAATCGCCGCTAGCCGTGAGCCGATGCTAAAGAATGGCAGACCCCGCGGGTGGGAGAGGACCACAATGGGCACCTCTTCGGGACGCATTCCTGGGATGAAAAGAGGAGACAGTCTGGCGCCATATTTTGACAGTGGCCGACAATGACAGTTTACGCCCTGAAACAAGATCGCTAATGAGTCAACGGGCGATGAAGATGTAATAATCGGCATCGTTTTTTGCGCACGGCTAGACGCTCAGCCTATCCGGAGCGAGCTATAGAGAGGAGGCTAGAAAGAATTCCGCCAGGGATCAAGTTTTTAAAATAAGCCGACGAGGGCTTGAAGACCAGTTTTTGGTGCGGAGAGTTTTTCCTTAGAGAGCTTAGGGGTGATACCTGATCTCCTAGCTCCACGCACTTTTAAGTGACTTGTTTTTTTTGTGAGGCTCTGCCCTCTACGTGAGAAGACCCTTTTTCACCGAGAAAGGTCGGGGAAACCGATCGGAACTCGATCTCCCCAATTGTGTTATTTCAGAGAAGCTGCTAGCTTCCAGTGGACGAGTGCGGGCCCTTTTTTTCTGTGACCTGACCAGCGGTTCGTCACCTCGTTTTAGCGACAGTGTGCTCCATCCTTGAGAGACAATCCACGTTTTCTACTCCAACTTCTATGGACTGTTTTGTATATATATTATTCGAGATCGCGGCCTAACCGTGTTTATTAAATAAAACTGAAATCCTCATGATCTTAAAAGTCTCTATTTTAGTAAGCTGTCTACCTTGCACGTAACCTGTGACGCTACCTAAGTGTCTGCTTTTGACACAAATCGCAGGAATACGTTACAAGGGATTATTTTTCCAAAAAATCATTATTTTTAATTATAAAGGTTTTTAATGTACTAGTAAAAAAGAATATTAATTATTTTCCTGTATATCGATTTAAAAATTGAAAATTTAAAAATTCGAGGTTAAAGATCCCTTGCCCCCTTAAAGTCAGAGATTTTTTTTTTTTTTTTTTTTTTTTTTTAAACGTAAGTCTGAGGCCATATATCTGTATAAAATGCAGATTAATGCCAAAATTCATATAACCTTAAAAGAGCTTCTTTGGAAAAATAAATGCCTTTTCACAGACGCAGACGATAAAAAGAAACTGTCAAAATGGAAAAATGTCTCATAGGGAAACATAATTCAAAATTTGATTTTTTTTTTTCGGTTCAAAGCAACTCATCATCATTAGTTTTGTAGCAAGATATGGAACTCGAGTAGCAAAAATGCTATGCTTCCTTTTTTGGGGGGGACAGGCTGTAAAATAAAATAAATAAAAAAATTTACTAAAAAATTTTCTCTAAGATCACTTGCCAATCGTCATTTTCTAGGCATAAATACTTCGCGTAAGATCTCGAACATATTACATCCAGGAACGCGAGAAGGAAAGTAAGACATAAAACATTTCTTATTTTTTTAATGGTCATTTAAGGTTACCACACTAATAGCATTTTAAACACGATTTAGATAAATAGCTCTGCCATCATAATACTTATTTTGCTACAACAATAATAAAAATGTAGTTAGTCAGTTTCATGAAAGGATTTCCTGCAAGAGATCTATGTGGTCGGTACAAAACCGCAAGATATTTCAAATTTGTTGCTCGTTTTAAATTGTACAAAGTTATGGATTTTATAGGTTTTTTTTTTTTTTTTGGAGGGAGAAGGTGAGGGGATAGTTGCGTTTCAATTTCATTCAGTCAAAAAGATTAATTTATTTGCTAGGAGGTATGATGAAATCCGAACGCTTCAGATCCTTTCAGTATACATCAATAGCAGGCACGTAGACAGATTTAAATTTTTTTTTTTTTTTTTTTGGGGGGGGGCGGCGAGGGAGGAGTCCGTCTTTGGATAATAACATTGTGTTATTACATGTGATATTATTGTGATATATTTTGGCTAAAACACTAATGTATGAAACACCCAAATCTCTGCCTTCGTCCCTGACCAGTGGTCACGACATAACTGTAAACGCTCGGTTCTGTATGAAACAAAAATATAAATCCTCGTTTTATAATATAATATAATATCGATATTCTATGTTAAATATTTTTTTTAATGCTTCTTTCCATTCTGATCTCTTCAGAATTCTTCTTGCTATCTTACAGTGCTAAATTTTAGCGTAAATTCTAGCAAATTTATCTCAATGACAAATTCCAGCATAATACTAGAATTTATCAGTGAGATAAATTTTATTCTTTTATTTAAAGAAAATAATTTCAGAGCATTCAACGTCGGTCTCAGCCAATTCTCCAGTTAATGAATTTATTTATGCTTTTGAATTCCGGATCCTTCATTCTGCCACCATGTACCTACTCTCGAGTCTTCTACTTAAGCAAAAACGTAACCACTTTAACCACTTTAACCACTATTTTTTTTTCAAAATACATTTAATTTAATACATTAATTACATACATAAATGTCGAAAACGTGTAATTATTGCAATTGAAAATATTTCGAAATGGGGAGTTAATTCAAGCATAAAAGTAACTACATTCGATAATAAAAATAAACAGGATAGTATAAGCACTCATACAAAAAGTTTCAGGATCAAGCTTTTCATTTTCAACCCAGAAAATGAAGATCGAAAGAGAAAGAATTCTTGCGGAGCCTTCGTCGAAAAGTAAACACATTTCCCCGCCAACGGATGTAAACAAGGAAATGACGAACTCTCTTGAAAGGTTTTTCGGTGGAATGGACGCCGCGAGTCAGAGAAACAATGTTACACAAACAAACTAGCGCCAAATAAGGATGTTGCTCTTAAGTAAATATTGATCGATGCTACTAGCCGCATCGAAACTACAATGAAATTTGATTTCTACATTTTTCAGCTACACGTCTTACAATAGTTATTTGTCTGTGATTTCGCAGTTTTTAGGCCTTTGCTGAATTACTTAAACAGTAATGACCTTATTTTTATATTTAACAATGTGATGAAATTTTTCTTTGAAACTTAACAAAAAAGAAGCAGTAGAATATTTCAAATTTTCTTGAAAAGAAATTTTTTCCTTACTCTCACCAAACAATTTTATTATTCTAAAACAGGACACCGAAGAAGTAATCAAATTAAAACACTATTTTTATTCGAAACGTATTTACAGACGTCATAGAAAAAAAAGGTTGAATTCCTCGGAGGTGCCCTATCGTTTTCTGACGGTAGAACTTTCTGGATCATCAGTTGTGTATCTTCTCATTCCACTTTAAAAGAGAGAGAAAAAAGTTTTAAATTTGCCAAAACCTTTTTTCTTTTTCTGTTTTAATTATAGTTCATGGTTATGGGCTGGGTTTAAACTTTGTCTCAAGTCCCAGCTGTGACAAAAAAGGGGTGAGGTGATAACACATTATCCTACATTCAAATGACTTAAATCTTATACCCGAATACCCGCCCAAATTGTGACATTGTTCCTTTCAAGGGAACAAAATTAATGAATTGAGTACTATTATACCTTTTTTAAAGCACTGTCATTTAGAGACGCTCACCCAGCCCAGTGCTATGATTCTGTTTGGAAAATAAAATTATAGCTGTCGTTCCCATTTTATACTAAATAAAGAAATGAATAAATAAAATGGAAGGTTTTGACTTATTCATAATATGACCGAGATAACGAAGTTTTGGAAGAGCTATATTAATAGAAAAGAAAAATTTTCAGTTCATCAGTAAATTGGAGTAAACTGGATTTAAATCGATTGAAAAGAAAAAAAGCAAATCAAACTTTGGATAATATGACAAAGAAAAAATTCTACGTTCATTTGGAGTGATTTACATTTTCACTGAGTACATTTAAACACTTAAAAATTAATCAAGACCAGTAAATCGGTGATATAAAAACTAAGAACAAAACGTTCAGTTCGAAAACAGAACTACCATGTACAATTGACATCTAATGCTTTTGTGTTTTAAATTTTCCTGTTACATATTTAGTGTCATAATCAAGTTCTGCATAGTATTCTGAGGTCAACAAATACCAAAATATTGTACATCGACTGGGCCGAGCTCATGAAATGCAGGCCACTTTTTAAATGACCTTCAAAACCATTCCCCCATCGAACACCTTTCGAAGATGAAAACATGGAATTCCTTTCTGTTATTGTGCGGTGGGTCAAAACCGGTTGCCATTTTACCGGGTTCCCACCCCGGTTCCACTTCCTGACAAAAGCAAAAACAGGTTCACGAACCTCGAAATGGGCCAAACAGCTAAAACCCCCAGAACAACAAACTTCGTCAACAAACTGTAGAATGATTACATCTTAATGGCAAAATGGCGTGGCGAAAAGAAAAGAAAGGGGAAAAAAATCAAGCAGACGATATTGCAAGGATTATCAACGGTTGATCAAACAAGTGACGTCATTGTTTCTGTTGCAGAACAATGCAGAATGAAATGGAAGACGTGGGTGTTTTCTTAGGCTGATTATGTTTACAAACGCGTTGCCAAACAAAATATGTAAAGACGTGTAATTGCGTGCTGAGTAGAAATATGGATGCATAACTGATGAGTAATTCGGTTCGATAGTTACAGTTGAAAGGACTCATTTAAACTCTTTCACGTACATACTGTTACAAACAAAATATTTTGAGGCTACACGTAATTTAAAATAATTTTATTTTTTGTTTAAATGTAAGCTGAAAAACATTTAAACGCGCATTAAGAGGATACTATATTTATTTATTTATACATTTAACTACTGAATATTATATATTTAACTACAATAGATCTAACTACTGAAGATTAAACTGCACAATATTTGTGTTACGTTGAAGGGTGTACCTTATACAGCTATTTGGAGGTTTTCATGTTGAGGGAAATCTGAGATAGGATAGATATCGTTATTAATTAATGTTATATTATTGGTAACTATTGTTATGTTATTTCCTATTTAGAACTGAAACAAGATGTATAAATTTAGCATATTCCCCCACAATTAAATCACAAATAGAGCAGTATTAGTGGGCCTGTAAAACTATTAATGTTAATAATTATTTTTAGTAGTGGAGGTATTAAGGAATTTAAATAATAATTCTACTCTAAAAAAAAAATAGAAATCGTGTTTATCATCGTACACAAACATTAGAATTCTGTTCTATTTAGAAATAAATAGCTAGTGTATGAGTATTCTCATTGAAGGATAATGGATTTATATATATATATATATATATATATATATATATATATATATATATATATATATATATATATATATATATATTATTATTATTATTTTTATTTTTATTTTTCCAATGCGGAGGCACTTGTCAGATAGACATTCGCCTTTTGGTCACAGCAGTTTTTGCTGGTTCGGCATTTTATTATGGGAGCACCGAATAAGCGGACCAGCAGGATTTATATATATATAATTTACACTTTAAAATATATTTCCTTTACTAGAGGAATCTCCGAGATATTATTGTTCAAATTAAAGGGTTAGTGAACAGGAAAATTTCAGAACTACCGTTTGTATTCTCACTTGCAGTCACGAGAACACCATTTTGAAATTTTACTTATTATCTCCGAATGATTCAGAAGGAGTCACTAATTACAGGAAAAAACGTTCCTTAAATGCAAATATTAGATATCTAATCTTCATATCAGCTTCGCCGACTCAAAACAGTTTAACGGATTCAAAACACACGTGATATAAAACAAAAAAATGGCAGCTGAAAAGAGGCGGTATTAAACGCAGTTATTTATCTGTATTTTAAGGAAAACTGTGATAAAATATAATCTGTTTATTATGAACAATCTCGATAAATATAGTACAAAGAAACGTGCAGATCAGCATATCTTTTTGTTTTTGCTTATAAGTTTAAAATTAAAAGTATAAAAAGAACAGAAGAGCGAGTGTGGATGCCAGACAAAATGGCGTGTCAGTAAACAGCAGATCGCGACAAAGACGTATGAATATTTTGAGAAAAACAAAAACAAAAACGCGCTCTCTGGAGGTTGGATGAATGATACAACTGTGGATGGATGGATAAACTATTTTTCTAGGAATAACGCCGCTTTTAAGAGTTATTCTAGGTAATCACACATTCCTTAATCTTATTTTGGATCAATCAATTAAGACTCGAAGCCTGTAAAATCCAATTAATAGCAGGGTTCGAAGTAGAATTTGTTGGCATAGACAGATCAGTGTGTTTTGTTCTCTTGGAATAACGAGTTCGTTTCAAAGACAAACCCAATGTCAGTTTATTTTTCGAAGAGCTTATCATGCATTAAAAACACCCTGTTTTCACTTCCAACCAACCTTTAAAATTATGGAAGAAAGAGACTTAATATAATTTTAATATAATTTTATATTAATAAAATTATATAATTAATTTAATTACATAATATAATTTTCTCATAGCAGCTGAATGAGCCGAAAAACTTCTGGACTTAGAGGAGGCCCCAGGTTCGAATCTCGGAGCCATAACAGACAATCATTACAGAGGCTGGAGAGAACGATTGACCATTTAGGAAGCTTAATAGTCATAATATATAAAAGAAATTCAGCATCTAGAGAATATATATATATGGTGTGTGTGTGTGTATATGGCGTTCAGGGCCGATTAAATACTCTCTTTAGAGTCAATGCTACTGTACCCCCTTTTCCGCGGTCACCCCTCAAAACGGCCACTTTTTTTCGGCACCATGACTGGCCGCCATAGAAAAATTTCACTCTGAGCGGTCGAGAGGGGGCATGGTTGCAATTTAGAGTACTTTTTTTTCAGGGAACTGGCAACAGTAGAGTTTGGTTGAATTCTATAATTTCTGTTCTGTTTAATGTAGATGTGTATTCGTTCCTATAGACTTTGTAAATTAAATATCTCGTGTATACCAGGATGAACCTTTATTTGTTTAATATTATTAAAAGACGAGACCCGGCATTCTCGGATAATGCTTACAGCGGTTAATCCATTGGGCGTCATTCAACGTTACAATGTAAGTACCCTTTTAGGAACTTTCTTTTATCGTACATTGTAACAGTATGTATGTATGTACGTATATATGGACAGGCTTAATATTCTACGTCATTTCTCCCCCCCCCCCTCCCGAATATGTTAAGAATGACGTTCGAAAATTGTGAGTTCTACTCATATCCCGGAGGTTCAATTGATACAATTAGTCGAGTTGAGGAGTCCAAGGTTCGATTCCCAGAACTGGCAGTCGGCTTTTACACCCACAGGGTTAGAAATCATGGTAGATTTTAAAAATTTCTCGAGTAAACATTTTATCTGGGAAAAATGGGAAAAAAAAATTAGATATTTCGAATCGAACCGATCTTAAACGACGTAGCAGATTTAAAACGCAGAATGAACAGCTGAAAAGTGACGCATACAAAAAAGGAATTAATCATTAGAATCTTGCAAATCATTGACACAATGTGTTAACTAACTTGCAGGAGATAAAAAAAAAAAGTCATTGCAGAAACAACATGTTTATTTACTATGGCGCGATCTTGATAAATATAGTTCGCAGAACGGCATGGTTCAGCACATCTCTGTGCTTTACTGATTAGTTTGAATAGAGGAGAAAAGAAAACAAACAAGCGCGAGGTCGTAATCATGCCAGAGAAAATGGCGTACGCCAATACAGCTATGAATCACTAAAGAGCGGTATGAAGGTATTTGGAATAAACAAGCGACGATGGCTTAGTGAGGACTTTCTAGGCAGGTAATATAGGTTGTAGGATGTTCCTTTCAAAATTTAATCGTTCTAGTCATCTATTTAAATACGAATGGAATTTTAAATCCATTTCATGGAATTTACAATCTGCTTAAACTATACCTTAATCATTTAGTTAAGTTATAAGAAATATTTCTCGCAATATTTTTCTAATCTCAGATTAGCAAAAGAACACTTTTTAATTATGTTTACTGCGTTTGAAAATAGATCTTTAACTGCGATGTGCGCGTTTTTCAAAAATCTTTTAGTTAATTTTTTCAAAAACAGTTTAATTTTCATAGCAATAGACATCAATAATTTAATTTCTTGTACAAAATTAACAATAGAATTTTTAAAAAAAACTGAGTACTCTTAATTTAAACACCTGCTTTCATGGTTAAAAAACAGATTTAACACTCGTCAAAAAACCTAATGCAAAAGTAATCTTTTACTAATCTGTGATTATCGTTGTTGTTTCTAATGTCCGCTGTTCGGAAGTAATTCCAGACTAGGCCTATATAGACTAGCGGGCTGAGGGGTGCGGCTCCGGTTTATAACGGCACCACAGTGACGTAGCGAGATTAACTGGCGCCCAGGGCACGATACCTTTTTTGCGCCCCCTTTCAGAAAAACATATAGTAATATAATATATAGAAGTATTGAAAAGGACCATTTGGCGCCCCTGTGCTAGTGGCGCCCGGGGCATGATAGACCCCCTTGCCCACCCCTCGCTACGCCACTGCGGCACCACAAGGGTCGGAGTCCGATTTAGCACAGTACCTTTTTTTTTTTTTTTACTAATCCCAGATTGTCTAGCAAGGCTAGACAATCTCCATAAAACCAAAAATTTCCAAAAAGTCTAAAATCAGTAGAGGGAGTAATTCTGAGCACAGTACCTTGTAATAACTACCTTGCAACAGGACATAAAAAGTCGCCAAGACCCAGGAACTCCACTTCAAAAACTCTAATTACGCCAAGTCCATTTATTTCTGATATTGGGTTTTCTGGAGCTCATTTCCGAAGATAAGGATTCGCCAGCGAATAGTAAAAGACTTCCGATTCTGCCGTAGGTAATTCTTAGAAGCAAATGAAAACTTTCGGTTTGGAATTGTAAGTACTTTCTCTTCCATATTCGACATATTTGCTACCCATGTCCCGTAACTGCTCGGTTTCCAGATCATTTCTAATATCAACAAACTTTTGTGTCTGTATAGAACTAGATTTGAAGCCTATTAATTGTGTTTTAAAAATCATCCAATTTCAGCTTCGTGCAAAATAAACCGTCCGAGTGGCAGAAAAATTCTTTTCCTTGACACCTCTGGTACGCGTGCCAGGTTCACCAAATGGATAGATAGGTTCACCATTTTCTATTCCAGGGATTCCAGACCTTCTTGTGTTTGTAGCACCCTTGGGAATGAGATTAGAAACTTGGGCCATCCTTGTTAGAATTTTAGTTTTTTTTTTCAATTTTTTAAAATATTAAATAAAAGTAGAATATAATCAGGAACATATCAAATTTATGTTCAAATAAATAATTACTACTGCTGATTTTATACATTTATTGAAAGATTTAAGTAACAAACACTAGAATTATGTATTAATGCAGTATTTATAGTCTAGCAACGTGGCTATAACCTTCTTTTAACCACCGAGCCGTTTCTCGGAAACGACAGTCAATTGAGCGTAAACGGTATTTTTTTCATTAGCCCGATCCATGGAAATCGGCAGTGGAATGTGTTTACCTTTTTTTCCCTTTAGCACGATGGTTTTCACTAAGCAGCCAACGCTTCTCGTACCGCCTATTCATTAAGGACCAGATGTCGTTAAACACCGTGGGAGGTCTCTCTTGGAGCCACCTGGAATGTTCTGGATAGGAGTCTAGATTGTTCTAGAAGCTTCGGAAGGTGTTTAAAAGAGGGTCGAGCGCAAGCGGCGACACAGAGGTTTTTCAAAACGAGAGAGCGACTGACGGACGACTGGACGAAGAGAAGCCGAGGGCTATCAACTAGCGGGGGATCAACGGACTTGTTCTTTTTACGTGAGAATGCTTGATGTTGAACGCCTAGTGGAGTCAGTTAGATGAGGCTTGTATCTGTTTTGTAAATAACCTGTACATATTTTTATACCAACTAAAATAATAAAAAGAGTTTAACTCAAATGCATGGCTCGGTCCTCTCTTGGAAAATAACATCCTCTCTCGAGTCCTGAAGTATTGCTTTGAAGGCCACGTTACCACAATAGCCATGAGATTCAGTATAGTATGACACTAGAGGACTACAGTGGAAATCGCTCAAAAGATTTTTGTTTTATCAATGTGAGATTTTAAGTGTTGTAATTCTTCTTTATAAAAATCACAAAAAAATTAATACTCGGCTAGACAATGAAAAAAAAATTTTTTTTAACCAAAAACTGTAAATAAAAAATCTATGTGTTCCTATGCCTAAATTTCCTTTTTTTTCAATTTTATTTAGCTGTAGCATATTATCTAACATCTTCTAAATTTGTGGAGCCGATCATCTCGGGGTGAAGTCCCCAGCTATAGGGATTGAAATCACGGATCCTGAGTCTTAAATCTTTCGACTCTTTACTAACCAATCACTTTATTCCCTTTCTCTCTCTCATTCGCCAGTTGGTTACCCGATTACACAGCCAGACAAAACTGCGTTAGAGGGCTTGGCCCAGGAAACGCAGTTAGCCTCCACCTTCTGTTGGTCTGGCGATGGATGCTTTGAGCATAAATGTTCGATATTAAGCTTAAGGCAGCTGTGTACTAACCCTATTGGATTCGTTCATCTCAATGTTAACCTATGGAGAAAATGTGTCCAAGGATTGCCCGCTTGGATTGAAAGATTGTTTTTAAAAAATTGTACTCCGTAATAAATCCTACATAAGCAGAGGGGGGGGAGAGACATTTGCTTATTGTTGCTTAGAAGGAGAGGGATAGGTGTCTAAACTAAACTCATGGCGCAACAGTCCGCAGTGGACCAGGGCCGGTTCTGCCTATCTCCGCTTTCTTGACCGTGGGCTAGGGGTGCCATACAGTATACCTCGGTCAGGTGGTCAACCTGACGTGGGACCCCCAGAGTTTAGTTCCCAAGCATGCTTGGTCCACATTTTATCGACCCACTCAAGGGATGAAAGACTGAGTCGACCTTGCCAAGTCGCAGAATCGAACCTTGGACCTGTGGTGTGGTAGCTTGACGCTTTTAACCACTATGCCACCGGGCTTCTCGTTGTTTATCCCCCTCCTCCCCCCAAAAAAATAACATAAAATAAAATCTCGTGATAGCCCTTGCCAATCTCATGGCACTCTAAAATGCCAGGTTAGGAATCACCGAGACTATACTTTAACTAGCTGAAAACGCGTGCTTCGCTACGGAGTGCATTCAAATTAAATACAACGGTCAATGTATGCAATAAATGCCAAAAATATGTATAAATATATTTATAATAAATACAGCGATCAGTGTATGCAATTGATGTAAAAAAACGAAAAAATATATTTATAAGAAAATCGTAACGGATATTTTTATAGACAAAATAATGTAGAAGAAAATATTCAAATTATATCTAATAGGACATACTAAAGAATATAGTACAGTTAATATAGTACAGTTTGAGGAACATATCTTTTACTGTATTTTAATATTTTTTTGGATAATGTCCGATCGTCTGCCGCATTAGCAAGAAAAAAATATATATATTTGTCTATTTCGTTGTTATGCACGTGACGCAAAATTAATTTAAAGTATCACAAAAAGAAAAGAAACCACGTGATCAGCATTTAATAAATTAAATTCTAAAAAATAATCTTTGAAAATTCACAAAAATTCAGAAAATGGAGGTAAAGATTCGAAAAAGATTTCATTTTAAAGGAATATTTATTATCTTTCTCGTGATATAAATTTTATAACCCTCAAATTATTATTTTAAATGCAAACTTAAAAAAAGTTGCTAAAACAGCTTAAAAATTTAATCTTAAAAAAAATCTAAGAAGAATTTTTCAAAAATCTTCCTTAGTGCACCCCTACACTATAAGAAGAATCGCCATGCAAAATTTCAGCCCTTTAGGTCCAGCGGTTTGGTCTGTGCGTTGTCTGTCAGTCAGTCAGTCAGTTACGGAACTGTTTTATATATATAGATAAGGGTGGAGATAGTATCGTAAAGTGTTTTTGAAATAAATTTCCTTGCTGACTTTCAGCAGATTTCGAGCTTATATAACGATTGCTGGCCATTAAAACAATTATTTTGATGATTCACAGACTTTCATTGCGTAAGGTAATTGCATAAAGTACTTTGAAATAAAATAATAATTACTTATCTATTTGCGTAATCACATTGTAAATTCGTTTCCATTCAAAGTCAGCGACTGAACAAAACAGCTTTCAAATGTTATTAATGCTGTACAAGAGGAGGCCACGGTGAAACAAAAGAGTGTTAAATACATCGGACCAGTGAAGTGCAACTAAGAACCGATAACCTCTAAACCGCATCATTTGTTTTCATAATGCTAGGTTCAGTACGTAGAGGAACGCTTTCTCCATGGTTCAATACGTCTGGGGAAGGAAAATTATTTATAGAGATTTTAATAACCGTTTTCCTCTGTGCGTCATCTACATTTTATGTTTGTTGACACGTGTATTTTTTAATAAAGGATATTACGTTTTATAAATTAGATTTTTTTATTATTTTTTTCCGATGACAATCAAAACACAAAAACAAGATAAAAAGCACAACAAGAAAACGAAATAATACAAGATAAAAAGTAAAACGAAGTAGGAAACAGGACGTATTAATTACTCAATTGCTGTTGCCTCGGCCACAGAGATCCCGAGCTGACAGTGCCTTATACAGGTCTGGAGGTGGGAATGTCTATCACTTGTGGTTTGTCACAAACATTGCAGAAAGGACTCATTGTAGATTTTTCAAGCGGTTCAGATGTTTAGCTGAGCAGTCATGACCAGTTAAAAGCTTGATCATGGCTTCCGAATCTTTTTTTGGGAAATCTTGAAAGAAGGCAGTATTAACAACCCATAACTTATTAGAATTTCTATCTATTAATTCTTGATAAAACAGGTCCTTCAATTTCTTCTGGATAAATACCCTTATAAAATTATATCATTCGGCTTACAATCTATTGAAAAATAAATAGAGAGAAAAATTAAAGACTGGCTATTGTGCATAAGACGGTTAGGTAGATTTTTCGCCAAGTTGGAACAAGTTTTTGGTTGCCAAGCTGAGGCGATTATGGCGTCAAAAATGTTTCTCGTGCAAATTCGTGATGTTGTTTTGTGTATTTTAGAGTGTAGTTAGTGGCAAAATGAGCGACATGATTGAATTGAGGTTGTTGTTTAAGATGGATTTTATGGGAAATAGGTGTGTAATAGGTTTTTGTATGGAGAATTACTGTTTACGCCTACGACTTCGTACAGCCAACGAAAGCTTTGTTTTACTAACCACTACAGCCAGCGGACGATTTTTTTTACTGTACTACAGCCAGCGGTACGTGACGAAGCCAGCGGCTGGGAATTTTCTGTAATGCTTTTGGACGGATGCGTAGCGGAGAGGAGCAAGGGTATCTGAGCTAAGCGAAGATCCCGTGTGCGCCTACGAGTTTCATAAAGCCAGCGGTGAGTTTGTTTTCCAACTTATTTGTTCTTTCTTGATGTTTTTGTTTACATTTCGCACTTTAAGCCTAACAGGTCTGCGAAAAAGGTGTTGGCGAGTTTTTCTTTATAGCAAGCACTAAAAAGCGCCAAGCCATTTGAGAAAAAGAAATTGCGCCGAATTTCGCCATAGCTGACCGTTTTAAGCACTTTTACCTAAAGACTAAGGGATGTTCACATAGGAGTCCGTTGCGTTGCGGACTCCTATGTGAATAAACCAATCATAGGCGTTAAAAATTTCATTGATAATCGTTTGGAGGCATATGATTGGTTTATTTTCGTCGCAACGTCATCTTTTCCTTAACGCAACGCAACGGACTCCTATGTGAAAAGGCCCTTAGAATTATGATCTTAATTTTATCGGTACAATATATTTTTTAAATATTTAAAAAATGAATCCTAATATAGAAATCTACAGCATGCTGAAATGTTTATATCAATCCTTGACTCCGATAAACGGAAGATTTTATTTTAACTTTCTCTGCAAAATACATTTTGAACAAGCTGAAGAAAACCATAAGGAAAATGAGGGCAAAGAAAAGGTAAACTGATTTGTGCCCTACAGGGTCTTCTACACACTGCACCAAGTCATACATCTTAAGCAGGGTCGTATTAAGGAATGGGCTTTAGGGGCTTTAGGGCCACCTGGGGAGCCTCGAGCAGATAAATCCAAGATTGAATTCAGGCAAAAACGTGAATCTCTAAAGTCTTCTGATATCTAAACCCTTGTAGCAAACAATAGATTAACTTTTTCATCCCCTAACGTCGAAATAGCTCTGCGGATTTACATATGTTTGATGATAACTTATATGACTGGAGAAATGAGTTTCTCTAAGATGATAGATTTAACTCATACATTGTAAATAATTCAACACAAAATAAGAAATTAATATATAAAAAGACGACATAGACAGCCGAATGAAATTAAACAGAAATCCTGCACTTGGAGCTAAACGCACCATAAATGCAAGATTCTGTTGCAGTATAGGATTCTGTGCAGGATTTCTGCTTGTTTTCTATCGATTTGACTATCTGTTTCCATGGGGATCTCGGAGCCTTGGGATGTCTTTTGGTTAGACCTGCATCCTATTCAGAAAGTTCCCTTTGAAGTAACTGATTCGGTTAGGCCTCCTGATGAAGAGACCGGTCGGATGCCTCGTTACATGGTTTTGTTCTTATACTGCTACAGAATCTTTCATTTATGGTGCGTTTAGTTCTAAGTGCAGAATTTCTGTTTATTTCGTTTGACTGCCATTGCACTCTTCCTGTATTTAATATCTTCCTCTGTTGAATTATTTATATTTTACTAGTTATGAATGATAAATTTAAAGAATGCATGCAATTCGACAATAACACAAGAGAGACTCGGCAGAGTTGCTCTCATGGCAGTTAAAAATGACTAGTTGATACCCGTCAAAAACATGACGGCTGGATAGTAAATCAATGTACTAATACACAAATTATAATAAACACATCATTGCCAAGAGTTGAAAATTATAATAATGCGCAGAAACAAATTAATGTGTTTAAGCGGCCTAGTGCTTAATGAGTATCTAAAGCCAGATATAAAAATGTCACTGAGCATGCGCAGGAAGCATTTTTTTTTTTTTTTTGGTGTGTGTGTAAATTATCGCTAATTAAACAGCGCGAAATAAACAATTATTATCAGGTTTAATCTTATACTTCACAAACATAATTCTCGTAAAAATAAAAATGGCAGAGAGAGATGTAGAGAGACTCCTCGGAATAAACGTGTATATCATTAAAGCATGTCATTGAGCATGCGCAGAAACAATAAGTTTCTAAAGCCAGATTTAAACATGCCACTGAGCATGCGCAGAAAGCAATTTTCAATCTTAAATTATTGCAAATTAATAGAAATTGCGGTTACAAAAACCAAATTTGACACATCTAATAGATTAAAATTTTTCGTTTAAGACCAAAATGAAGTAAATTGATGGAGTAGTTTTCTCTCACGGACTGCCCCAAAAATCGGCTTAGCAACTTAAATATATAGATATTCTAAAGGACTTACAAATTTCCGGTGTTTTGGAGAAATTTGTTTCTAAGAAATTACGCAAAGCAAAGTATAAATTTTCATTGTTCTTAACCTCGAAGAACAAATTTAATTTTGTTTTAAACTTCTTCTTCGCTTTTTAAAAATACAGATTGGTGCTTGACATTGGTGCAGTTATTCGTCTCTTTGGTGACCAGAGAAGTAACAATACGCGGTGTCAACAAATAACAATAACAAGAATAAACAATAATAGATGACGTAGTCGCATTACACGTATCTACATATCTATAAAAATGAAAAAAAAAAACATAAAGGCGTAGGAAGTATATTAAAATGAACATTTGTCTAGCGGCTTATGTCCAATCCTATATTACTAGGGACCTTACATTACCCTAGCTCAGGGGCCTACATCATCTTAACCCGACCCTGAATCAGGGCCGCCCAGAGACTTTACGGGACCTGGGGCAAACATCTGTTGGGGTCCCCAAGAAAAATAAAAAATGGAAAGAGACGAAAACACACATTCAAATTAAGTTACTCATACTTAAAATTTTATTACATAAATGAGTAACATAATTATTATATTTCATTGCACTGCTCTCTTGTTATATTTTCTGAGGAAATCTAATAAATTTTTTTTAATGTTTTTGGGGCCCCTCCGATAGTTGGGGGCCTGGGGCAAAGTGCCCCAGTTGCCCCCCCCCCCCCTCTGGGCGGCCCTGCCCTGAATGTAACCTATACCAAATATTGTCCATAGGGTATTTTTTGTGTGCGAAACTATAAATAGTAGAACCATCTTCTCATTCATATCCCATAAAAGTGTGAGTATTAAATTTTAAATTATTAAATCAATTATTAAATTTTTAATTATTTACCCCAATTTAATATTACTGGGGCCTTAAAGCATCCTAGCCCCGGGACCTACAATGCCTTGAGCAGGCCCTGATGTTAGGACTACTGTGTCGTAGCCCTATTGGATTCGCTCTGAGTTAACCCACGGAGAAAATGTTTTCGATGATTGTCAACTTAGATTTAAAGAGTTAAACTGTGGAAAAAATTCGATGATTGTCCGTTACGATTTTTTATAAATATATATATATATATTTTTTTTGTTTTTTTTTTGCATTAATTGCATGCATTGACCGTTGTATGTATGCAATTTGAATGTACTCCGTAGCGAATCACGGGTATTCAGCTAGTATATCATAAAAATAAATAAATAAATAAATAAAAAGCGTTGTTGCGCATAAATCACCTCCGGAACGTAAAATATGGGGATGAATGAAGTTCTTCCCATTCACAATGCAAGTGGTTTGGCCGGAGGGTGTCAGTCGAGAGCAGGTTTGCAGGTCGAAAACGCGAGCCGATTCTCTTTCTTTCATGTCAGCAGCAGGTGAAAATAAACAACTCTTGTGCCGCAGATGTTTACATCTACGTCAGCTCGAAAGGTTCGCCAGTGTCTGCTGTTGTGTTTGTTATCCGGGCTCACGGTTGAACTATTTAAGAACCATTTCGGTTATTTATAGTCTGAGGGCCAAACCTACTGAAGGGTCGCATGTCCCCCCGGGTGTATGGTTGTTTCTAATAAAAGCTTTGCTAAGAAATAACCAAATATATGTAGTGGGCCATCATCAGTCAGGATTTGGTCAAACGGGAATACAAAAGAGTACGTCTAATAAGTCTTGGATATGCATATGGACGACACGGGTTACATAAATTCTATTTACAGGGGAAATTAATGCAGGGGCGGCTCCAGTCCAGAGTTTTTTTTTTTTTTTTTTTTTTTTTTTGGGGGGGGGGGGTTTAAATTAATTATATATATATATATATACAGTGGAGCACCCAGGGAGTGGGTCAAGGGTCTCTGCCCCCCCCCCCCAAAAAAAAAAATAGGTATTGCATTATTAATATTGAATTTGCATTACAAATATTTTTATCCGTTCAACTCGGTCCCCTGCAAGATTAAATCCTGGGTGCTGCACTGTCTCTCTCTCTCTCTCTCTCTATCTATCTATCTATCTATCTATATATATATATATATATATATATATATATATATATATATATATATATACGTATATAAAAGAAATAAGCATCGTGTCATTTTGAATTTAAACTCGTGTAGCATTAGGTCTAGGATTATATAATTTTAGACTATGAAAAAAAAAATACGCCGGGCTTTTTTTTTTTTTTTTGGGGGGGGGGGGCAATTGCCTTCCCTTCTTGGAGCCGCCATTGAATTAAAGTACCACTACGTGTTGGTTCAACACGTCTTAAGAGCAGTCTATTTTTTTCACACCGTCGTTTTAGGATTATACACCTTACGAGTCGTCTTTACTCGTGTCCACTTCCGGTCTTGTCTGCCCGCCAAGTCAAAGCGCGCTCAAATTCGAGGCCAAAGTTTCTCTTCTGGAGTTGTGGCAACGCTTCAGCAGCAGCTAGACGTCACACAGGCGAATAAATGATTGAAATATGAGGTGGGAAAAGACGGGTTACTACACACATATATATATATAATATATGGGACCTAATAAACTCGAATTGATTTGGGATGGGGGGGGGGGAGGAACAGACGGTTTTCAGTAAGTCTTCACTGTGACAGGCTTAGTTTATTCCCAGATTTTCGTAAACAAAACTAAACAAGCAAACTGATATAAGAAGGGCAAATGCAGTCATTTTAGAAATTTCGTTCTTCAAGGGAAATGGTGTGCGTTCAAATCACAGTATAGTAAGTAATAGTAAGTTAGAACATTTCTTTATTTGAAACAAGGAACAATACCAATCAATCCATAACAGTCACAACTTTTCCCCCCGAATCATGAGTATTTGAACTTGCAGTATTAGTAGAATTGTGGTGTAACGGACAAAAAGTAATATCCCAGTCATTGCAAAAGAGTCACCGCCCGTATCATATAGTGGTTAGAGCAGAGTTTCCCAAGTGTGTTCCGCGGAACCCCTCAAAAATTTTGGGGTTCCGCGAGACAGTCAGACAGTCTATATACCTTCATATTTTTGTTTTTATAATTGCCATTATTTTTTTATTTAGAATTGTTTAATGATTTTTTGTTTAATTCAATAAAATCTAAGTAGAGTAAATCCTCGTTTATCCGGATCAGATTTGTAGACTTTTTTTAAAATTTAATGTTCACATTAGATAACAATTTTTAACTATGATAGCAAGAACGTAACTACAAGTACGCCAAATATTCGCCTTTTTAGTTGGATTCAATGTACAGATCCTGCATAGAATGCACAATAAATTATAGTTAGAACATTTCTTTATTTGAAACAAGGAACAATACCAATCAATCCATAACAGTCACAACTTTTCCCCCCGAATCATGAGTATTTGAACTTGCAGTATTAGTAGAATTGTGGTGTAACGGACAAAAAGTAATATCCCAGTCATTGCAAAAGAGTCACCGCCCGTATCATATAGTGGTTAGAGCAGAGTTTCCCAAGTGTGTTCCGCGGAACCCCTCAAAAATTTTGGGGTTCCGCGAGACAGTCAGACAGTCTATATACCTTCATATTTTTGTTTTTATAATTGCCATTATTTTTTTATTTAGAATTGTTTAATGATTTTTTGTTTAATTCAATAAAATCTAAGTAGAGTAAATCCTCGTTTATCCGGATCAGATTTGTAGACTTTTTTTAAAATTTAATGTTCACATTAGATAACAATTTTTAACTATGATAGCAAGAACGTAACTACAAGTACGCCAAATATTCGCCTTTTTAGTTGGATTCAATGTACAGATCCTGCATAGAATGCACAATAAATTATAGTTAGAACATTTCTTTATTTGAAACAAGGAACAATACCAATCAATCCATAACAGTCACAACTTTTCCCCCCGAATCATGAGTATTTGAACTTGCAGTATTAGTAGAATTGTGGTGTAACGGACAAAAAGTAATATCCCAGTCATTGCAAAAGAGTCACCGCCCGTATCATATAGTGGTTAGAGCAGAGTTTCCCAAGTGTGTTCCGCGGAACCCCTCAAAAATTTTGGGGTTCCGCGAGACAGTCAGACAGTCTATATACCTTCATATTTTTGTTTTTATAATTGCCATTATTTTTTTATTTAGAATTGTTTAATGATTTTTTGTTTAATTCAATAAAATCTAAGTAGAGTAAATCCTCGTTTATCCGGATCAGATTTGTAGACTTTTTTTAAAATTTAATGTTCACATTAGATAACAATTTTTAACTATGATAGCAAGAACGTAACTACAAGTACGCCAAATATTCGCCTTTTTAGTTGGATTCAATGTACAGATCCTGCATAGAATGCACAATAAATTATAGTTAGAACATTTCTTTATTTGAAACAAGGAACAATACCAATCAATCCATAACAGTCACAACTTTTCCCCCCGAATCATGAGTATTTGAACTTGCAGTATTAGTAGAATTGTGGTGTAACGGACAAAAAGTAATATCCCAGTCATTGCAAAAGAGTCACCGCCCGTATCATATAGTGGTTAGAGCAGAGTTTCCCAAGTGTGTTCCGCGGAACCCCTCAAAAATTTTGGGGTTCCGCGAGACAGTCAGACAGTCTATATACCTTCATATTTTTGTTTTTATAATTGCCATTATTTTTTTATTTAGAATTGTTTAATGATTTTTTGTTTAATTCAATAAAATCTAAGTAGAGTAAATCCTCGTTTATCCGGATCAGATTTGTAGACTTTTTTTAAAATTTAATGTTCACATTAGATAACAATTTTTAACTATGATAGCAAGAACGTAACTACAAGTACGCCAAATATTCGCCTTTTTAGTTGGATTCAATGTACAGATCCTGCATAGAATGCACAATAAATTATAGTTAGAACATTTCTTTATTTGAAACAAGGAACAATACCAATCAATCCATAACAGTCACAACTTTTCCCCCCGAATCATGAGTATTTGAACTTGCAGTATTAGTAGAATTGTGGTGTAACGGACAAAAAGTAATATCCCAGTCATTGCAAAAGAGTCACCGCCCGTATCATATAGTGGTTAGAGCAGAGTTTCCCAAGTGTGTTCCGCGGAACCCCTCAAAAATTTTGGGGTTCCGCGAGACAGTCAGACAGTCTATATACCTTCATATTTTTGTTTTTATAATTGCCATTATTTTTTTATTTAGAATTGTTTAATGATTTTTTGTTTAATTCAATAAAATCTAAGTAGAGTAAATCCTCGTTTATCCGGATCAGATTTGTAGACTTTTTTTAAAATTTAATGTTCACATTAGATAACAATTTTTAACTATGATAGCAAGAACGTAACTACAAGTACGCCAAATATTCGCCTTTTTAGTTGGATTCAATGTACAGATCCTGCATAGAATGCACAATAAATTATAGTAATAAAATGCTTTTTGTCGAGTTTAAGAAAGCTTTACTAGACTTACCAATTCTTTGTTAAAAAATGCTGTGAAAAGTTTTTTTTATATTTTTTAATGTCTTGTAAACAATACTATGTAATTTTGTTGCAAAACATAGTTTTTATCGTAATAAACGGTAAGCCTGCTAAGTTAAGGATTTTGTTTTGCTTATTACCCATATTACCCGGATTATCCAGATTGCCTGTGGCCCCACTTAGTCCGGATAAACCCGGATAAACGAGGTTTTACTGTATTTACATTATATATCTTGCAGTACATGATGCTAAGGTACGAGAAAAATTTTCCGATTATCCAGCTACAGCGACATTATGTCGTTAATTGGATACAGGGGCTAGTCAAATATGCCAATAACACAAGCCGTTGTTTAAACGGAAAGTGGTCAAAATAGTGAACAAAGTTTAAATACAAACAAAGGAATAGCGATAAAAGTAGGTTGGAATACCATTGGGGTGATCTAGACCCCTTGGGGGCTATTTTTCTAGATGGCAACGTTTGTGTGCTTGGCCACCAACGGTTTGCACAGTTTAAATCCTTCTGGAATTTTTCCGGTGGGAATAATAGAAACATCCTCCTACGTTCTAAATTTTTTTCGTCATCCCTGTGGGGATATTTGTAACACCCCACCCTTAAAATTGTATTAACACTAGACTGTCAGACAGGAGAACTGGATGTACAAAGACATTTTTTTACTTAGTTTTTATTTTTGTCCTGACTTTGTTGTTTCATTTTCAAAAATGCATCATATATCTATCTTCTATATAAATAAAGTAACAGTGGAGAATGTCGCGGAGTCCGTCGGCAGCACGTGACATCACGTTTCCGGAGATCACTCATCCTGAGAAAACATGGCCTATTGGCGGCCATTTTGGTCGAAAATCGGTGTATTTTTTTTCTCATGAAAGTACATAAATGTTACATATTTGGAAAAAGCTTTAAAAACTGATAATTTTTTCTGCGAAAAAATTATTAGTTTATGAAGTAACAGATTAACTGATAATGTTAATCTGTTACTTCAATAGTTTTAGAGTTATTTGGATTCTAATCTTGAGATCATCTGATGTAAACACGAGCATCTGCCTTGCGTAACGGCTCTTTGAAATGTGCACAAATGCGCATGCTCAGAGACTTGGATTCTTCCAAAGAGCTCTTACGAGGGCCCTTGCGCTGTAGCAATCCTCGTATTCTTGGCAGAGTATTGGCGAACATAATTGTTGTGGCAACCGTGTTAGCATGGCTATTTTTTTTTGCCAATGTATCGCCATTATGTGTTGTGTGCATTCATATAGAGCGTTTTTGGCGTCACTTTGAACTGCAGGCCTGGGATTGTTTTTAGTTTGATGAATTATTACATTGAGCGTTTATTAAAATCGAAGAATAGCCGTCTGTCTGGTGGACGGATGGCCTGAGTGTAGCTGGCCAAATCCCGAGCATAGCCGGGCGAAGCCCGGTTAGTATTATATACATATAAAACAGTTCCATAACTGGCTGACTCAATGACTGACATACAACGCACAGACCAAACCGCTCTGGACCTAAAGCGTTGAAATTTGGCATGGCGATTCTTCTTATAGTGTAGGGGTACACTAAAAAAGATTTTTGAAAAATTCTTCTTAGATTTTTTTTAAATTATATTTTTTAGCTGCTTTTGTAACATTCTTTAAAGTTTGCATTTAAAATAATAATCTGAGGGTTATAAAATTTACATCAAGAGAAAGATCCTAAAAATTCCTTTAAAATGAAATCTTTTTCGAATCTTTACCTCCATTTTTTGATTTTTGGTGAATTTTTAAAGATTAATTTTTAGAATTTAATTCATTAAATGCTGATCACGTGATTTCTTTTTCTGTGTACTTTAAATAAATTTATCGTCACGTGCATAACAACTTTTTTTTTTTTTTCCAATGCGGAGGCACTTGTAATCAAACATTCGCCCATACTACGCCGCAGTTTTACTGTCCATTTTATTATGGGGGCACCATATAGGTGGACAGCATTACCCCCTATGAAGGGACGACACAAACGGAGGCATTTTTCGTGGCGCAACGCCGGGATTCGATCTGAGCACCCTAAGCAGCGAAAACCAGCGCGCTGTACCACAGGGCCGCCACAAGCCCGCATAACAACTAAATAGACAAAAAAATCTTTTTTTTTCTTGCTAATGCGGCAGACGATTGGACATTATAAAAAAAAATATCAAAATACAATAAAAGATATTATGTTCCTCAAACTGTACTATATTAACTGTACTATATTCTTTAGTATGTCCTATTACATTTAATTTGAATATTTTCTTCTACATTATTTTGTCTATAAAAATATCCCTTACGATTTTTTTATAAATATATATATATTTTTTTTTTACATCAATTGTATACATTGATCGTCGTATTTATTATAAATAAATAAATAAATAAATATATATATATATATATATATATATATTTGTATTAGTTGCATACATTGACCGTTGTATTTAATTTGAATGTACTCCGTAGCGAAGTGCGGATTTTCAGCTAGTCTTTAATATACATAAAGAGTTTAAAGTTTCAAATGAATTGGATAATGGTGACCGTAATTTGATGTTACTGAACAATAATAATCTATATTGTATACTATCTTTAAGTTGGTAAGCCGATTTTTTGGGCAGTCCGTGAGAGAAAACTACTGCATCAATTTACTTAATTTTGGTCTTAAACGAAAGATTGTAATCTGCAGATTTGTCAAATTTGCTTTTTGCAACAGCGAATTCAATAAATGGGCGATAATTTACAGTTAAAATTTGCTTTCTGCGCATGCTCAGTGACATGTTTAAATCTGGCTTTGTATACTCACTTAGCACGAGGCTGCATAAACACATTAATTTGTTTTTGCGCATGCTCAGTGACATGCTTAAATCTGGCTTTAGATACTCACTAAGCACGAAGCCGCCTAAACACGTTAATTTGTTTAATACGAAGAATCTCTCTAGCTCTCTGTCTGCCATTTTTATTTTTAATTATGTTTGTGAGATATAGAATTAAACCTGGTAGAAATTGTTTATATTGTGCTGTTGATTAACCCTATTTTTAACCCTATTTTTATCCAGCCCTGACGGCTGGATAGTAAATAAATGTACTAATACACAAATTATACTCAACACATCATTGCCAAATGTTGAAAATCATAATATTAAGAGGAGAGAAATACACTTTAAAAAATTAATATTGAACCCAATGAAAAGAAGTAGGGTTCCTCTGCTGGCTCTTTAAGCCAGCAAAAGGCTTTCGGAGATCTTGTTAAAAGCTACAAGCCATTTCAAGATTCTTTTATCCATTATGAAGCGTTGTGAAGGGGAATAAGAGATAAGAAAGAGTCAGTATAAGAAAAGGCCTTTTACATAAGTTTAAAAGATTGTTAGAAAAGGGAAAGGTACGCAATAAAAATATATTTATGGTAAAGAGGGGAAAACGTTGCAGAATAGCGCGGTGTCCTTTGACTTAGTAACCGATGAATTACCCCCATAAGAAGGCCCAGTAGTAAGCTAGAATCGCGGCGAGTTCAAAGGCCCCATGATAAAAGAGTTGCGTTGGACGAGGGTCAGTCGAAAAAGCCCCCTTAGAATAAGGAATAGGAATTGAAGGGATTGTAGTGAAATTTACGCAACAGTAGCAGTATTGTCGGATCATGGTCAGGAAAAGATGTTATAAAACTGACCAGGTGTTAGAAAATAAAATATAAAAAAAAAATGTAGAAAGGAACAGGGGAAAAATGTGAAAGAATATGAAAATGTTTAGTATAGGTCCAATGAGAAGTGTGATTTTAATAAAAGAGAAATATTAGGGCCACTAGAAAAGGGTTTTAAGACGTAGGTGGAGTTTATATGGAGAAGAAAATACTGTGATTGGAAGGTGAAAACATGTATGCAAAAAGTTGAGATAAATATTAAGGGGTAGAAATGATATAGAGAGAAAAAGTTTTCAGAGAGATAGAGAGAGTGTGTGCAGAGGATATAGAGGTGTGCAGAGGGCGAATAGCCTGCGGGCTTGCCCTGTGGTGGACTCTCGAGTCCACCCTGCACCGTTACCTACAACCATGAGCGATCCGTAGCAACGCCGATTTGGGGTAAGTCAGTCTCTACATTTCTGTTGCCTGTTGACAGTACTATTTTAAGATTTAAATTTAAATTAAAATCCCGTAAATGATACATACCTTGTTTTATCCGGTGAGGACCCAATTTGTTATTTGAAAGATTATTAATCATTTTAGAACATTTTTTATTATCCATGTAATTATTTGGATAACCATTTTAATACTGTAATTTAACTGTTTATTTGTGTAATAAATATTCGTTGTTAATTTTTAAATATTGGTCCTCATCATATATATAAAAACATTTTAAGTGGTGTCTATCTTTTCTACAAGAGTTAAAATGTTGGGTAAGAGATTAATTCCACCCAGCAAATGGTTGCCGTGACCATTCCTTTTGATTTCTGTAATCATCTGGGTATTAAAAGGAAAATTTTTTTTTATAAGGATATTAATTTTTATAATGGATATTTGTAGAAAAAAAAAATATAGACACAGTAAATATTCACCTCTTTTATTTTTCATTAGTTTAAATTAGGATTTTTTTTTTGACATGTTGTATACTATGATGATGCAATTTTTTTATTATTATTAATTGTTTTAATTCTTGATCAAATACACGAATTTAAATTAGTTTCTTAATGTGTTTAAAATTGTGAATACCTGTATTGGCATATCGTTATTATTATAAAATGTATGTGTTTTAATATTTCTTTCAAATTTATATATTATATATATATATCGGAAAAAAAAATTTTTATTATTATATGCACATTTCTGTCAGTAGAATATATGTATATCAATTTTTTTTTGATTAACATGCCTGACTCTTAGAGTCTAATGCCTGATTCTTTAGGCAATTTATTGGAAAATTAGTAGAATTTAGCAATTTTATTTCAATTTCACATGGGTGTGACTTTAGTCCAGATTTTTATTTTTGTGTATCTTAAAATTTTTATTTTTATATTATGCCGTACTTTTAAGAGCAATGATATAATTAGTATATTAATGGTTAAGTGAATTTTTTTTTCTTGATAGCAAATCATGTTTTAATGTGTTATAATTGTGTTTTCATATATACCGTTAATGGGTTTCCGATTTCGAAATTTCATTAGGGTTTTATGCATGTATATAATTTTTTTTCTTCTTTTCTATGTGTTTGCTATAAAATTTCTATTGAGATTTTAGGATTTATGTGTTCGCAGTTAGGGTGTAATTAGAGTATGTTGATATTTATTTACTTTGATTGAAATTTACGTTGTGCATGCTTATGGTACGAAAAAAATAAATGGTTAAGAAGGATATTTTTTTTTAGACGTTTGAATTTCCTTTATTGTTTTAATGTATTTAGTGTATTATATCGACGCCCGTAGTCGCACTATTTAAATCCCAATTTAGGGAAAGGCGAAAAATAGTGCACGATTTGCACTGTTTAGTGGGCAAAAATTGGTCACTTTCTAAAGAATTGTGCTCTCATAAGAGGGGGCGAAGAATAGAATATTGCCCTTCGAAGAGAGGGGAGTGCAGTTGCGGTTTTTGTTCCTTTTCAAGTTTCTCCTGCGTTCCGTTTTGGCCGGGAGAGAAGAGGGAAATTCTTTTCACAGTAGCTATGAATTAGAGCTATAGTGATAGAGCGAAGCATCGGGTTTTCGAATTGCGTATAGTTATGTACTGTTTGCTTGTTGTTCCTCGATGGGGGGAGTCAAACAATATCTTCAGGCCGTGCTGAGTACGGTTTAAAGAAAGTAGAAGCGAAACGTATCTCTTTTGCTTTTTATTTACTCTTTTTATTATTTATGTAATTATTTTTATTGCGTTTTCTGTTTTTTTTTTTTTTTTTAAACTCATTTTCTATGTCTGTTATTAATGAGTGAATTTAACATAATAATGAATAGGCATGGGGAATAATGAATGAATTTTGATTTTCTGAAAATTGTCTCCTATAAGAGGAGAACAGATGAAATTCACAATCGCTTCACTTACAATTAACTCTCTGGTTCGTAAATTTATAAGACGATATTTCATCGTTGCGGACAGATAACGGAGAACAGTGAAGAATGGAATTTTTTCGAAATTTCCCACGCGAGAATCGCGATTTTCTGAAATTCGTTCTTATGAATGGAGATGCGAACGCACCTCTTAGCGTTATCTTTTATTTTTCCAATTTTTTTTTCTTGTTCTTACATACGTTTCTTTCTTTTGCTATTTACTATTTATATGTGTTTATTATTATTGTTTAATTTCAATTTGTTATTAATTTCTTTTTTTTGTAAATACTTAATGCATTTTAAATTAGACAATTATCTGTCGTTTCTTAGCCTTAACTTTAATCGAATGTCAATTGTCATGTCAATAAGAGAGTTATAACACATAATTTTTTTTTCTCTCTCGTCATAATTTTTCCTATCATTATACTAGGGTTTTCTGTTATTTTTTTTTTGTTGAAAAAATCGAAATATACAATTTCTCTCCTTTCTTTTGCTTTTATTACTCATCTCATGTTTCAAAAAATTTAGTTTGCATTTTTGTTTAACTCTAAAATAACAAATCAAAAACAAAATAAATTTTAAAATTTTGGATGTAACTTCTAATATATCTTGTTTTGGCGGACTGATCACCTGTCATTGTTGTTCGTATATATAGATTTTGCGTTCACTTTCTTTATTATAAATATTTTTTTTTCTCTAACACAGTACATGAATGCATAAACAGGCATTCTACAGAAATGTGTATATATAATGTGTGTAATAATAATAGTAGTATTATTAATAATGATAATAATGAGGATGTGTTACAATATCATTAGATATTGTAACATGTTTTATACAAAGTATTACTTTGTATAAAATACAAAGTATTTTATACAAAGTATTGTTTTATACAAAGGTATGCCATAATAGATATTCATTTATGTAATTAATCATTTTTTTTTCTTCTCCCTAATTCTTTATGAATATAAGAGGAAATTTTTATATTTTACATTATAAGAGAATAATGTCTTAATTTAATGACTAACAATTATTAATTATACAGTTATTTTAATTTTACCCTTTATACGACTAAGAATTTTTTTTGTACTGTCAATTCAACATGAATTGTAAGATAGACCTTACCCTATAGCTCAATGTTGTCTACTTTTGGTGCTTTCCTGGCTACCACAATTTTTGTTTAACCTTTCAAGTTGCTGTTTAAAGCTCTCATCATGAAGTCACATGAGTGATGTTGCTCTAGTAGCTAAAGAACTTTAAAAATCTCCACATTGTGGCCGAGTTTTAAGGCCAGCAGTGTCGTGTACGAGTTATTCGTCGAGTCATCGGGCGAGCGGTTCATGCCACGGAGAGTGAGATTGATTGCAGTCTCCTACGTTTTACGACGATTTCTAGATTTTGCTGAATGTGCGACAGTGTTTGCTTTCATCTACAGAGGGACGTGCATCTTCTTCATCTTCATACATGCCTGTAGTAATCGACAGCGGCGCTCGTCTCATCGACAGTGTCGAGCTACGGTTGATTATTCTTGCCCGTATGGTTTTTTCTTTGTACACTATGATGTTTAATTGTTTCCAGAGGCCAGCTCTTACTTCGTCGACACTCTCTTGTGCATCAGAGTGTTACCCAGCTCTTTAGGTCTTACGATTGCACTGTGGACGTTGCTGGAGTAATTCAACATGCCACGGACAATTTTCCCGTCCAAGAAACTATGTTCAAATGTTCATCTATTAACTTCAGAATTTTCAGTTGTGAGTGCTGTCATTTCAAGAACTATATATATTTCATAGAACATTTTTCCTTCCAGTGGATTCAACGTTTTATACAAGTTTCCCATAAAAAATGGTTACTTGATGTTGTTTATCCCGTTAAATATATACTCAGGACATTAATTATTTTAAATTCATTTCTCTATTTTAAACCAGTTATTTTTATTTGCACTTTATATTACATTATGATGCTTTAATTCTTATACCCATTTCTTTTGTATATCTTCAGCTCAAGAATTAGCATTAATTACTTTTAGGTACAAAATGTTATTTATGAAGGTTATCAGTATTGAATTTACTAAGAATTTTGTTTCATTATGGTTGGCATTGCATACTTCGTCTATGCTATTGGCAATTATTTTCCAATCATTTACACTCTGGAAAATATTTTTTTTTAAAATTATTTATAACTCAGTATTATCTGTTTCATTTATTTTTTCAAGCAACTCCTATATATTATGATTAGGCTAATTTTTAAACTAATTTTTTTTGTGTCTTTCTCAAGCCCAAGAGTTACTTTTACTTATATTTTAGCTACAAAAAGTTATTTAGGTTGGTTACCAGTATCCATTTATGCTACGAGTTTGTTCTAGTAAGCTTATTTTAACATTGGTTATATCAATTTTTTTTTCAGCAACTCAGATTTTGTGTCTGGGCATTATTTATAATTTTATTGTACTCTTATAATTTATTCATTCTTATTTATGCTTTATATTATATTACTACTGGATAATTTTCCCCTATATTAATACCTATTTTTTGAACACTTTAAGCACAAGTGTTACTATCAGGATTAATTTTGGAAAAGAAGCCATTTATCTTGGTTGAAAGTGTTAAATTTTACTAAGAATATTATCCTAACGAGTCTACTTTTACATTGATTAGAATTTGATAATTTTTTTGTGTGTGTTGTATATATATATAACCTGGTATTTTGTGCTATATATGTATGTTTATCATTTACATTTGGGTCCTCCACCAGTTAGTAGTAGGTCTCTCAACCAATTAGGTATTAAATCTCAAATTGGGACTTACAACTTTTTTTTTCTTTTTTTTTTAAATTTTTTTTCTTTTTCTGAGACTTTTGTGAGTATTGCTGGCTCTTTAAGCCAGCAAAAGGCTTTCGGAGATCTTGTTAAAAGCTGCAAGCCATTTCAAGATTCTTTTATCCATTATGAAGCGTTGTGAAGGGGAATAAGAGATAAGAAAGAGTCAGTATAAGAAAAGGCCTTTTACATAAGTTTAAAAGATTGTTAGAAAAGGGAAAGGTACGCAATAAAAATATATTTATGGTAAAGAGGGGAAAACGTTGCAGAATAGCGCGGTGTCCTTTGACTTAGTAACCGATGAATTACCCCCATAAGAAGGCCCAGTAGTAAGCTAGAATCGCGGCGAGTTCAAAGGCCCCATGATAAAAGAGTTGCGTTGGACGAGGGTCAGTCGAAAAAGCCCCCTTAGAATAAGGAATAGGAATTGAAGGGATTGTAGTGAAATTTACGCAACAGTAGCAGTATTGTCGGATCATGGTCAGGAAAAGATGTTATAAAACTGACCAGGTGTTAGAAAATAAAATATAAAAAAAAAATGTAGAAAGGAACAGGGAAAAATGTGAAAGAATATGAAAATGTTTAGTATAGGTCCAATGAGAAGTGTGATTTTAATAAAAGAGAAATATTAGGGCCACTAGAAAAGGGTTTTAAGACGTAGGTGGAGTTTATATGGAGAAGAAAATACTGTGATTGGAAGGTGAAAACATGTATGCAAAAAGTTGAGATAAATATTAAGGGGTAGAAATGATATAGAGAGAAAAAGTTTTCAGAGAGATAGAGAGAGTGTGTGCAGAGGATATAGAGGTGTGCAGAGGGCGAATAGCCTGCGGGCTTGCCCTGTGGTGGACTCTCGAGTCCACCCTGCACCGTTACCTACAACCATGAGCGATCCGTAGCAACGCCGATTTGGGGTAAGTCAGTCTCTACATTTCTGTTGCCTGTTGACAGTACTATTTTAAGATTTAAATTTAAATTAAAATCCCGCAAATGATACATACCTTGTTTTATCCGGTGAGGACCCAATTTGTTATTTGAAAGATTATTAATCATTTTAGAACATTTTTTATTATCCATGTAATTATTTGGATAACCATTTTAATACTGTAATTTAACTGTTTATTTGTGTAATAAATATTCGTTGTTAATTTTTAAATATTGGTCCTCATCATTTATATAAACATTTAAGTTGTGTCTAATCTTTTCTACAGTGTTTACACGCTGGGTAAATAATAAACGAACCTGTAATATTTTAACTTAAATATGTTAAAACCTATAATCGGTAAAACGCCCCAGCACCTCAACAGCGCGAAATAAACAATTTCCGTCAGGTTTCATTCTATATCTCACAAACATAATAAAAAATAAAAATGGCAAAGAGAGAGCTAGAGAGGTTCCTCCGAATAAACAAATTAGCATGTTTATGCGGCCGCGTAAGTACCCAAAGCCAGATTTAAACATGTCACTGAGCATGCGCAGAAAGCAATTTTTAATCGTAAATTATCGCTTTTTAATAGAAATTGCGGCTTCAATAACCAAATTTGACACATGTATAGATTAAAATATTTCGTTTAAGACCAAAATGAAGTAAATGGATACAGTAGTTTTCTCTCACGAAATGACCAAAGAATCGGCTTTACAAATATATAGATCAGTGCCAAATCTTCTCCGTGAATAAAACTTTGTTCGTTTAATTACGCAAACAATAGAGATTATTAGAAAATCTTTCAAGTCAGTAGAAAATTAAATACAGCCCACTCCTGGCTTGTGTTAGGATCTAAGGGCTTGTCTTATCGAAGTGTGTCAAACAAAGTGATAAAATGTAAATAAAATTCACAATCAACAGCAGAAAACAGGAAAACCCGAAATCACAACAAAACATCAAATATATTTCTTTGTGCTGACCACGCGTGGTTCAACTGTGTCATTGATTATCTTTTCCTGGTAACGGACTAATTTTTCCTGGCAAACGAGAATTATTTGGAGGTACCCTAAACTGTATTGTGTTTGTAAACGACGCAAACCCCCACGTGGTTTTGTTGAGTCACAAGGGTTGCCACATGAGCTTTTGAATTGAGGGTTTGCCCTAGGGTCTGTTTATCTATAAGAAGGGTTACCAGAAAAACTGTCGAATGCAATTTTCAATTAATCTTGTTTACAATAGTTTATCAGTTTCAAATATTTAGAATGATTTATACATGTAATTCTGAAAGATGTTACATTTCTTTATCGGAAAAAGTATATATACAGAAGTCAATAGAAAGAATGTAAATAAAGAATATAATCTGCAAATTTTTGTTTTCCTTTCAGCCACCAAAACAGAAAAATGAAGAAAGGTTTTTGCCTTTAAAATAGATCAATAAATAGTCAAGTAACTGTCCGCCAAGTAGTTTTATCCATACGTAGACACTTAAAACGTCTAAATGTTAATCCAGTTCTCTCGAAGTGTTTCGTAGCATATCAGGAGTTATTACACGAATTGCTTGAATAATATGCCTCTTCAATTCATCCACAGTTTCAATTTTTTGTTTATACACAACGGATTTAATGAATCCCCAGGCAAAAAAGTCTAATAACTCGCGATACGCTACGAAACACTTGGAGAGAACTGAATTACCATTTAGACGTTAGTCGTGCAACAAAAGGCGTACACATCGAAATCTATGATACTATGATCGAAATCTATGATTGATATTAAAACATGGTGACATGCTCTTTCTATTTAAATAATTTTTTAAAAATTCTAATGGGTAGTTCCATAAAAATAAGTCATAACTTTTGGATACTTTTAGCCTGGACACCCTGTGATATGTATATATTCTACAGTTGCTGACCATTTACTGAAGGAAATGCGCGATGATGGAGCCACTAATGTTGAATATGATCACACAAGTTAAGTACAAATGGGCAGCTAGCTAATTTCAGTTTTAATTAGTCAAGCAAAACATACTGCAGCCAACAGAATATTTTAAAACTATAACTGAGTACCTAACCTTAGGAGATGTTTGCATATCACCTATTAACTCTTGAAAGACTTAAATCCTCGCCAAATAGCGGCAACAAAACTATAGCTTTACTTTCATAGAACGACCTGCCAATTAATTAGTCAAATAAAACATATTGCAGTTTAAAGAATTTTTTTTTAACGTATTTGAATTGACTAACCTTAATAGGTGTTTACTTGTCACCTAACGACTCTTGAAAGACTTAAATCCTCGCTAAATGGCGCCAACAAAACTATAGCTTTACTTTCATCGAACGACCTGCCAATTAATTAGTCAAATAAAACATATTGCAGTTTAAAGAATTTTTTTTTAACGTATTTGAATTGACTAACCTTAATAGGTGTTTACTTGTCACCTAACGACTCTTGAAAGACTTAAATCCTCGCTAAATGGCGCCAACAAAACTATAGCTTTACTTTCATCGCACGACCTGCCAATTAATTAGTCAAATAAAACATATTGCAGTCTAAAGAATTTTTTTTTTTAGCATATTTGAATTGACTAACCTTAATAGATGTTTACTTGTCACCTAACTACTTTGAAAGACTTCAAACCTCGCCAAATGGCGCCAACCTACAAGTGACAGGCACAGAACATCATATTTACCTTCGAACATAATATTTACCATTTGAACGATCTGCCTGTAGTAATTTATTAATCATTTTGCAGTGAAACATATTTTGAAATTCATTCAACTAAAGTGATAATTTTCCGTGCAGGGCAGTGTATATATACAGTATATTATTACGTGTTGTGGTACAACTGTCATTGAAGTTGACCACTGGCGCTATTTCAGGTTGATCAGTTAGTCTCTCCTGGTATTTGGATTTCCACACACCCTTGTTTTCAACGGATTTTTCTGAGAAGGAGACAACCGCGATCCCCCATGTGGTTTTGCATACTATAGGAGTTTCTAGTTGCTGATTAGCGTATTTCCTGAATGGAAGATAAGAATAGAGGCGTGGACGAATTTCATTCCCTGAGTTATGTCCTTCAAGCCATGGCAGTGTTTAACTATTCAAGAGAGAGTTCTGAGATATCAGATAGGCCTAGTTTTTGAAATGGTTAAAAATAAATATACGTTGATTTGCATTAAATTATTTTAAGTTTAGATTTAAAGGAAGTTTCATGTTGAATTAACATAATTAGGTGTTTAATTAAAATATTTTATTATAATTAAAATATCGTTTTTGATTATTCATGCCGAACTATATAACTGATTTTTATATATAAAGATATTTAATATATATATATATATATATATATATATATATATATATATATATATATATATATATATATATATATATATATATATATATATATATATATATATATACACACATACATATAAATATATGTGTGTGTGTATATATGAAAATTAGAATAATAATGAATCAAAAATTAACATTTCTGTTACTAATATATTTAATTGAAAAGAAGTTATTTTTGGTGTGTAATGAATCAATCACAATCATGTGATTTTGGTAAATAACAGTAATTCATGTGACAATGTTTAACTTAGTTTAGCGAGAGTTCCAGCATACATAGTATTTATGTAGTACAGAGGTCTCGTTTTCGAAATAATTTTAGAGATTTTATGCTGAACTGTATTAAATTAATGTTAAATACAGATTTACAAGGAATTAAATGCCAATTTAATACAATAAAAGTGCAAAGTTCAGTTATTGGTTTCAGTTATTAGTTTCAGTTACTGGTTTTCTTTTTCTTTTTTTAGTGTTTTAATGACACAGTGAACTTTATAAACTGACTTTTGAAGTATAGAGTAACAGATATTTAAATGCGAATTAGAATAATAATCAAGCATAAATTAACATTGAAGTAATTAATTTTTTTTATAATAAGTTAAAAAGTTTTTTTTTCTTTGGGGGGGGGGGGGGTTGATTATTTTCTAAATAAAGCAAATCAAAGTCATTCGGTATTGGAGCATTACAGTAAATTATTCGGTGACCAACCTCTTCAGAGAAAAAAATAATCTTACAGGGTAGTCATTCTTAAAATGTTCTCTTTTTTCACCATTAATTTTTAACACTATTTAATGGCCCATGAAATGAATATATTAGTATATTTATATTATATATTATGTTATTTATAATATATATATATATATATATATATATATATATATATATATATATAAACATATAAAATTATTTATTAATTATTTACAAAGTTCTATACATGAAAGAACATGATAAATAAACACGAAACAAACGGCAGATGATTGCAAATACATTATATTCTAACGTACTCACTGCAAAAATATTTTCGAAAGAGCCAACATCTGGAAGCCAAAGATTTATCACGTCACATGCATTCATTAAGGGAATCTGCCTAAGTCGTGAGTGACTTTCCGGTTTCTTAAAAAAAAAAGAAAAAAAAAGTCAACCACAGTAAAATACATATAAATCATAAAAGTAAACATACGAAGATATAAATCTATTAAATTAACCCTGCACTGATAGCGTTTATAAAAATTGCAGGCATGCATCTTATTTAGGTTTTAGTTATTCTGTTTGTAAATATAAATATTTATTAAAACAGAAAATTAAATACATAATGGATTTAAATGAAAATCAATCAAATTTTTTTCAATGTAATTTTATATGCACTTTTTACAGTAAAATAAATTAAAGCAAACGAAAAAAAAAGGAATTTCTATAAAAAATTTTTACAAATTTTGTGAAAGGCCAATCGGATGTTTTCGTGTATATCCGTTTACTATTAATAGAATGATAGCAACTGCAGGAGTTTTGTTTGTTAGTTATGACTCATGCATAAACACTTCGAAGGTACTGACATCTGCTGAGCATACAAAGCAATCCATCAATACGCAAAATGTAAACAAAATGCTATTGGTATCTGTGACACTAAGGGATGTCCAAGATAAGCATAGAAGGTTACCCTTGGGCAGTAACGCAACATTTATCGCATTCAGCAAGAGCCATTTTGTAAATTATAAGTTTTGTTATACATTTGTTTTGTTTCGTTTTGTTTGTTTGGGAACAAGAATCAGTTCAGTCCAAATACTGTTATACGTCAAATGTTATAAACATACTATACTTCACTCAATCGTGATAATTAAATTTCATATCAAAATAATCCTTTTTTTTATTATTTAAAAAAACCCAACGTAAAGAGAGTATCATTTCCTCAAGTTCCGAAATTTACTCGGTCTGTTTAGTCCCCGTGTCGTAAAATTAGACTGCTTGCAACGCTCGGAAAACCAACCAGCCAACCGAAATTTCTATCGGTTTCACGAGGTGTTTCATTTTCAACGAGAGTTAGTAGAAAATAAAAAAAAAAGTTTAAACGTAAATAAAAGTAAAAGCAAACGACTGCCAACATCAGGTTGGCGACCCCATTCGGCGATATTAGGAAACAGGATGCCTGATAGCTACATAGTTGCACAAAATAGTTGTCTTTGAATTAGGAGAAAACGATTTTCAGCACGGTTATATCAGGATAAAATTTAAGAGCCTATTCAGAATTTGAGGAAGGATTCAGAAAGTACATAAATATCTATCATTTTGTATTTATATAGATTTATATGTGTGTGTGTGTATGCTGCAGAATTTTTAATAAATTAACGTTTCGAAATGATTCTTTTTTAAAAATTCGTGTTTGATTGAAAAGTACAAGTAAATGATCAAATTCAATAACTGGTAGAGTCATCTGTCATATTCAGTATAATGTTTTCTATAGTAAACCTACAAAAATTATAGTAATTAAAATGTCTTAAATTTATATAGTTGAAATGAAATCAAATGTTGAACACACATCCGGTTCGTCGAGCTAATAGACAGGGATGTTTTGAAATCTCCGCTGGAAAGAAAGAGACCACGATAGCAGAATTTCGGTTTCACTTCCCTTTTCAGTATACTCTAGGAACAGAAACTTCTCTACAGTTTACAAATACACACCCCCTGTCAGAGCCTCATTTCGTCTACTTTCTGTTTAGGTAGAATGGGATCTGAACTGAACCCCCGCCATCTGCCGTCAACCTGCACCTGCCTTTTAGAGCCAGCTCTTTTCTCTCTTCACGCTGCCTGCGCAGAGGAAAATATTTTTACCCCGAATTGAACTACTCACGACCTTGAACCGTTCCCGTTGTGTTCCTCTCTGCACTGTGTTCAGTGGACGACCGCTGGTAACCTTGGGGAGAAACAAAGAACGGGGAATCCTCTGCTTTTCCCGCCGTCTCTGTTTGTAAACATGTGGGTTCTAGAACAGTGTTTACATCTCGTTTTTCGTGCCGTCTACACACCACCGCTGTTTTGCTCGGAGGAGAGGGATATTTACATAAGTTATGACCTTTTTGATACGTAATCTAATCGCTTGAATGTTTAGGAACTGGCAAAAGAAGTGAATTGTGTAGGAATATGTCTGATTTGAATTAGTCATAATGATGTTAAACTATTAGTGTTATTGCATTTATCTCGCAGTTTTTCAGTCCTATTTAAAGCTATGAGGAAATTCTAAATGGATATTTTTGAATTCTGTTTTCTGCACTCGAACAAATATTTTTAAAATGCGATACGTGAGTTTTTTTTCCAAAATCTTTTGGGTTTTAATTTCTTTTATGGACAATTTTAATATTGTAGAGGTCAACAACGAAATGTCCTGAGAAAAATTCACTACTGGAAAACGTAAATTTTTTTAAATTACTCGCTGTTTGTTTAAACCTTCTTTATTTTGGCTTCATAAACAAAAGCCTAGATTCATAATAAGTGTTTGCTAATCTTTGATTAGAAATTTACTGAAAGGAAAATTTTCCATTGCTTAACGTGGTGACTAATAATATGTGATGTGACCGATGGGTCTAAAGTATCTATGTAGAGTTTAAATTTAACAGACTCAGCCTGTTCATAGTCATGTTTTCTACCTAACAAGCGAGAATTTTTATTAATTTTATCAAAAAAGAAGTAAATTATTCAGCTAGCTACAAAATATGCCACTGTAGATTCGTATTATATTTATACTAGATGGCCCGTGCGACCCTTTCGCATGCGATTAATTTCGCATACGATAAATTTTATAGCGAGGTTGGTAGTTTGTAGTAGGATGAAAGAAGAACCGGTTCATTTGTAGCAATTGTTCATATGTCAAATAACAATGGTGCGTAAGGATAATACAAAACCAATTGCAAAACGCCTTTGGTCACTTTAATGGAGGTGAAGCACAAGACAAAACAGGGAAACATGAGATATGTACACATCAAAACACCTTTGTAGACAATATTAAAAGTTAAATATGGCACAAACTCGTGGAAAATGTGATATTTGCATTACAAAACCTCTTTGTGCACACTCTTTGACCATACCGTTTCGACGCATACAGGGAAAGAACTTTAAGGCCAAAAGTCAATTTTTCACTTCGCTTTTTAAACAAACAATGTGTAATTCTGAATTAATAATTCGCCAGAAGCGCACAATTTAATCTTTAAAAGGTACCTCATTTATCGATTTTGGTGAAGTATGAAGGGAGAGAAAGGGATCGTCACAAAAAATCACCTTCTAGAAATAATATATATGGTTTTTCCATGCAAAAAGAATAATGTACACCTACGCGGATGTTTCCATTAAAGAAACTCATTAATGAAATCACAGAGTGATAATAAAAGCAAACGATTTTTAAATTTAAAAGTTCAGTGCGATTGATAATGGTAAAATAAAAAATGCTAGCGTGCGCGCCATCTAGGGGAAGAAAATTTTTTTATAATGTCTGTACTTCAATTCTTAAACAAGCAATAAGATGTGTAATTCTAAATTAACAATACGCACGAAACGGATATCTTAATCTTTAAAATCGTACCTCATTTATCGATTTTGGTTGAGTATAAAGGGATAAAAAAAAAACTTTTGGAAATAATATATATAGATCGTATTCCTTTTTAAATGTTTCTTACATACCAACAGGCGAGGAATTCTATTAATTTTATTTTAAGAATGAATCATCAGCTTCAAATTCTATAGAGATTATTATAATATTATCACTTCTACGGCCTATCTCTCTCACTTTCTTTCTATTATTTAATATTTCCTTATTATTTTCAAACACAACTTGGTCTGGGATCGACCTCGAAATAAAATTTCTAGACTTCTAGTGCTGCATTGTATGAAAGCTTTTGTCGATTTCTGAAATGATGTAGAAACAACCGAACGAGAGACACTTTTTTAGTTAAAAATCATGCAGAAAATGAAATAGCGAAGACTCGAAATGCCTTATGTGAAAACTTTATTTGTGTTAAAAAAAAAAGAAATAAAAAAAAGAAAAGAAATAAATTAATCCTGTTATAAGGAATTAATAGCATAACATTTATTCTTCAGCCACTTTTTTTTAAAAATAAAGTTTATGGAGGATAATTTCAGAAACGTATATATTTAATTATTTATTTTTCATTTTTATTGGTGTTTGTTTTTTTTCTTAATTTGCAACATCAACACTTTTCCTCTAATCCTGAAAACGAAAATTTAGCCGCAGAAAAATTATCCATATGGGATATGGAGCCCTGCTTTCCGGTGCCTCATTAACGTACCCATGTCAATGTTAATGTTGTACTAGACAGATGAATTTAGTTCAGCGTGGCTTTTGTCCAAAGTGACTAAACGCAAGTCATGAACTAATCAACTTTCAATATTTAACAGCAATCATTCAAGTTCGTGCTTATTAATACTAATTTTATATTTTAAGTTTGCCCTTGTATGTTTAATAATTAGTCAGCTCGTCAGCACCCCAAGAAAGATTGTTTGTTTTCAAATCGTTTGGCATGCTGACAAAATAGGGTTTGCTTCCCCTACTTAGAAACATTTAATCCCTTTTCCTACAAATTAGCCATTCTTAATTCTATCAACTTAAAGGTTTAAACGCAATTACCCCATTTCTCTCAAATTATCGGTTGTTTTAAGCGTTTTACTTTACAACATTCCCCATAATCCGTAGGTGGATTAGCCGTGTCATCGCCAAACAGAAAAAGAAAAGATAAGTGGAGTGCAAATTATCCGATATAAAGTCAACATGGCTGGCAGCCAAAGGAAAATAACAGACTTTTTGCAGAAGAATATCAGAAAGTACATGAAGTTTTGTTGTTTTTCTGACTGAACGCCATTTCAGTCTGAATAGGGAGGTGTTTACAACTGTGGATCCTCCCACGAGGGCGTTTACTATGCATTTTGAGTAAATGTAGTTCATTTGAATCTTCTGACTACTCCTATTTCATAATATACGGGACCACTTTTTGATTAAAAGTGTTATTTTTGTTTTCCATGCAATAATTAACACGGATATTCGAACGTTGAGTGTCAGTGTAATGTGTATAATTAATACTAGTTCGTTTAATTTAATTCTTTACAATATATTTGCCATCTGAACTAACTTTCCGCTAATGAATTTGTTTTAAAAGTAATAAAAATACTCCCCAGCATTTAGACTAAATTTAATAGCTGAATTATTTGCATCAGAACTTAGTATCTTCCTACTCTAGTGAAAAAATGTATAAACTTTTAGGAATCTTTTTTAATGTGACTAGAATTATAGTTTTTTTCAATTTGATGTTGTTAATAGCATAAAGCGATATTGTTTATAATATATCAACAATATGTGCTGTTATATTATATGTTATTATTGTTAATTTTGTTAGTTGTTTGATATTGTTAATTGTTAATGCGTCCTCTTCAGTATATTTATTATTATTATTATTATTATTATTGTTTTAGTTAATTTTACCGTTTGTTGAAATGTTGAAACGTTTTCTTTTTTGTAACTCTTGCACTGATCACTTGTGATTTAACAATGTGATGAATTTTCTTGACTATACAAAACTACCTTTCGAATGTTACCTCTACGGCACATTTAAATTTCTTCAGACTGGCATCAGTTATTACTATAAACTCATTTTGCCATTGACAAGAAAATTATCAGTACCAAATGGATGCCGTTTTGTAATATTTATTTAAAGGATTCAACAAAATATTATGAATAAACACTGCAGTTCCAAACAGCTTCACAATGGTATTATGCAAATTTTTTCAATTCTAATTTTTAAAAAATAAACTATTATAATATTTTTCAATCTTTAAAAAGTTTTATTCTTCAGGGATGGAGAAATTTTGCTAAATCATCCAAGAGAATCTTTTATAACGTAATCTGTAAGAAATGTATTTTTCTATAATTAAAACAGTCTTCTTTTAATAATCGAACGATGGATATTCGTCGAACTTTCACCGAGAAAAATGATTCTATTTCAGAATCAATCAGCCGATTCTTCTATTATTAAAAGGTAATAAAAAAGCTATTTCCAGTCATTGCAAGGAAATCCAGACGAAAAAGATTGAAATGAAAATGAAAATTTCTTTTGATGCGCGCAGAAGTGAAACTGGACGCACTGAAATTAATTTTGAATTATCCGTAAAGCCTGTAGCGGATGGCAAAATTGAATTGGATTCATTTAAAAGAAGAAGAAAAAAGAAAAGGAAAAACAGAAACAGCAGTTTTTGTTTTTTATAACATTTCCTCAGTTGGCAGGTTGTCATTTTGGTTGTACTGTGTCTCAATCGTACTGAAAAATCCACGAATACAGTAAAACCTCGTTTATCCGGACTAACTGGGACCGTAGACAATCCGGATAATCCGGCTAATATGGGTAATAAGCAAAACAAAATCCTCATAAGCAAAATAATACCGTTTATTACGATAAAAAAACTGTGTTTTGTAACAAAATTACATAGTATTGTTTACAAGACATTAAAAAGTATAAAAATAACTTTTCACATCATTTCTTAACATAGAATTGGTAAGTCTAGTAAAGCTTTCTTAAACTCAACAAAAAGCATTTTAATACCACAATTTGTTGCACAATCTATGCAGGAACTGTACATTGAATCAAATTAAAAAGCGACTATTTGGCGTACTTGTAGCTACGTTCTTGCTATCATAGTTAAAAATTATTATCTAATGTGAGCATAGAATAAAAATGTCTACAAATCTTATCCGGATTATCCGGGGATCTGAATCAACGAGGGCCGCATAAAAGAGGTTTTACTGTATTTTGTCTCAGTTTTGACAAATTTGCATAAAATGCCTCTAATATTTGAAAGACAAGAAAAATGGATGTATTTAAATAAATAAATAAATAAATAAATAAAAAATAAAAAAAGGGAAAGGGTTAAAATTTCGGTTCGAGTATTACCCAAATACATGCTGGGGAGTTATAGATAAATTCGCTAGTTTTACTTCCTTTGTTAAACGTCACGAAAGTATTGAATGCTCTATTCCTTCCCTCACCCCCCCCCCCCTACCTTGTCAAATATCGCCATGGCATACTGCTGTATTACTCTTGTTGTTATTTACACCTCCCTGACCGGAAATGCCAAATAAGGGACAAAGGTCAAGGTCAAGTTAGCGGGTTTAAGGTCAAGGTCAAGTTAAGGGGTACCTAGCGGGATGGAACATATCCTGCGGGCAGAGGAATGTTTATAATGACACCACGTGGGCCGGAGTCCGACTTCAGGCAGGTGCCACCTCAGTTTTGACCGAGCAACCCCCGGCGATGCCCATATGAGGCCCATATGAGACCGAAACACGAAGGTATTTAATAGCGATTCGAACTGAGCCCTAGTTCGAGGCCCAATGTGCTACAGCTAAGCTACCCCCGCCTGCTATATAACTTGGTTCGAGATTTTTTAATGCGCATCTTAGTGTTACATATTAAAATTGCTATATCGCTCGTTTTACAAGAAATTTTGGCGAATTTGAAAAAAGGGAGAAACACAAAACTGGCAAAGAGGCAACAAAGACACTTTAATGCTAAAAATAATGTATAAACCAAAATAAAATATTTATAATTAAAACAAAAATCACATTCACAGAATTTAAATAGGTTCTGGTAAACTTAAGGCCTCATAATGAAAAAACTTACAAAAACAATACTAATAGTAATATTTGGAAGAAATCGAAATTAGTTGAAAAATGTATCTTTAGAAGGTTTGCACTTAAAGGCATTTGTTTGGAGTTTACGCTGCCCTCTGTGAACATAGAGAACACAGTAAATGGTAAGATTCTCAATTAAAAAGACTTTCTTGCAATGCTTTTCTGCAATAATGACTCAGAAAAATTTGGGATATCCATAATTATAATATATGAATACTGAATGACTCTTAAACTGAAGTCTTAATGCGGTGTTTCCTACCCATTTTCGATTCGCGACCCCCTTCAATGGTTTCCACGCATCCTGCGACCCCTCCCCCTTCCGAACTTGTATATTTTCATTAAAAAGAATCTTTAATACGTAAAGAAAAACACTAAAGTGCATTTTTGAGAATTTAATTCCAACTGAATGTTTAATTTAACAAATAAGAAATTAGTAAGGAAATTTAAGAAATGGAGAGCTTTAAGAAATGTTGGAAGAGTTTCAGTTAGGCAGCGCTACTGTGTTTAAATGATTATAGACGACGTTTGGTGGCGCTGTTTGACTGAGAGAATCTCACACTCTCTCTACCGCGATATCATATAGATGTAGATTTTGATATAAAGGTGTCGTTTCAAACGAGCTCTATGCTAGTAATCCTGATTGGGTTTTTAACCCTTAATTTCTCTCTTTGTCTTTTTGTGTGTCATTAATATTGTTTGTTAAGTGCAGCCGTGCATCAGATTTCTTTTTATTACTTAACTTTTTATTATTTAATTTACCACAGAACCGCTTTCGATTTTACCAAAACGTTCAACCCTCTGTCAAAGGTGCGTAAAAGCAAGAACAGAACAGAACCTCAAGAAAGACGATGCACCTACCTTATTGGGTTCAGAATTATATAATAATAAAAATAGAATAACTCTTACCTAAATAAAATAGTTTTATTCCGTTGTGGAAACTGCAATTGTAGTGTCAAAAGTGACAGCACAGGCTGATGAAAGGCAAACTGACGTTTAGATTTTCTGTACTATAACGTAGTAAGTAACCGCCATTTTCATTCATCACCAAATAAAGGCGGTAGATTTTTAACGAATTGGGTTTGCGGTTTGAATGAGACTATTACTTTTTTTTCTGAAGAAAAAAAAATCACTGCCTTACAGTTTTGTGGTAAATAAATATTGAATAATTTTTTTGGTGAGATTCGCTACAAAGTTATTCTGATTGAATAAAACCGGGGCGACCCCCTAGAAACCCAAGAGGGTCATGACCCACCGGTTGAGAACCCCTGTCTTAATGTTGAATTGATGTGAAAAAAAAAACACAATCAGAAATTCATAAAAAACTATACTGCAGAGCTTTCGTAACAAATATGATTAACTGATACATAAATAATTAGTGACATAATTAAAAATTCTTTTATGCGTCCTTGCAGTAAAACAGTAACGTTTCACTTTAATTTATTTATCATCGGACCATCTGCTTTTTTTAAGGATGAACTTTATTGATAGCAAATATCATAATTTAATACTTAAAAAGTAGTAAATGCTTCTGTTTATTTATATGATAATCTGTACTTTATTTATCATCGGACCATCTGCTTTTTTTAAGGATGAACTTTATTGATAGCAAATATCATAATTTAATACTTAAAACGTAGTAAATGCTTCTGTTTATTTATATGATAATCTGTTTCAGAGAATATCCTGTATAAACTAGGGGAAACCATGAAGTCTTGTACCTACAGGTAGAAGTAATTTGTTTCAAACAGCGTAGTTAAGTATTTAAACTGTAGAAGTAATTCGTTTTAAACAGCGTAGTTAAGTATTTAATTATCAGTTTTATTCTTATCAAACTGAATATTTCATTAGGATAATTGCTTCGTAACCAATAAGTTGTTCTCGCATAAAGAATGTTAATGAATGCGTTTAGTAAGATTGTGACTCTTCAAAATTCCTAATCCCACTCCCCGAATCGATTCCCTAAACGAATTTAAAATAAGATTCCATCACGGCTCATTGATTTTTCTGACTCCCTTGTTTTTCTTGAATGGGTTATTTAAAACGAGTATCGAGTGTCTATGAAAGAATTTTTATTCTTTCACCTTGAACGAACGTTCACTCCGAAACGAAGAAAAACATGAAAAGGTAGTCGCAAAACATTTCCCCTGGCAATGAGCCAAACACTTTTCAGTATATTTCCAAGATCTGGAATTTAATCCATAACTGGTTACGTAGATTTGCTGAACGATGCTTTAATATGTCGGAATAAAAGGTACGCCATAACTCAAGAGTCTCCCATACAGCCAAATTGAAAAACATTTCATGGTTGTAATGTTGTTAAAAAAAATCGACACATTAGGTGAATTGAAATAGTTAATAACTGGTAAATATTTGTCATCAATTTTTCTACTTCTAGTTTCGCTTAAGTTTTATGTTAAAAACAGCGATGGTTTCCTTTTTATGCTCTGTTGGGATAGAATTTCGGATTTTTAGCAATTATTAAATGGATCAGAAAAACTCCCTTTATTCCAATATAAGGGATATTCAGTTTACTGCGAAGGATAGTGGTACGTGGAATTAATTTTATAATGCAATAATAGTTTGATAATGTTGCATGTTAAAGTTACAATGGAAGATATTTCATACAACGATTTCATATAAGCCAACCTCCGATTAAATCTACATTTTCCCTTTTTTCTTATGCAATAAAGTTTAACGTGTAAAAGAAATCAGCAATTCACACACTACAAAGCTGCTCTTGCACACCAATTCATGAACAGAGATTTTTTTTTTTTTTTTTATCGTTAGAGGAAATTTTAGCAGAACACTGCTTGTATCTCTGATAAAGCTACGTTCTACGTTATGCCAATGCAAAGCTGTAACCAGAGCTAGTTCTGGGGAAGGAGGGGGGGGGGGTGGATTGAGCCTCCAATGGCCCCCTCCTGAATTCAAAATATAAAATTTCAAAAAACTGGTACAAAGGATAAATTTATTATTGCATTTTTATGAATTGTTTCCTCTTAAAAAAAAGTTCTTTGGCCACAAACAAGCTTTCTGCTAGTACTTTTTTTTCTTCTACTAAACGGACCATAATGGATAGTGATTTTAAGAATGATAATTCTCATTTTTTTATGCTTTCTATTTTAAGTGTAGAACTGAACGGTAAAAGACAAGCAAACACGAAATAAGAATCCTGTCCCATTTTATTACTTATGTGTCTCTTACGTGAGATTTATGCAAAGTTCATGTCCTTTCGTTAGAGAAATAAGAAAACTGAAAGCTTGGAAAACGATAGTTAAAATTAGCAGAGTATGAACAGGAAAATGAAACGTAAAAAAAAAAATAAATAAATAAATAAAAAATCCCTAGAATTATGATTTTTTGTTAAATGTATTGAGTTAAGAACTCCATCGTTCGCGAATTACTGTACATTATAAACTATACTTTTTCGAATTTACAGACAGCTGCAGATGTTAATGCAAAAATTTGACTCTTGCTTAAGAGATAACAAAGTTCTAGACTACTGCTAAAATCATGTATATCACGTGATTTCGTTTCTGTTTTCGCTTCTTGTTCTTCTGAGTAGCATGTTTTCATTTTCCACTTTCAAAGCAGTCGCAGTGACCTTTGTGTTTCGTTTAGTTTATTCAATTTTAAATAAGTATTTCTTTTTTCTTTTTTTTTCAATTTTTTTCCTTTATAAAATTTTAGATGGATGAGACGTTTGAAAACTGCATATGAACAGTGTTAGAATTTTAGTAATTAATTTTGAAGCAATTATTTTCAGTATCAAAAGATATTTTGAATTTAGGGGTCCAGGACACATTTTAAAATTTTTTTATTTATGGAGTTAAAATTTTGAATTTTTTGTGATGGTTAACCATATTATTTGTAAACAAAATCATATCATAAAACTTCTTATAAACTTTTTTAAAAATTTAAAAATTTTGGGTAAATTAAAATCGTTATAACTCGAAATATTATTTGTCGAATTTCAAAAATTTTTCATTTAATTAAGCAGAAATATATAAGTTTTAATTTTGTTTCAGCGTTTTTTAAAATATTAATTTTTTTAAAAATTAAAAATATTTAGAGTAAAAATTATAAAAAAATGATGCAACTTATTTTTAAAAAATCATATTTTCAAAGGTAAATTTTTTTTTCAAATTTGCTGGATCATAATTAAAGTAAAATGATTGAAAAAGACATGTTTCAAGTTTGAACAATTTATCTTTAAAGGTTCTTGACTTATAACAACTTAAGACGAGAAATGGTGAAAAAAGGCATCATGCGGAAAAACGCATTTACAGGTTTGGAATGTTGCAAAACAAAAATTAATATCTCCTGTTGTAATTAAGATAAAAACATGATTTAAACGTCATTTTAAGCGGAAAAGAACACAAAATTTTTTAATACAATAATTTTTTTTGGGAAAATTTGAAGAATTTTTGTGTCCTGGACCCCTTAAATAAAAACAATAAATGTGTTGGTGGAAATTTTATTATTCCCGTTTGTCCTCTTGTAAAGGTCTACGGTCTGCATTTAAAACTCAGTAATTTTTTTCAGATCAGCACTAAAACATTTACAGCTTCCCTGACGTCATTAACTTTCAGCCCAGCACCAGTGGCGCAACAAGAAATCTATTCCAGGAGGACTTTCCAGTGTCTATGGCACGAATTTCCTTTTTCCTGCAGGATCGATAAAAAATAACATTAGAATTATGTTTTTCCTGCATCTCTCTGTCTGGCTGCTTTTTTTTTTTTTTTTTTTTTTTTGGGGGGGGGGGGGGGGGCGCTTGCTTGGGACTTTTAAACATCTTGTGATGGTGCCACTTCTCATTGTTAGTTTCCCAAAACACTTTGAAATGTTAAAGTAGTTAACAATTCCAGTACCGACTGAATACAACGACCAGCGATTTCCAAAATCTGGCAACCTTCTAGTTTTCCAACTCTTTGTTAATTTGATTTATTTTTCTCTCCTCTCTCTTCCGATGCATTTATTTTGGGAGATATTTCGAGCAGGAAAGGTTACGGGGGGTCGAAAACCTCAGGGAAAACAGAAAATGAAAGACTCAACCACTTTGTCGGATATTTGCGATCTGATCCAAGGTTTAAAAAAGAACTGGCGATGTTTATCTGAATGCTTAAATTTCAGATGGCGATGGTTATGTCTTATCTAAAAATCATTAAGCTAGTCTTTTTTGTTTTTTAACCCCATGATTTCTCAGTGTTATTACAGCAATAAATGGTTATTAATCGATGACTTTTAAAAAAAAAGTCTACAATAGCATACAATACAACAGCATACTTTATAACAGAGTGTGAGGTAGGTGTAAATATTGTTGAAGTAGTAGTGGTTCCTAATGCCGCCTAGCCGGAAGTGCCAGAACAGGTCCATACAGGCTGCGGACTGGGTAGTGCAGCTTCGGTTTATTATATCACCTCAAGGGTTTGATCAGGGCCCGACTTAGTCTAATTCGGGCCCGGGGCAAAAACTTCTTTGCCCCCCCCCCCCTATGCTTCACTACTTCAGTAATGAAGAACCGAACTTTATGGAGGTATTTAAATGTTTCTCCTCATCTATATATATAAAACAGTTCCGTAACTGACTCACTGACTGACATACAACGCACAGACCAAACCGCTGGACCTAAAGGGCTGAAATTTTGCATGGCGATTCTTCTTATGGTGTAGGGGTGCACTAGGAAAGATTTTTGAAAAATTCTTCTTAGATTTTTTAAAATTAAATTTTTAAGCTGTTTTTGTAACTTTTTTTAAGTTTGCATTTAAAATAAGGACTTGAGGGTTATAAAATTTATATCACGAGAAAGATCATAAAAATTCCTTTAAAATGAAATCTTTTTCGAACCTTTACCTTGATTTTCTGATATTTGGTGAATTTTTAAAGATTAATTTTTAGAATTTAATTTATTAAATGCTGATCACGTGATTTCTTTTTCTGGTACTTTAAATAACTTTATCGTCACGTGCATAACAACTAAATAGACAAAAAAATATTTTTTTCTCTCTAATGCAGCAGACGATTAGATATTATCAAAAAAAAATAAATATCCCTTACGATTTTTTTATAAAATATATTTTTTACATCAATTGTATACATTGATCGTCGCATTTATTATAAATATATATAATTTTTTTTGGCATTAATTGCATACATTGACCGTTGTATTTAATTTGAATGTACTCCGTAGCGAAGCGTGCGTTTTCAGCTAGTTATGGATATATAACAATAAAATTGACTAGAACCTAAAATAGCTATAAAGTCCCCCCCCCCCCCTCCAATGGTTAGACGAAATATTGTTCTGTCCATTTTATTGATTTTCTGACAATTCTATGTCCATCATTAAAAGGGATATAGCACATCTGAAGAGCCAATATTTGACAAAAATGCTATTTAAATTTATCCGTTATATTTCCGTGGTTTTTCATTCTCAACAATTTGCAATTGATCCTGGCTTGTTCTACCAACTTCAATAAATATTCTTTCTTTTCTTTTTTTATCGTGAATAACAATATCAGGCCTATTAGCTGATTGTTTTGTAGATGTTGCAACTGTTGTATCCTCTCTTACTTCAACGTCTATATTTACATTAATTTCTTGTATTGAGTGATTTCTTAAACGTTTACCTCTTTTTAAACCTTATTTATTGCAGACTCTCAAAATAATAACCATAAATAAAGAAAAACATACAAAAAAGCAAATTCATATCCTTGCTGACATTAGGGCGGAATTCAGCTAAATTCCACCCTAGAAAGCCATGGATTTACGAAATATAGATTTGTGTTCATACGATAGATTAATGAAGAAGCTAACATAAAACTGACGGATTTTACACTGTACTGATATTTTGTTTTAAAAAGTTCATTAAAGAAGGAAACGTAAAATTAACTTTCTATTCGATTTGCCCCCCCCCCCTCTGATGTGGGGGCCCGGGGCAACTGCCCCGTATGCCCCTGCCTTAGTCAGGCTCTGGGTTTGAGTCCGTCTCTGCTAGGTGCCACTACAATTTCGACCGAGCACCCACAGGGGCGCCATATACGAGGGGATCGTACCTTCCCCACCCAATGACCTCATAAAAGGACCTTCCGGATTTAATGTGCCCATATCCGGCCTGGACACGCAGGTATTTAACGGCTCTTGTTGGGTCTCGATTCGAGCTCCTTCAGCACCGAAAATCGACGCGCTACCGATAGGCTACCTGTGGCCCAAATATTGTGGCAGTTCGCAAAATTATTTGGAGGTTTGTGAAAAAAAACACGTATTTTTATGAACAGTTTCATCTCTAAACTATAAGAACAGCAATTTAATTAGTGCCTAGAGTTTACGATTTTTTTTTTCTGCGCTCGACTGAGTGCCTAAAACTTTCTTCAGGAAAACAATCTTCGGTAATTGATTTTTTTTTTAATGATTTGATGAAGACATCTACGTATCTCACGAAACTCAGTTAGAAATGATTGATAATAAACTGAAAAGACGAATGGGAGGTCTACATTTAGCGACTTGTATCGCTGACTCTTAATGTCAATATTAATTTCAAAATCATCGAGTTCTCCTATTTGATGGCTACCTGTTTGGGGCCCTGTCTAGAATTAATTCCTCCACTTATACGGGGAGAAAGATAAACTCGTGGGAATCTTTGATTGTGCTATACGTATGATGTTTGATAATGCATAACGTAGCTTTAATCCCTTTTTTAAATAGCAATTGCTGTCTAAAACCGGCCGGTTACCTTTTACTTACACTGGCTGTGGGGCTACGAAGACAATTCAGTAATTATATTAACTATTTATTTATTTTTTTGCTGTCCTGGATTATTAAATTTGTAAGTTTTATGCTTAAGCTGACTGTGGGATCAATTATGATGCAGTTAGTTCATAAAATTTTCTTAATCGTAGTGAATATTTATAATATATCTAATTAATTAACTAACTAATTAATTAATAATTTCACGTGTGCATTTTATTTGCATATATTTATTTATATTCGTATATTCTTGAATATATCGTTTTTATTTCTGTTATTTGAGATTGTATAATTAAACACGATTCAAACTATTTTAAAGTGGCTCGTAAATTCTTAGCTTCTTAGCATTTAACAATAGTTAATTATTACACCTTTTGCTTTAATCCGAACTGCGGAGTAAATTTTTCATATTTAATTTTTCCAAAGTTGATTCTCTTTAACTAATACATCTATCTCTCTTACGTGTATCTATAAGGGCCTGTTCATATAGGAGTCCGGTAGCGGAGCGTTAAAGGAAAGATGACGTTGAGACGAAAATAAACCAATCACAGGCGTTAAAAATTTCGTTGCTAATCGTTTGGAGGTTTGTCATTGGTTAAATATATTTCAATACTTTAACGCTCCGCTACTGGACTCCTATGTGAACAGGCCCAAACGCTCAGTTAATCTTTTATTAATAAGCTATAAGTTGAAGCTTTGTTGCCTTTCCGCCAGCTGTTCTACTCCATGATTTTTCCTTTTGGTATGTTTCGCTTAACTGTGATTTTCGCTTTAGCTCAACAGGATTTGACCTGGGTTGGAATACTTCATTTAGTATTGATTTAAACCTTCACATTCATCGTCCCTTTCTCCAAATGTCTAAAGGATTGTCTTGTGCCAGGAAGTGTTTATCTCACTTTTTAGTAATGTCCTGCGTTTAAGGCTAAAATCGTCACTTTTGAAAGATAAATTATGTTATTAATTTTTTGGTTACCCATCATGTTTTAAATATCAGTTTCAACTTATGTATGTGTATATGTATCCGTGAAAGCACATAAGTGTACACATAGTAACACACACACAATTTTAAAGTTAAAACCGTAGTTTTGAATAAGATTTAGTATACCGTAATTTTATATATTTGTCTCCAAAAAGGAGACAAATATATAAAATTACGTACTAATAATAACTATTTTAAAAAATAAATAAAATTAAAAAAAAAATTAATCAGTATTTAGTAATACAAGATTAAGTAGTCCATAGCAATTATAAGCAAGAAAAAAAAATCTCCAATGAATTTCAATGTGCTATGAAATATTTCTCCAATTATTTTAATCGTTTAAAGAAACAACGATCGAAAAAAAAATTAGGCAAAAATTAGGTTTGAAAATCGTTTTCATGTTAGTATAAAGAATTTTACAAAGAACGAGTGGCAATAAAAAAAATATATATTTGATGGAACGATGTTGTACTTCATATATGAAATGCAGAAAACTTATTTATGTTAACGGATTGAAAAAAAAAAATTATCTTTTAGAGTATGGACAAATATTTTAGGTGAGTTTTAAGTTATGAAATCACTTTTTTCTGTTACATAACTTTGTAACGAATTATGCATCGATAATTTTTGTTTTATAAATAACAAATCACTGTTTATTGTTGGGTGACGCATGCGCATACACGTAACTCTAGCTCAACGTGATTAAAAAATTTTTGTTCTAACGCTAAGAAATAATTTCGATACATACAGTTCTATTTTTTTTTTCCGCGCTAGTATTGAGAAATCACATTAACTTAAGCTTACGTTGCCTGCTGTTCTGGTTGGGTCATTTTGTTAATTAGCGGCGAAATATATGTGCTGAGATGGCAAAATGTTATAAGACACATTTTGCCATCTGAGCACAGATATAATATCTCGAATGATCTCATCTTTAAGGTATCCATACACCTTTTAAACGGCGTTTTCGATCATCCCCCCTCCCCCCAAAAAAATAAATAAATAAAAATAAATAAATAAAATAAATAAATAATCGATTTTCCATTTATACAATAATATCAAAGCCTAATCTTTTATCTTTCTAATTCTGTTTGAATTATATTTATATCTTAACAAAGAACCGAATATAACAGCAATTTTAACAACAGTTGTTAAAGAATTTTGATAACCAGAAGTAGCTTTTTCTCAAAATGAATATTTCAAGCATTCCTCTTTACGCAAAACATCCTACAGTCCAAAATTATGCATTAACATCACACGAGAGGTCGCCAATTATAATACCAGACAGTCGCAAATTAAAGATATTAAATGAATACAAGATATGACGCACATTTTTATCACATCACATATTTTGGTACTTTCCCGTTATACAGACCTGTCGCCAACGTTACGCGAGAATTCGCGAACTATAAGACAAAAAAAAAAAAAAAAAAAAAAAAAAAAAAAAATAATCGCCAATACGTTGTAAAGTCGCCAGTTAAAGAAATAAAAGGAATACAAGAAAATGCTCATTTATCCCAGTTAGAAAAATCTACAATTGAGGGCTTGGCCCATGTATTGCAGTTGCCATTAACTTCCCTGTACTCACTTTTCACACCACATTTCCACATTTGCAATCTAAATGTTAATGTTAAAAGTTTAAAAAATAAATAAATAAATAAAACCCCGAAAGAATAGAAGAAAAAAATAGACTTTACGCACCAAATATTATTTTTTGCAAATTACATTTGTGCTTTCGGTGGCATAAATGTCGTTATACCTTTCATGAGGGAATTTCATTTACATGAAGTGTATTTAAAAAGTGGATAAAACAACTCTATTTAAGTATATGTAAGAAGTGGATGGTAACCATGGTATGGTGGTTGCGTCTGTGATTTGACTGTAGATGTTCTAGAGATTAAATCCTGGTGTATGCAAGAATATGAGCACAGTTTTTCTTCGCCAAAAGTCGCAATTCGTCGAGAGGTTGGCTACAGGTCGGTATAATGGGAAAGTACCGTGTAAGTCCTTAGTATCTCCCTTCATTGATAATTTTATCATGCCATTAATTATAGCTGCACGTAACACCTACTTTTGTAAATAAATTTTACATTATTGTAGCTCGAACCTTGAGTCAGTTCCGATAACGATGCATTTCCGTCTGTTTGGGTTCTTCAAAGAACGGGAGATTACAGATATAAAAGTATAATTATAGAGTTACAAGTAAGGAAACGTACTCAAACAAAAAATACAATAGCAACTTTTGCTCCAGAGACACGCCTATCATAATCTCCCATACTTAAAGAAGTACGCTTTTATATTTATTTCTGTTTGGCAAGCGCCAGATTATGTAAACATTTCCTATTCGCCAGTGTATCCTTTGTAGCGTATACCATTCAATAACAATAAATACATCCCGCTACCAGATCAATTGTGTGTAAAAGATAAATAAACTTTTACACCATCTGCTATCGTTAGCCTTTGTCTCCTGCAATCGTTTAATCAGTACCGCAGATAACGTTTATCGAAAATTTAGGCTTTCGTTTTTACAATCTCGGCGCCAATGTTATGTGGAGCCTTAAATGCGCAGTATACTTTAACTTACATTCTTGAAACGTAGCAGAAGCAGGTGTTTCCTTTGTGACCTTCATATGTGATAGTCGGACGATGAACGACAGTCTGTAATGTAACAAACTGATTGGACTATTTTACAGGAAATTATGCATATATAGGAGGGATCTTTTATAATTCCCATTAGTATTAATTACCGTGGACCTTAGTATTTTGAACCGTGGTAATCAGCCATAAATTATAAAAACATAAAAATTACTTCTATCTGTTCATGCTTTCCTAAGTCAGTATGTGTAAATTATTTTATTTTTCTTGAATTCTTAAAAGTATTTCACTTACATTACGCTTGAAAAAATCTTATGGTAGTTTACGTATATTTATATAATAGTGTGAAATAATGAAGCCACCTGTTTTACTATACACAAATAATCAAAATGTTTTACGTATATTATTAACCCTGATTTTTTAACCTTATTTTTCTGTATAATCGAAAACTACTCGCTACTAATCACTTCAAGTTTAATTTTTTCTTTATACATGCAAGTATATTATATAAACACTCCGTCACAAAAAAATATATGCACCCAGAAGAAATCGAGCTACTATCATGAAATTTGGCAGGAATGTAGTCTGGTAAGAGATATGCAAATGATTAAAATTTCGACGCCAATGAGACAAGTGTAAGCTCGCTATGCGCATATGAGATGCGCAGCTGGGAGAGTTTAAAAGCATGATTGCTCGTGCCATAAGGTTATTCAAAAAAATCTGTCCACTTTGATGGACGGTATTGTGACTAGAGATGCCTCTGAGACGTAACGGGGGACAGCCCGAACAATTGTCGGACTTTGAGAGGGGACGTAAAGTAGGCCTCAGAGAAGCACGTTGGTCGAACAGGCGTATCGGCTGCCACCTCGGTCGGAGCGATATGGTAGTTGCTCGGTGTTGGCAACAATGGATCACGGAAGGGATAGTCTACCGTCGCCGTCGCGGGGGGTCAGGGTGTCAGAGGTGGATTTACTACTAACTGATTTGTAACCTTTTCATGCCATATCTTATTAATAAAACGTTCTGTTCTTCTGAATTTGTAATCATTTGCTTATCTCCTCATACACTACATACATGTTAAGTTTCGTGATAGTAGCTCGTTTCCTTCTGGATGCATATATTTTTTTGTGACAGAGTATATATATATCTATATAGATAAAACAGTTCCGTAACTGACTCATTCATTCATTCACTGACTGACTGACATACAACGCACAGACCAAACCGCTGGACCTAAAGGGCTGAAATTTTGCATGGCGATTCTTCTAATAGTGTAGGGGTGCACTAAGAAATATTTTTCAAAAATTCTTCTTAGATTTTTTAAAATTAAATTTTAAGCTGTTTTTTAAACTTTTTTTACGTTTGCATTTAAAATAATACATTGAGGGTCATAAAATTTATATCACGAGAAAAATCATAAAAATTCCTTCAAAATGAAATTTTTTTCGAATTTTTACCTCCATTTCCTGATTTTTGGTGAATTTTTAAAGATTAATTTTTAGAATTTAATTTATTAAATGCTGATCACGTGATTTCTTTTTCTGGTACTTTAAATAAATTTATCGTCACGTGCATAACTAAATAGTCAAAAAAATTTTTCTCCTTTCTAATGCAGCAGACGATTGGATATTATCCAAAGAAAATAAATATCCCTTACGATTTTTTATAAATATATATAATTTTTACATCAATTGTATACATTGATCGTCGTATTTATTATAAATATATATATTTTTGGCATTAATTGCATACATTGACTGTTGTATTTAATTTGAATGTACTCCGCAGCGAAGTGCGGGTTTTCAGCTAGTATATATATATATATATATATGTAGGAAGGAGTTAGTACTCCTTCCTTTAGAAGTGAATCATTAGACTTAATTATTTTGAACATTTAATTAAACTAGACGATGTTTACAAGACAGGACTAACACTTAGTATGAAATTAAAAAAAACAACGCATCAACATAGCTATTTGACTCAAAACGGCAAGCCTGCGGAGCGACACATCTGCTTCGTAATGTCACTAGTCCATCACACTGTTTTCGCGCCAAGTCCTTCGCGCCGAAGTAGTAGGAGTGGAAGTTGTAGTAATAGTTCAGTTGTGTTGCCAAACTCATTCTCACACGGCCGTTCTGACTTTCCAGACGTCCGCGGCTGGATTGTAAACAATAATTCTGAAAAGATAAAAAAAAAAAGAGCAGAAAAAGGAAAAATATTTCAAAAAAATCAAGCAGTGTTCAACACAGTGGTATTAGTGTTCAGTTTCTGCACCACTGTTTCATTTTGTCCGCTGCAGTTGATGTTATGGTTGGACCATCGTGATGTCCTAACTTTCGAACTTCGTAACGATCGTTGGGGTTGATGTTCGTGATCTCATATGGTCCGAAGAACTTTGGTCGGAGCTTTAATCCGGTTCCAAATTGAGTTCGTTGTATTGCCACTTTGTCACCGATCTTGTATTTACAAGCCGGTTTACGCCGTTTGTTATATTGTCGTATGTTTTCTTCCTGTAAACGGAGGATATTTCGTTTAGCTTCGATACGTAACGCTTCTTTGTCATCAAGAATTCTTTGGTGGTGTTCCTCGTCAAGAAGATTTTTAATCTGTAGATCCTCTTGTTGTTTCATTTTAACACCAATTAAAAGTTGAAAGGGTGTGAATTTTGTACTGCGTGTGGTGGTACTATTTAAGATACGTTGCAATCTTGGGACATATTTAAACCATTTGCCAGGTTCATCTAGAGCTAACTTAGTTAAAACGGGAATAATTGTGCCATGAACACGCTCAACCTGACCGTTGCCACGTGGCACACCTGTTGCTATTGAAATGTGTTCAATTGACTGTTCCTGGCAGTAACTTTGAAATTCTGAAGATGTGAATGCGCTACCTTTGTCAGTAATGATTTTTGAAGGGTTGCCAAATGTAGTTTGTTGCAAGGATAATTTGTCTAAGGCATCTTTCGTAGAGGTGGACTTCACGGGATAGATCCATACAAATTTGGAAAAGGCATCAACTACTGTAAAAAGATACTTATAACATTTTTTTGTCGATGGTAAAGGTCCTAAAAAGTCGCAATGGTAACATTCAAGGGGTGCATCACCTTTTGGAATGGGGTGAAGGTATCCTTCTTGTTTTCCAGATTTTCGCGAGGACAAAATGCAAGGAATACAGTTCGAAATAATTTCTTGAACTAATTTCTTAAGTTGAGGAATGAAAAATTCACGAGAAACAATTAATTCGGTTTTTTGTGAAGCAAAATGACCTTGTGAATGGGCGTTTAGCACTATTTCTTTCTGCATCATTTGTGGTACTACTAAAAGTTCGGCATCCTGATGAAGTTTATAAAGAATTCCGTTTTTAACAAAAAATTCATCAGAAGGTGTAGATTCAAGCATAGATTTAATTTGAGATATAAATTCATCCTGGTCTTGGGCATTTTTCACCTTTTGAGTGATATCATTTGAGGTAATTACAAGAATGGGGTTACGACTTAAAGCATCAACATGTTTCATCTGTCTACCGGGTCGATGACAAACTTCATAATCAAAGTCTTCTAACATCAATGCCCATCGAGCAATTTTAGCTGGTAGGTCTTTTTTGTGCATCGTTTTTTGGAAAGCATCACAATCGGTGATAATTTTAAATTTTGTTCCCAACAAGTAGTTTCGAAATTTTTTTTAGCGCTTCAATAACGGCAAGAACTTCCAGTTCATAACTATGATATTTTTCTTGTTGAACTGTAGTTTTACGGCTAAAATAATGAATAGGATGAAACTGTCCATCATCGGATTGTTGCAAGAGCACAGCGCCAAAACCTAAGGAGCTGGCATCAGTGTGGAGTTCTAATGGGTATCCCTGTTGAAAAACATGAAGAACTGGATTTTGTGAAAGAATGTTTTTCTGTTGTTGAAAAGCTGCTATTTGTTCAGGGGGTTTGGGAGCTTCAATAACTTGAAATTTTGGTTCAACCTTTTCACTTTTGACGGATTCATTCTCAAGGGCATCATCATCGGCATCAAACATTTTTGGTTCAAGAGTTGCCTTGATAGCTCCAATATCAAAAGCATTATCATTATCGTTATCATGAAGCAAATCTAAATCATTGGCATCAGCATCATCTAAATATTTTCCATTATCATTATCATGAAACAAATCTAAATCATTGGCATCATCATCATCATCATCACGTTCAAAATCAATTGGATTATCCATTTTCTCTACCCTAGAAATCTTATCTTGAGTAGATGTTAGAGGTTTTTCAGACATGCATATTTGGCCCTGATCTTGAATTTGTTTTTCTACAATTTTCTGTTCCGCAAAAGGGAGTCGTCGAGAACGTTGATTTACGGGGATTTCATCTTGTAATAAAATAGTCCTTTTAATTTCAGTGTCTTGAACTTTATGGGGTTTGTAGGAAGTAACGATATTTTGAACTTCCTCACGAATTTCAGAATTCAAAATGTGTGAAAGATCAAATGGGAAAGCTTCGTCATCAGGAATATTAGCAATATTAACGAAGATGTTATTATCAAGAGTAAAACGAATACCGTCTTCATCAAATGTAAATTGGGTTTGCTGCAAAAAGTCGATTCCGATAATCACATCAAAAGGAATCAAGTCATCCTCTAGAACATGTATTTTAGCAGGTAAAGTAATGGTTTGAATTTCGATGGAATCCTGAAAGAATCCGATGCTGTGAACTTGGTTTTTGCCAATTCCTGAAAAGGGAATGTTGGTGGGCTGCAATGGTGGCGAACCAATTCTTCGATAGGTTTTCTCATTGATGAGGGTTGCCTGTGACCCAGTGTCACAGAGTGCTGTCAATTGAATTCCTGCAAGTTGAATGTCAACATGCATGGGATTTTTCGATGAAGTTTCAGGAGAAAGTGCATTTACAGTTTTATCAGAAATAGGTTTTTGAGAATCAGGTTTTGGTTTAGAATTTCGATAACTTTTAGGGCAATTAGCATGAACATGACCAAAACTTTTACATCCGTAGCATTGTTTACCATGTGACTTATTCAAACATTGGTTGCTTTTGTGACCTCTCAAGCCACAGGAAAAACATACTGGCTGTGTATTTGGGCTACGTGTATTATCGACTTTCACATTGAGGTAGGAAGCATCAATTTTTTTCTGATTATTTTGTCTGAAATTTTGTGATCTGTTAAAGATTTGTTCATAAATTTTCAACTTTTCCTTAAATTCAGGGACGGATTTACAACCGTAAAGAATAACTTTATTGTTTGTTGAATCAGGAATTCCGTTTATGACATACTCAAACAGAGAGGAGTCATCGAGAGAACCTTTGTGTGCCAAATCTCTCATAGCTAAGAAATATTCTTGTAGGGTTTCAAACGGTTTCATACGTCGAGATTCCATTAATTTATGTAACTGAATACCGTTAATTTTGTCCGAAAATTCGTCTAATAAATGGTGCTTCAATTGTTCCCAATTTGTAATTCCACGAATAGACCTAATTAAAGTTTGAGCGGGACCAGTTAAACATTTTCTAACAAAAGTAATTTGGTGAATTGGATTGTTTATCTGATATAAACAAAAAAGTTCTTCAACGTCAGATATAAAATTCTCAACACTGTAATTATCACGAGACGAGAAAGGTTTTATTAAATCAACAACGTCTTTCAGACTAAACAACTGGAAAGAGAGATTCGCAGTTTCAACTGAAGGCAATGAATTTTGATCTGATTCACCAACGGAAATGTGTGTATTTTGCTTATTCGAAGATTCTTTTGCGTCAATGGTGGGGGAAAAGGGAGATCTATTTTCCTCTATAACGCTGTTAGTTTGGGATGAACGTGCACCCGGAAGTGAGTCATCATTCACTTCGCATTCCGAAAGATCAGAAAATTCTGCTTTTAATAACGATAAATCACTAAGACTCATAAGAATGGTATTGGCACATTTGTCTGGGTCAGTTGAAAATTCTAAATGAAGTAGATTACAAATAGAAATCAAGTCTTTAAGTGAAAACTCTTTAAGTACTTTCTGTTTCGTTGCTTCCAACACGAATGGCTGTTTAAAACCTGTAAATTTACGTAATCTGGTACGATTTTGTCTGTCGCCGTCTGTACCAAAAATTAAACGATGTAGAACCTTTATTTGATTCGTGCTACCAATTTTTAATGATTTTGCAATATTGGGGTAATCGTTGAGAGTAGCCATAACTATATACTAGGTTCAAACAATTATAGTACACAAATATACAAATATTCAAAACCAAAATCAATAATTATAATACGTAGTTACTCAAATTCAAAAGTAGAAAATAATATTTCAAATCGAAATTTTTTCAAATACCAATTCAATAATAAAATATTGATTCTCAAAATATGCATCAAAATAAGTAATCTTTAAAACAGGTTTTGTTCAAGAAAACAAAATTATGAACTAAAATAAGCATCAAATATCAAATAATAAGTTCTTCAAAATAATTTCTCTGGTTGAAGAAAACAGATGACGTAAATTTAGATATGTATCAAGTTAGATATTACTTCAGCAAAATATTCATCAAATTAATCTTCAAAATAAATCACTGTTGAAGAAAATAGAGGATGTAAATGCAGCATCAAAATAATAGTTAAAGTTCTAATGTTAAAAGCATCAAAATTGGGAAATCGAAAGTATCAAAATTGTGAAATCGAAAGCATCAAAACATTCTGCAAAATAAAAAATATTCTCGCAAGAAAACAGCAGAATTAAGTTCAACATCAAAGCGCATCAAATAAGCAAAGTTGTCATCAAATAAACATTCGCTTCGTCAAAATTATGCATCAAAATAATAATATAATAATCTTCAAAAGTATTCAATTCGCGATCTTTCAAAATATATGTTATGTTGTGGTTTGTTCAAGGAAACAAGATTCTTCAAGTTAAATGTCGAAATTTTCATCAAATCATCAAATAATTTCATCGAAATAGAATTCTCTTCAAGAAAACAGAAGTGATAAATTCAACGTCAAAGACCATCAAAAGTGAATTTAGCATCAATTAAATTCCTGCATCAAAAGAACGTTGAAATATCTTTCAGTTTTCTTAAATCATCAATAAGTTGAGAATTCCCTTAATCATCAAAATTTTCCTGAACAAGCGTCAACGTATGCATCAAATAATTTTAATATGATCCAAGTTACTTACAATTCTGGTTTTGGTTCTCATCATCCCATCAGAGTATCATCAGAGTCCGTGGCACATCACTTTGGCTTTCGCTTTCGATATCCAAATCCAAAATGACAGACAACAGTAATCCAGTCGAAATCAAGTCGAAATCAAGTCGTATCATCGAAAGAAAATAAAGTTTTTTTTTTTTTTTTTTAAGTTCAGCATGCTAGGGGTATTTTACGAGTCCGAGGGTCGAGCCCCCATGTAGGAAGGAGTTAGTACTCCTTCCTTTAGAAGTGAATCATTAGACTTAATTATTTTGAACATTTAATTAAACTAGACGATGTTTACAAGACAGGACTAACACTTAGTATGAAATTAAAAAAAACAACGCATCAACATAGCTATTTGACTCAAAACGGCAAGCCTGCGGAGCGACACATCTGCTTCGTAATGTCACTAGTCCATCACACTGTTTTCGCGCCAAGTCCTTCGCGCCGAAGTAGTAGGAGTGGAAGTTGTAGTAATAGTTCAGTTGTGTTGCCAAACTCATTCTCACATATATATATATATATATATATATATATATATATATATATATATATATATATATATATATATATATATTGATTGCCGTAACTAGCCATTCCTGTGCCCTGGGCAAGAATTTGCATTTGGGCCCCTAAATTAATTAGGTTTGGAAAAATAATAAAACAAATACAGCATTTTGCGTCCCCCTTCCAAGTGGGTCCTGGGCGGGTGCTCCTGTTGCGCCTGCCTAGTTACGGCACTATATATATATTTGTTTGGTTTATTTAAGTGGTATCTTCAGACGAGATATCATTTGCTACATTGTTGTTTAAATTTGTTATATATTTTTCTTAATTTTTTACCACCGTGGCAAGGACCCTTTGAACACATTTTCGTCCATCCAGACTACGTTTTTGTGGCCTATTTTTGTTATGGATGCAGCCTATAGGTAAACCAACATTGTTCCGTATGAAGGGACATGGGTGATAAATATATAAATGACCATGCGATAAATTGCGTTATTTTTCGTCATCATAAAGTCCTTTGCAAGCTTTCAGTTGTCAGTGTTAAACAGCAATAAATAATTCCACAGTTCGGTAAATGATTTAATACATAACTCTATTTTTTTCGCTTAATCCTTAAATTATTTTTCTAGAGGATGTGGCTCATTACTAAATTCACCCTGTTTTACCTTACTCATATTGGCAATGTGTCAAAAGTGTGTTCGACATTGTGTTAAGAGTATATAAAAAAAAAAAATCTGGTTTCGTAACATATTACGCTGTATTACTATTTTACGAACAAGACTTTCCTATCAAAGGAATATTGGTTTTGGCTGGAGGCCAGCATGCATCTGTTTTTCACAGTTAATAACCAGCTGGGATTGTTTTGCACGAAACAGCACTAGAAAATGGTGTTGACTTAAAAGTATGGCGTAGTAAAATACACCGCTGAAAGAGCAGACAGAATCTGCGGATCCTGCACAGATTATTTGCAGCAGCTAGCGAACGAATCGTACGATAAGTGTCGCAGAAAGAGTAAAAATTGATGCCCTTGAAAATTTCTGGCCATCAAATATTCATATCACGAGAGGAGAGAAGACTTACGATATCTTCGGTTATGAATAGTAAAGTTTGAATGCACTCCAGCACTTCGCGATTATGCTACGAGAGGCGTGGTCTAGCTAGGTTATGTAATAACGAAATTGTCAACTGACCTTTTTTTTATTGGACTAAAATAGATACAGCTGCGCATTTCAATTTAGAATTGAAGCTACGCAGCGGTTTAACGCACCGAGGAAGCTTTTCTTTTTTCCTTTCACGGTTGCGACTATATCGCGTATTTGGCCTTGAATATTGAAATTTAAAAGCGGTAATTCGTTTTCACGCAATATTAGCAAGTAAATACACAATTAGCTCATTTGCGAAGTGGATTCTCCACTGCTTTATGAATATGTGGGACAAGGGATTCGAAACTAATTATGTCGAAAAGTGCGAGGATGTCCCAACAAAAACTTCCTAATTTACTATCGAAATAAATTTTTCCCATGGGAATTGACACTTTTGTGGTTACGTTTCGTTGATTGGCAGAAAAGTAAACTAGACAGAAAGAAAAAATCAATAAAGAGAGCTGTCGCAATTTACATATACTTTGGAGATTCTGTAGATCATAATATGCTCTTCGATCTCGCCAGTTTTTTAAGTGTTCGGGTTCGATTCCCGAGGACGACATTTTTTCTCAAATTAATTCCACCTCTTAAAAATTATTTTCTCTTATTTTAAATTTTTCTTTTATTTTTGAATCTAATTTTATACGATGAGGACCTATCTATACTTATATATAAAGAGAGAGCGATTTTGTACGTGGAGGGTAATCTTCAGAACCACTGTACCTATTTGAAAAATTCTTTCACTGTTTGAAAGGTACATTATTCCAGATGGACATAGGCTATATATTATGTATATCTGATCAGTAGAAATAAAGTTAGGGGCTTAATACTAACAATCTCCATTGTTTCCTCTACTGTCTTCTACCGCTTTTTGTTCCGAAGATTTCAACGATCCTTATCGTGGTGCTATCGCGGTGGGCTTCTGTTCTGACGCTAGCGGTTCGAACCTAGCCGTTCTCCGGCACGCCTTTTTCTTTTAAAAAAATTATTTTAATTATTAACTAACATAAAATTAATTTAAGGTATTATCTAGGTTATTATTTAGGTAAAAAAAGATTTACAATTTATTGGCTATCAACTGGAAATTTATTGGTATAATATTTTGTTCAACCCGGACAAAGTCGGGACGGGCCGCTAGTTTTTATATATTTTTACTCGACTGAGCATGTGTATCGTGACTACAATTAAATTACTTACTGGAGTTAAAGTTTATAGACCAAGGCACTCCGTTGTAGCGTCATGAAAGTATAGGGTTATTTTTCCCAAGACCTCACAGGGTGCACGAACACAGCTGCGTGCTTATCGGCATACCATTTTCCAGTTCCCATCGTTTTGAACACGTATCTGGGTTCCGAGCGGATTAAAAAACGTCACCAGAATTTTTGGCTTGAAAGTTAAGCCCAGGATATCGGTTTCCCGAGCAAGATGTGGGAATATCTGTTTTGAAAAACTGAAGCGTCTCCCATCGCCCCGTAAAACCGTCCTTTCTTAGGAATAGCTCAATGCGAGTTTGACACTATAGCGTAATAAAGATTGTCGGAATGTTCGACGTTAAGAAGAACTGTCACCTGCTAATCTGCCAGCCCCCGCTCCGGAAAACAATTTCTAAGCAGACGGCCGCCACCGGCGAAGGCTTCAAGCAGAGTATATATGCGACACTCTGTTATTTTCAAAAGAGAATCCCCCCTGTAACGGCCAGACTATGCGATCGGGGTCGTGTTTTTAAGCTCCTTTGAGAGGCTAACTGGGTCTCGGAGCGTGCTGTTAAATCTTCACTTAAGTTAGTATTCATTTAATTATGCTGTGGTTGTTTAATGCAAATTTTCTTTGTTATTAAATTTTTGTTTTAAGATGTGGCTTTATCATTTACAATCAGGACTCTGTTTTTCTTGGTCCCGAATTTAGTAATTTTTAAAAAGCCTCAGAGAATAGCCTACCTACGATGTCACAACGTGAACTTTATATTCTTGTATTCCTGTAATTTGTTAAAGAGAAAAGTTTCGCCCGAACACTCTTAACTGGATGTTGTGCTGGGTCGATATCGGACTTAGTTTGTCTTTTAAAGATTTAAATATTAAAATTCCCAGGAACGAACATGTCCAGCATGTAAAAGTTAATAGAAAAGAGAAAAATCTTATGCATAAATGATGAGGACCATATTAAAAATAACATTTTTTTATTTACAATTCTTTAGCTGTTAAGTTCATTACATTATTTCATTAAGGTTTCAGTTGAATAAATAAATAACCACATGTTACATCCTACGTAAGCAAAATATAATAAACACTTGCACAAAATAATAGAATTCTTAATACTCTTTAAGCAATGAATTATTGTGTCTTCACCTGATCTAAATAAAATATTAATGTTTCACTGTCACTCAGTAGAACTATTAAGATAGGACTTATCTCGAATCAACTTTCCTGCTGTCGATATCTTACGAACTCTAAGCAATCTTTCTACTCCAAATTAAAAGACTCAAGACTCCTGAAAAAGTTTCTCCAATATCTAATAATAATCTGTATTTTCACAAATATATCCCTCTCTCTTTTTGCATCCCGTTTTTATCACCCATCTAATTTCTTATGCAGGTCGCTAACTTCCAATGAAAGATTTATTTTTCCTCCTAGACCATACCACATCTCCAAACTGTGGTTCTAGTGGCTCTAAAATTATCCTTTTATTAAATTTGCATTCCCTATTGGCCATATATTCTCTCCTTTCTGCATTCCTTCCATTCTTTAATTTTTTTACTTATATTTTATTTTCTTGAAATTCACTCACGACAGCACGCCTGGTGATGCCGAAACATTTCTTCGTAACATCTGGTCACCTCTAACCCCCTTATGACCCAATGCAATAATCTTTTATATTTTTCCCCCTTGTGTCCAAAGGAATAATTCTTACCTGACCATCGGCTACCATTCACCGGAACCTCGGGCTCTCTTTCTAACCCATTCCTTCTATAGCAAAATTATCTTTCCATCTTTACCGCCTCAAGTTACCCATTCTTACCAACCTCTCTGTATAGAATTTTATAGCTACGAACAAAACTTTAAAAATATTCCTAACCTTTTGAAACTCTTTAAAATTGTATGAAACCGTTTTCTTGTGCCCTAAGCATTCTATCTCCTAATCTATTGCAGTGACGTAGCGAGCATAACTGGCGCCCGGGGCACGATACCTTTTTTGCGCCCCCCTTTCTGAAAAAACATAGTAATATAATGTATAGAATTAGTGAAAAGGACCATTTGGCGCCCCTGTGCGAGTGGCGCCCGGGGCATGATAGACCCCCCTTGTCCACCCCTCGCTACGCTACTGAGCTATTGCATTATAACTACACCACAAGCTCTTCCATTTTTCGTAAACAACGTCTGCAACCCAAAATTCTAAAATTTAAGCAACACTTCTGTAGAATAAGCTTGCTAGACTGGAAGAGCTAGAAGTTGTTCTATCGAGGTTTGTAAAGTGTTATTTTTCCTAATCCAAGCCACACAAATAATGAATATAATTCATTTTACCAGGATAAAATGAAATATCAATTACATTTGATTTAAAAAATACGCTCTAAAAGTTGCGGATGACGTCGTTTAAGGGCTCTCCAAAAATATCAGTGTGTCTACCCATTCTATAGAGAATAAATACAATTTGTTTTATAAGTATTTCAAGGCTGGATTGAAATTTTCGATGCTAAAGTTAACATTAAAAAAGGGTAACTGAAAGCCCTGAATATGTTGCCTTGTCGGGAAATTTGTAACTGATGGTGTGCCAGCGAAATGATTAAGAAATAGATTATTAATGCAGGTTTCTGGGAGGGTTATGTGCGGTTAAAACAGGCATAGGCGTAGCGTCGACTTAACTTGAAATAAATTAAAACATTAATAGAAGTTCAGTTAAAATCGGAAAATTGTAGAAAACTTTTAAGAAAATTGGTTTTTGCTCGCTTTTTCAAACTGTGAGACTGAAGATTCCGATTATGTCGTTAGCCTTAAAGTTTATTTTTTTTATATTTTTTTTATTTCCAATGGCACGGCAAAATACCAATACATATAAAAAGATAAAATGACAGTACAAAGATAAAAAAAACAAGTACATGAGATGGCGAAACTGAAAACGGGGTATAAGACCGAAGTCATTGCCTTAAAAGTTCTCTTGCTTCCCAATACCTTGAGAACACAGTGTGCCCGCGGAGGGCCCCACATCGAAGCAAGTGGTCCCCGCCCATCTCTTCTCCAGTATCACAAAGTGGACAAAAAGGCGTGGCGGAAAGGCCTATACGTTGTAGGTGAGCAGAGAGACAATCATGGCCCGTAGATAAACGGAAGGCCGCAACTGCATCACGTCTAGGTTTGTCGGGAATTGAAGATGGGCTTAACCTCCCCCAACTTTTTAAGCCTGTTCGAGTCTGAAGATCCCGCAATGAGTTAGTTTTACATAGATTTTTCAGGAACAGTTTTATTTTCCAAAAGGAAGTTGATGTATTTGGATGTTGTAGTATATTCGCACCCTTTTTTGCAAGGGAATCTGCTTGTTCATTACCCCAGACACCACAATGAGCAGGCACCCATTGGAGAACGATTCGTTTTCCCCTCAAATTCAAACTTCTCAAAAGCTCTTGACATCGAGAAATCTCAGGTGTCAGGGGGAGTTCAGCAGAGCTAATTGATTGAATGGCTGCCTGTGAGTCCGAAAAGAGGATTGCATTTTCAAATTTGTGGTGAAGAGCCAGCAGCTGCTGTAAGGCTATGCTCACGGCAACCACTTCACCATCGAAGGCTGTACCAAAGTCGATACCTTAAAGTTGTTTTTAACAATATGATCCATAACAAAAATTCGATGCCATTTTTTTTCTCATTTTATTTATATTATATTTATTTTTCTCATTGTATTACTTTTGAATACCACTCAAACATCAATTCTGCTGTTATTCAATTTTAAAAAAAATCATAATATTTCATATTTTAAGAACCGGCGAACCCAGGATTTAATCTTGCGGGGGGGGGGGGGGGGGGTTGAACGGATAAAAATATTTATAATGCAAATTCAATATTCATAATGCAATTTCTATTTCTTGGGGGGGGGGGGCTTGGCCCACCCCTTGGTTGCGCCGCTGCGTTCGGCAGTCAGTGTGCTGCGGAGGGCCCTAACTGAATTCAATTCGTGCCTCACCCCCCCCCCCAAAAAAAAAAAAAAGTTAGAAGCACGCTACGCCTATGAAAACAGGCGATTTCTTAGTAATTCTGAAAATCTACTGGGGGAAAATGTACCAACATCCCACCCCCACCCTCCCCTTGGTGAAATTGGTACGCATGTCTTTTGTGCGTATAGTATATGTATAAATGTAGTTAAAATGCATATTAATTTTAAAGAATAACATGCATTATAAACTTCATAATTTTAAAACAACGATCTATTTATGTAACAGGCATATAGAGTCGCAGTTATGCCGCGATGAAAAAAAAAACAAAAACAAACAAACTGGTCTCGGGGTGCTAGTGTTAGAAAAAGGTTGTAAAACATATAGAGTCCTAAAAGCGGTTTATCATTTCACTCTTTGCATGTGGTCCATCAGTTTGATTTTGAGCTAGGAAGGGATTGCTTTTATAAAAACACGCGCACAGCTGCTTTTTTCGGACCACGTGATGGAGAACTGCCAACGACGGCATGGTTCTTATAATCTGATGTATACAGCTGTCCTCCACAGGAGGCTCCTCTCTTATTTGCAATTTAGGACATCCCTTCCCCGTTTTTCTCTAATGTTCAAAAAGAAAAGAAGAACGCCCTATGATTAGCAGTTTTTCGCGTTGCATTCGCTAACCGCTAAACCAGTTGATTTGGAAATTCTCAGTCTAAGGCTACTGGGTCGTATTTCCCTACTGGATTCGATCAGCTCAATGTTAAGTCTTCTGTGTACTAACCCTATTCAGGCCCTGGATTTCCATGAGGCCCGGTAGGCCCGGGCCTAGGGCCCCCCAAAAAATTTTATTTAAAAAAAGAAGAAAATTCCCAATTCAAATTTTTAAAAAAAATTTTACCATTTTTAATAGCAATTTTTTTTTATATATATTCTTTCAAATTTGATCGACTGGTTCATCATATGTATAGTTATATGTATAGTTCATCATATGTATGTTATAGTGCATATAAGGGATTAATAAGTTTCTCTGGTTGCAATGTATTGGTATTTTAGTGATGAAGTTAATATGTTGTATTGCTTTTCGTTATTTGATTATGTTCTAGGCTTCTACGCTTCAAATAGACAATTCTTGGTAAAATGGTCCTTTCACAATGATTCATTATTATTTTTTTTTTTTGTGTGTGCCAATTTTAGAAATGTTGCGCCCATATCAGTGTTAGGGGGCCCCCATCCCGAGTTGTGCCTATAGTCAAGAATTTTCTAAATCGAGCCCTGAGCCTATTGGATTCGCCCACCTCATTGTGAACCTATGGAGCAGTTGTCTGGTGTCTGGGGATTGCAGAATTGGATCTAGAGTTTTTTTTTTTTTTAATCGTACCCCGTAATAGAGAAAGAAATTTTACACCTGGAAGCATGTTTCATTTTAAAAAAAATGCAAATCTATATATTTAAGTTGCTAAGCCGACTTTTTGGGCAGTCCGTGAGGGAAAACTACTGCATCAATATTCTTCATTTTGGTCTTAAACGAAAGATTGCAATCTGTAGATTTGTCAAATTTGGTTTTTGTAATCGCAATTTCTGTTAATGAGCGATAATTTACAATTAAAAAATTGAGGTCTGCGCATGCTCAGTGGCATGTTTAAATCTGTCTTTAGAAACTCACTGTTTCTGCGCATGCTCAGTGACATGCTTTAATGATAATTTTTCTTTTTATAATAATTATGGTTGTAAAATATTAGATTAAGTCTCATGGAAATTGTTTATTTCACTCTGTTTAATTAGCGATAATTTACAATTAAAAAAAATGGCGTTCTGCTCATGCTCAGTGACATTTTTAAATCTGGTTCTAGACACTCACTAAGCACGAGGCCGCTTAAACACATTAATTTGTTTCTGCGCATTATTAAGATTTTCAACATTTGGCAATGATTTGTTGAGAATAATTTGTGTATTAGTACATTTATTTACTATCTAGCCGTCATGTTTTGACGGGTATCAACTAGTAACATTTTAAAATTTAAATTATTTGGGGGAGGGGGGGGGAGAAATCTGGTCTAGTGTCTTTTAAACGCCCACCAACTCTTTTGGGGGACGAAATTTATAAAATGAATTCTGTTGCAATGTGTAGAAAAGTTCAGGCTATCTGAAAAATACCACTTTTATTGGATTTTCAGCATTTATGTAGTTGTATAAAAGAGTAGACACATTTTCTCCACCTGTTAACATTGAGATGAGCGAATCTAATAGGGTTAGAACACAGCAGCATTAACCCATGGAGAAAACGTTTGCAATGATTGTCGACTTGGATTGAAAGATTTTTTTTAAAAATTGTACTCCGTAATAGAGAAATTTTTTATTCGGTACCTCTTTCATTATTTAAAAGAAAACACTTTGGTGCGCATTTGAAATCCCGAGCCGAGTTATTTTAGAGCTTTATAGAATTTAAATATTCACTCTACGAGTAAATGATAGACTTGGTTTGGGTAAAAATAGACTCTATTGTAACTCCAGAGAACTTTATTTTCTTGTTGCACTGACAAAGTGAAGTTTGATAGAGGGAATAAAAGAATAACTCACTTTTTGCGCGTCTATTTTTCAGCGCGACCTGCGAAATTCTCTTGCTATATATAATTTAATTGCTGCACAAACCACAAAATTTTTTTTAGAGGACGTATGTTTGTGTATATATATATGCACTTAACCACAGACCGCAAAACAAGGAAGTGACAGCTCCATCTGAATCAGAAGTATGAAGAGCTGAATTGTTTATATAGCTTTATTTATTTATTTTCCTTTACTGCTTCTATTTTTAAAATTTTTCCGCTCCGTAAGTCTGCTGTGTACTAACGCTATTGGATTCGCTCATCTCGATGTTAACCTATGGAGAAAATGTGTCTACTATTGACATCTACATAAATGCTGATAATCCGATAAAACTGGTATTTTCAGATAGCCTGAACTTTTCTGTACCTTGCAACACGATTCATTTTATAAATTTCGTCTACCAAAGGCTTTGGTGGGCGGTTAAAACACACTACACCAGATTTTTCCCCCCGAATAATTTCCATTTTAAAATATTACTAATTGGTACCCGTCAAAACATGACGGCTAGATAGTAAATAAATGTACTAATGCTGGCTCTTTAAGCCAGCAAAGGGTTTCTAGGAGAATCAACAGCTGCAAGTCATGTTTAAGATTCTTTATGCATTGTAAAACGTAGTGAAAAGGATAAGAAATAAGAAAAGGGTCAGCTGTAAAAATTGGATACGCAGAGGAAGGGTAGATTCAGGATTTAGCCGGTTATAGTGGTCAGCATAAGAAAAGGCATTTTACATAAGTTTAAAAGATTGTTAGAAAAGGAAACTTACGCAATAAAAATATATTTATGGTAAAGAGGGGAAAGTTTAGAAATAGCCGCCGCTCCCATATAAAGGCCCCACAAGAAAGGCTCAGTAGTAAAGTTAGAATCGCGGTTAGTTAAAAGCTCCATGATAAAAGAGTTGCGTAGGAGCGAGGGTCAGTCGAAAAAGCCCCTTTTAGAATATGGAAAATAAGAATTGAAGGGAATGTGGCCATAGTAAGTATTGTTGAGTTATAGAAAAGTTAGAGAGGGGGATTTAAGAAAAATAAAATATAAGAAAAATGTAAGGAAGGAAAAGGAGGAAAATGAGAAAGCACATTATTAATTATTCATGTAGTTATGAGAAGAATAATCATTTTAATACTGTTTAATTTAACTGTTTATTTGTGTAATAAATATTTGTTGTTAATTTGTAAATATTGGTCCTCATCATTTATAAAAACATTTAAGTTATGTTTAATTTTTTCTAAAAGAGTTAAAATGTTTGGTAAGAGATATATTTCCACCCAGCAGAAGTTGTATCTATCTTTTCTACAGTGTTTACATGCTGGGGTTAAAACGAACCTGGGTAATTAGTAATGGGTAATCAGTAATCAGTAATCAAACCCTGTTAATATTTTAACTTTAATATTTTAAAACCTTTAATCCATATTTCCACCCAGCACTAATACACAAATTATACTCAACACATAATTGCCAAACATTGAAAATCTTAATAATGCGCAGAAACTAATTAATGTGTTTAAGCGGCCTCGTTCTTAGTGAGTATCTAAAGCCAGATTTTAAAATGTCACTGAGCATGCGCAGAAATCAATTTTTTTAAAAATTGTAAATTATCACTAATTAAGCAGCGAGAAATAAACGATTTTCATCAGGTTTAATCTTATATTTCATAATCATAATTATCATAAAAATAAAAATGGCTGAGAGAGGGAGAGAGACTCCTCGGAATAAATGTGCTTATCATTAAAACATGTCAATGAGCATGCGCAAAAACAGTGAGTTTCTAAAGCCAGATTTAAACATGCCACTGACCATGCGCAGAAATCAATTTTCAATTGTAAACTATCACTGATTAATAGGAATTGCGGTTACAAAAACCAAATTTGACAAATTTACAGATTACAATTCTTCGTTTAAGACCAAAAGAAGTAAATTGATGCAGTAGTTTTCTCTCACGGACTGCCCAAAAAGTCGGCTTAGCAGCTAAATATATAGATTTGCACTTTTTTTCAAGCGAAAAATACCTCAAAGTGTAAAATTTCTTTCTCTATTACGGAGTACAATTTAAAAAATAGATATATCTTCAAATCTAAGTCGGCAATCATTGCACACATATTCTCCATAGGTTTACATTGAAGTGAGCGAATCCAATAGGGTTCGTTGACTAACAGAATATCTCCACAAGACCTTAACAGAATATCTCTACAATTATTATCATAACCTCATAAAAATCGTTTACCAATCGCTTAACTATTCTACATAGTTAACACACTTATATTCCCCTGTTTCATTCATCGGCTGAGTTGAGTAAAGACAAAAGTTTTGCATGGGCGCCCGATTCCCCCCCCCCGTAACGATCAGGGATTTAAAAATAAAATAAACCTAACAGTGAGCTTATTCCACCCGCTGTCTTCCTCATCCACGTATAATCGAATAATCGATTCATATTCAGTTACTTTTCCTGTGTGTGTCAGTCTGAAATTTGCTCCATTCACACAACAGCCACAGATATTTGTAATAGATGATTTATAAATTATACTAATTTAGCGATCGCTGCAAGCGTGGTTGGGCGAAAATTGATGATTCAATAGAAATGCTCGCATTGTAAATTGCACCCTCTTAAATCTACAGCAAGGCGTGAAATTGGCTTCTACGTAGTTTCGGACTAATTGGTGTGGCTTTTTTTAATACCCGAGAATTGATGCGATCATTGGGTAGACCGCATTGAGAGCATGGATAGAATGTATGATAGTTTCTGAGAGTGAGTTGTTGGTTGTTGTTTTTTTCAGTCTATAAATGGTCTAGTTAATAAAATACTAGCTGATTTTACGATTTACTGATCAATAGATGGTTAGGATAAAGTGATATACATCGTCAAAGGCATTTGTTAACTGACGATATCAGTAACCATACTACTTGTGGATATATATATATATACTAGCTGAAAACCCGCACTTCGCTACGGAGTACATACAAATTAAATACAACGGTCAATGTATGCAATTAATGCCAATATATGTATATATATATATATATATATATATATATATATATATATATATATACTAGCTGAAAACCCGCACTTCGCTACGGAGTACATACAAATTAAATACAACGGTCAATGTATGCAATTAATGCCAATATATGTATATATATATATATATATATAATAAATACGACGATCAATATATACAATTGATGTAGAAAAAAATATATATATTTATAAAAAAATCGTAAGGGATATTTTTATAGACAAAATAATGTCCAATCGTCTGCCGCATTAGCAAGAAAAAAACGTATTTTTTTGTCTATTTAGTTGTTATGCACGTGACGATAAATTTATTTAAAGTACCATAAAAATAAATCACGTGATCGGCATTTAATAAATTAAATTCTAAAAATGAATCTTTAAAAATTCACCAAAAATCAGAAAATGGAGGTAAAGATTCGAAAAAGATTTCATTTTAAAGGAATTTTTACGCTCTTTCTCGTGATATAAATTTTATAACCCTCGAATTATTATTTTAAATGCAAACTTAAAAAAGTTACTAAAACAGCTTAAAAATTTAATTAAAAAAAATCTAAGAAGAATTTTTCAAAAATCTCTCTTAGTGCACCCCTGCACCATAAGAAGAATCGCCATGCAAAATTTCAGCCCCTTAGGTCCAGCGGTTTGGTCTGTGCGTTGTATGTCAGTCAGTGACTCAGTTACGGAACTGTTTTATATATATATGTAGTGGGCCGTCGTTAGTCAGGAATTGGTCAAACGGGAGTACAAAAGAGCTTGTTTAATTAAGTCTTAGATATACAGGGACGAAACACGTTACATTTATATTATTTACAATAAAGTTAATATGGTATTATGTCTTCATTGAACACATCTTAAGAGTAATTTCTTCAAACAAAACACCGTTTTAGCATTATACACCTAACATTACGAGTCCATATTTATAAGAATCGACTTCTGGTTTGTCTGCCCGCAAAAAGTCATAGCGCGCTCAATTCGAGGCTAAACTTTCTCTTCTGGAGTTATTGCAACGCTTCGTCAGCAGCTAGACGTCACACAGGCAAACAAGTGATTAAAATATGAGGTGGGAGAGGACAGTTTACTACACACACACACACACACACACACACACATATATATATATATATAGGTGATTCAAGGCAAAGTGTGATATCTAGTAAGCGTAGGGTATTTGGATAGATAACATATAATTCCAGTCCCGTGGAGTCGGTTATAATATGTTTGAGGAATATTTGATTAGGTTATTAATTATATTATTATACCAGAGATTTCTAAGGAAAATATTCAGCTCCCACGCCGTAAAAATCCATGACATTTCGGTTGTTGTCGATATTTATTGTTGTAGGGACAATAGAAACACAGTTTAGCACATCTTCTCTTTCGATTAAACGCAATAGTGAACGCGTAGAGAACTGTAGACGTCTATGCAACTCATAGCCCCTAAAAAACAATGCAAAGTTGCCCCAAAACTTTTGTTCCAAAATAAACATGCTTTGACACCTCGCCAGTGGATAAACTGCGAGCAACGGCTGTTACCAACAAACAAAACCGAATTTGTGCAAAATAGCGTCTATAATGCTCAGTTGAACGTTGATGAAGTGAAGTCAATGATTAGCACGCACATTTCGCCAGCGCTGGAGCATGTTCAATATTTCATTTGCATACAAACTGAGAGAAACATTATTTTGGCGAGTTAACTAGATTGGATATTTTCCCATCTCATTACCTTCTCTGCTGTCTGTTGAACCTTTTTTCACAAGCGGGTAAAGTCCAAGTAAACACGCTGTCTCTTTCGGTCATGCGTCATGAGTGAATATGTTGGGAACATGAACGTATAATAGGAGGTTATCCCAAAACAATTATTCCAAAATAAACACCGCCTTGGCACCTCGCCGATGGATATCTTGACATCGACTGCTGCCAAGAACTGAAACTGAATTTTTATACAAATTTCATGGTTCGATGAAGGTCAGTAATAAGCGCGCGGCAACCAGCATTACGGTGTGGAAATTCGAGAGAGTATGTATAAAATTCCACTTGTGTACAAAGTTACATTTTTTTGGTTAGTTACTAGTTTGGCTATTTTCCCTCCTCTGTCGTATTTTGAACCGTTTTTTACTAAGCCGTGACAAGAGAATAAATTCCAGCAAAGTTACGCAATGGTTGTGCCAACCGGGCAAAACAGTAGGGAACATTGTGTTGAGGATAAATCCCGGAACGTTAGTTGATCTCTCCGGCAGACGTGCCAGCAGATGTATGTCAGACGACATGTAAAGAAAGTAAAGATAAATAGGAGGATACATAAAAAAAGATGGAAGAAATGAATGCTTTTATTATCAACTGCATCGCATTTGCCTTGTGAAAGGGTGTGATTCAAGACATCGTTTCTATCTGTCCGATGTGAGGATGGATATAAACACAATGATTTCTCTCTTAGAAATGATTGCATTTAGTGAAAACTAAATGCATATATACTATTTCTATGAAAAATAAATGACAGGTTACTATTTTAGTCCAAAGGCCATTAACACACTCATGTCCATGAACTAGGGATGGGATATCGAAAGCAAAATATCGATATGAGTATCGATAATAATATCGGCTATTAATATCGATATCAATAATATATCGGCACAAAAATACAGCCGAACCCCGTTATAACGAACTTCAAGGAAACAAAGGTTTTGTTCGCTTTATCCGGTGGTTCGCTATATCCGAACCGTTAAGAAAAATGCTAGAGTTCACAGTGTGTAACTCATTAGTTGCAATGTGTATTCAATAATGATGCATCAAAAAATGGTAAAGTCTATTAAAAATGATCATTAATGAATTAAATCGATTACAGTCAAAGAATCGATTACCCAGTCAAAGAAAATTCTAAAATCATCGGCTTTCAAGTTGTTGACTTATGAAAGAAGTGCTTGGCTCACTAGGTCCTCTTTAAACCTCCACTCACTACACAGCTCATATTCTGAACTAAGGATGTGAAATTCATTTAGTTCGAAAAAAGCAACCCTCTTTCAATTGTACATAGTCTAACTGATAACATAATAGCATCGATAAACATCGATACGTTAACATATCTGTGTGGTTTTCGAGCAGAAATTCAGGTCCCAGTCCCAGTAAATGGTAAAAGTCGAATAAATTTGGAATTCGGGGTTTCCATTACCCAGGTTGTTTTATTGTGTAAAATGCATCTTGTAATTAGATTATTATCATAAAATTTAACACTGACTCGTTTGGGCGATGACTACGAAAGCTGTAATTTTTTCTTGGTACTGATCCTGTGTGCCACATCTTTCCTCGACTGAAACGTAAATAAACAAACACCTTTAGAAATACGGCAACAGAATGCCTCCAATGTGTCCCGTTGTTTTTTGTTACCGAAAGTTGGTAGCTGAGGGCGATACCCGTTTCTTGCTATCACTTTTAAAAATTCAGCTGACGCAACGATGTAGAAAAGTTTAATCCTACCATGAACCCGAAGTAAAATGGTAAAGATTATTTCAATTTAATTCCTATGAGCTGAGTTACCAGTGGAGGTATATTAGCTATCAAACAGTTTTGAGTTTACTTTCATATTATGACACATTTACGGTTTGGTCTGGAGCGCTACGGTCAACTTTTTGCTACACGAGGGCTAATTAGACCGGGACCTACAGTTTAAAACCGATTCCGAACGGCTGCAAACATCCATGCCAACAGTGGGACTCGAACCTACAGGATCTGAATCGAAAGTCAGCGACCTAGCCATTCGGCTATCTCCTGGCGACACATTTACGGATATTTTGTTATTGCTTGCGAATTTTTACGGTCCGTTCCATCATCTCCTGATAAAATTTGTTTAGTAAAAAATATATTAAACATAGGCTTGCCATTCTCTCTGGACACTGTACTCTTTTAAATGACGGAGTGTGTGTTTGTTTGTTTGTGTGTGTGTATGGGTCTTTAAATATGTCCAGGGTTAAAAAAAAATAAATAAATAATAATTAATGAACTTCTTAGCTTAAAAAAATTCGTAAATGAAACTGCTACTGATGATTCTATGATTAACTGCAATAAATTGCAGTGCACCTTTTTAAAGGACTATGGAGGTAGCAAAAAAAAACTCAAGAACTCAAAAAAGTTTCAGAATTTTATGTTTGCTTACCGGCGCATAATGCGCACGTAGAATGTAATTTCTCTAATACAAGTGAGTGGGCTAAGAAATAAGCTGGACACAGGAACTGTATCCGAAATTATCAAGACTAAAATATATTTTTAAAATGATTTGCCAAGAATTTTATCAGTTCCTTAAAAAAAAAAAAACAATAAAAAGGTATTATAAAATATATTTGGTATCTCAGATAAATAAAGTGATCAAAATCTATAGATTGTTCTGTTTTAGTCAGATTTCTAAGTAAGATTTTTTGTTTGTTTTATAATATGATTCCTTTAAGATGAAATACTGTTTTTTTAAATTTATAATAATAAGCATTATTTTCAATTTATCACCATTGATTCATTTTACTGCAATCCTTTATTAAAATATTTTAGATGAGTGTGGGTTTTTCGCTCACGAATTCCTAGTGTTCGGAAATTTATCATGTCAACCTTACCCAAACTCTTAAAAAATTAGCATCAGTTCATTTTATTACGTAACATGAATACAACCGTTTTCATATTCTTCTGAATTTTATGTTGCCGCTGTTGAAAGCAAAACCCAAACTCTTATGCCAGCGTGAGTAATAACCAAACATCTTGAGGTAAAAATATGCATATCTTAAGTTAATCAAACCAGACGAATCATTCCACTACCTAGAAGTTGAACCACAACGCCCCAACTTTTCCAGCGAGTTGCGAGCGGCGATCGAAAACGAACGGAGAATGCGGGAGAGCAACCGTTAATTCATTGGCACTCCAGTTTGAAACCATCCACACCTGTGACATAATTTCTCAAAGCTTTAGAAATTTATCGAGTATCCGCCGCGGCGCAAACCACTTCCGTTACCTCTGCTATCTCGGTGACGTCACAATCCTTTCATCCTCCATTAGAATCCGAGATCCGACTCCCGCCTGTCGGCAGACGCAGTTTGGCTATTGACCTTGGATCCTCAAAATACTCCGGTGACCTTCAACTCGGCTCGCACTTCCTCCCGAAGATAAACAGAGAGAGGGAATGCCAAGTTCCCTGTAACCGCACCGGCATTTTCTTTGTTCGATCCTGCGCACGGACGTTGCCTGTCTCGGTGGGATCTTTTTAACATGATAATTTTCGGAAATATAGAATTTTTTTTGTTGTTTTATTTTCCAAGAACTGGAAGGGGGAGTGTTGTTCTGCTCCCACTCAAAATGAGAGCGTGCTGTACGCATAGTTAGATTCTGCGGTATTATGAATGATCTGACTCATGAATATCTGTAGATCCTAAATATTTGTTTATTTTCGTTGGTTTGTATTTATGATACTGGAGGATTCAGAGCTTTAATGATCATAATTGCGGTAAGGCCGAAAAAAAAAAGGATAGGCTGTAATTTAATTCTTTTTTCTTCTCTTCTGTAGAGCGTACGAAACAGGGCCCATTATTATTTATTATTTTGTTTTTCTGGTTTATTAACCACGAGAGGGATCTGAAAGAATATTTTTGAAGATTCTACATGGTTCATTCTAGCAAGCTTTGAATTTTCAGGTTTCTTCGTTGTTCTTATTCATTGACGTCCATAGGCGTAGCGTTCTACTAACCTTTTTTTTTTTTTTTTTTTAAATATTATGATTTTTTTTTAAAATTGAATAACAATAAAATTGACGCTTGAGTAGTATTCAAAAGTTATACAATGAGAAAAATAAATATAATATAAATAAAATGAGAAAAAAGACATACAATCGAATCTTTGTTATGTTTGTAATCTAATATTGTTAAAAACTATGTTAAGGCTAAAGACATAATCGGAATCTTCAGTTTCACTTTTTGAAAAAGCGAGAAAAACCAACTTTCTTAGCAGTTTTCTACAATTTTCCGATTTTAACTGAATTTCTATTAACGTTTAAATTTATTTCAAGGTAAGTTGGGGGGGGGGGCACGTGCGCCCCCCCCCCCCCGTCGCTTCGCCTATGTTGACGTTCCCCACCTCCCCGCAACAAAAGACTTTATTGCAGGAAAATAACCATTCTTTTGTAGAAACGGATTAGAGTTACGCCATGGAGTACAGTTTATCTCACCGAGCGGCTAAGTGTATCTCAATGATAAGGTGTTTTTCTGATAGAAATGCCATCTCACAATACGAAAACAATGTTGCTGACCTAGGAATCGAATTCTGGATAAAAATGCTAACCTCTATACCAGGAAGTCATGTAGTTTGTCTTTTTATGCTTAAGAAATAAAGGCCTAGTTGTCAAATCACATTTTTGTTTTTGGGCGCCACTATAGCGACAACGATTTTGTCCCAGATCCTCACGTTTTTTACTTCGTTCTGAATACCAAGGCTGACTCGGGAATCGTGCCTGGACCTGCCAAGACAGTCAATTACACCATGTAGCTATATCATGACCTACCACAGCAAAATTCGCGATGTATCCAGTCCTCTGCGCTCGGTTATGCATACAGAACAGTATAACCCTCATCAACCCACAACAGGAAATGAATGTTCTGTAGAGGCGAGGGTGACGCCTCTACAGTGACATGACAGGATTTCAACAGTTTCAAGCCATGTCTCGGACAATGACACCGATTTCAGTCTTTAATATGGCGGTTTTACGGAGCGAAGCACCGAACGACAGTAAATTTAAAAGGGCACACTCACGTATATATGCATGTACATTAAGGGGACTCACTACCCTTAAGTCGAGGAAATAAGGCATATTTTCATACTTTTTGACTCTTTGTAACTATTTCAATTTACTCCCAATTTTTCGAAATCTTTTTGTATATGATAAACTGATACTATTTAATTTAATAAACAAATTTTCAACTCTCAGAATAATTTTAAATATTTTTTTTTAAATGCTTTAGATATACCTTGTTTTTTAAGTATTTTTATTGTATACTGGCTTGCGCGCAGAACTATGAAATTAATTTTACACTTAAATGTATAATCCCTGTTTTATATTTAAAGTAAATAATTTTATAATATCAATACGTAAATATCGATAATATCTTTCGATATATTTCGATCTTCCCCAATTCCCTGGATCGAACTTAGTCGTTAGTGGTAAATTCCCACGACTACATTGCTTTACTGAGGATTACCGCTTAGATCAGGGGAGGGCAATTGTTTCGGCCAGGGGGCCACTTTGGGTAAGCGGAGGTCAGCGGAGAGCCGCACCTTTTAAAATTATTGCATTTATTAGTTAACTTTGCATTTCGGAAAAGGTATGAATTTATCATAAAAATCAATAAATATAAATTAAATAAAATATTGGCAGTTTTTCTGGCTGTCCGGATTTTTCTGGGTGTCTTGGGCCACAAAAAAATCTGTAGCGGGCCGCTATTTGCCCACCCCTGGCTTAGATGAATATCGTTACACTGATTCCTTTATTACATTAAATAATTACAAGATAAAAAGAACTTTCTATATACCCTGTTTTTAACTTTTCTGTTGAATTATATAAACTTGACAGTTCTATGTATTAATAAATACTTTTTAAAATTTTTTTTGATGAATTATCCCATCAACTTGAAAGAAAATGAAGTTAATTGGAAGTTAACTTGCGCTTGAATTTTTATCCCCGTCCCAGCCGATAGATGGCTGCACCAGTCTACAAAACAAAATTAACTGAAAATGAATGTAATTCTGCTGAAAGATGGCTAAAAGTATTAAAAAAATGCATTGTCATCGTGTTCTGAGCTATTCTAAAAGTTTCAAATGTCTAACTAGTCGGGAAGTTAGTTAAAAATCAATTGCAAGATTTTTACCGGACAAACACACACACACAAACAAACAAGAAAGCAAGTTAATAAAAACATGGTAATAAGGGTGAATTTGCCGGGAACTTCAAAAAGATTGTCAGTAAGACTTTTTTCTTTATATTGTATACTGTCATGGAGAGGTTTTACTGTTTACGCATGCGTAAGTCTGAATATGTCCGAGTGTTAACCACCATGAAAAGGGACTGATTTATTTTAGCTAAACGTGCCAATGGTGCCATCAGAATGATTATTTGTGGGCTTTTTTTTTGGGGGGGGGGGTTTTGTTTTTAGGGGCAGGTTCATGAAAACGGATACAGGAATTGCCCTTTCTTCGTGTCTCTTAATATTTTTATGCGCCTCCCACCCACACACCTCCCGGAGGTTGCACTATATCCACACATACCTAGCGATTGCAAATTTTACTTATCAGCTTACTCTACAAGTTTCATGAAGATGATAAAATAAACGTATCGATGATAATGAGACTTTTCTTAAACACTTGAAAAATTTGCGTTCATTCTAATTTTTAAAACGCAATGATATACATGTCGTTACAACTGTTCTTTGTAGGACAGATTCTAAAAGCAGTCCATGAAATGGGCTGGGCTTAGAGCTAAGAAAAATTTCCTTTCTTTTTAGGTCTTTCTCTTTCTGAGGTTCACCCTGTTTTTCTTTTTCTTCCTTTTTTTAACTTGATGAAGTGAAAAAAAAGAAGAAAGAAAGTTGTTCAGTTTATAGAACATGGTTGACGAAAACCTTCGAATGCGGCCATTATATTCCCCAGAACATAGCGACTGAGATTCCATTCATAGCTCGTTAGTAGGTTATGTTTTGTGATCATCACATTGCAATTTGACGTCGTAAGAAAGCTCCGCCCCTATAGATGATGGATTTCGCTTCCTGTCCGATTAATTTTTTGACGTATTATTGTTACTATATTGTTATAACCATACCCAGTTCTACAGCGATGTTCTGCAGCACTATGTGACGTCCCAGTTCCTTTTGACAAGAAAAAAACGCGGTGAGGTCAAGTTTTAGAACTATAAGATCAGTAGCGGATGAAGTATTTGGAGGCCCAGTAAAATAAAATTTAAAATTAGGCACTCTTCAGTTAAAATTAAATGTAAAATAATAATTGCAAGATAAAAAGAACTTTTTATATACCATGTTTTCATATTTTCTGTTGAATCGTATAAACTTGACAATTCTATGCATTAATAAAGACTTTTTAAACATGTTTTTGATGAATTATCCCATCAACTTGAAAGAAAATGTTCAAATGCATAATAAAGAGGTATCAAATGCGTAATCGATCGTTTAGCTCGAGAATTGGAAGTTAACTTGCGTTTAACTTTTCATTCCCGTCCCAGCCGATAGATGGCTGCACCATTCTACAAAACTAAATTAACTGAAAATGAATTCAATTCTGCTTAAAGATGGCTAAAAGTAGTAAAATAATACATTGTCATCGTGTTCTGAGCTATTCTAAAAGTTTCAAATGTCTAGCTATTCGGGAAGTTAGTTAAAAATCGATTGCAAGATTTGTACTGGACAAACACACAAACACACAAACAAACAAGAAAGCAAGTTAATAAAAACATGGTAAAAAATTAAATGTTATGTTACTGACCACATGTACGGTGAAAACAAAATATCTTGCTTACAGGAGATAAAGTCTACCGACCAAGGAACTCCATTCCATCCTCAAATTACGTCCGATTATATTTGGAGGTCTCCGAGCACAATTTAGCTTTAAGGCTCCTTTTATCTAAATACTATCAATACATATTATTTATTACTTAAGATATTTTCTCACGGTCGAAAAGGAAATGTCATTGGTTAGTTTTTAAGTAGTAAAAACTTGTACTATGCCGTTTGTCGTTCGAAGAAAGGCAAATTGTCCAGTAGAAGATGGTATCTTTGCCCGAGGTTCTCAGAATGTACTGTAAAATCTTGAGCATAATACGCACTTTTTTTTTTCACATTTTAGCCCGCAAAAATGAGGGTGCTTATTATAGCCGTGTAAAAATAAAAACAAATAGAAACACGTAGTTTTAAACATTGAATAAACGAATTTACAGCAGCTGTGAGACATTGTCGCAACACGGGTGCGCGCGCATCTGCACTCCGTGATTCATCCACCCGTTTACTAAGTAGGTATTCCTTTTAAACAAACGGAACTCGCAGTCCGTATCGCACACGCGTTCGTTCAATAACAGGTCCTTTGAAATAGTGACAGTTCCCGGTTGTTGCAAGTGCAAAAATTTAATATTTTATTTTATTTATTTCCCTCAAAATTTCTTCAAGACGGTCCTATACGGCAGCAGAAAAATTATCAATTGTTAAACGTGAGACGTCAGGGAGAACGACATACTATTATGGGAGGATGGGCAGGTGTCATCAAATGAGGATGACGATGGCGATGTATATTACGACGCACCAATAATTATGACATGGACGCAACAACAATAGATGAGCTTTATTCTGGTGAAAGTGATTAAGGCTGATAATTTGACAGTATCGTTTGTTTTAATTAAAAATTTAAGTTTTTTGTTTACCGAATTTGACGTTTTCGTTTCTTTTATTACAAATTTTATTTCTGCTAATAAATATCTGTGTAATTTTAAAATAAAATATTGAAAATTTATGGGTGCGTATTATAGTTGAATTTTAATTCCCCCCCCCCCCCCCAAAATTTCGCGTAATATTTAGCATGCGTATTATACACGTTTGCGTATTGTAATCAAGATTTTACGGTATCTCTTTTTGAATCTGCTAACTTTCGGAGACCCCAAGCTCGCGCTTCTTGCGGCTGAGTGATTTTTTTGAATTATATATGTTTGTGAATTTCTTTATTCATGCATGTTTAAAGAGAAACGAAATATCATCTTTAAAGGAAAATGTATATTAAAGTACTAAGCCTGTGGTTCTGAACCATTTGTTGATAAGAGATCACTTGTCAAAATAAAATTCTTCTGGGACCCGCTCCCAACCAACACTTTTAGAGGCTAAAATACTTTTTATTTTCTGCATGAACAAACTGTTCGTGATAAACAACTTAAATAAACCAATCATTGGCGTTAAAAATTTCGTTGCTAATCGTTTAGAGGTTTGTCATTGGTTAAATATATTTCAATACTTTGTAAGGACTTTGCCTTAAATAAAAGACTGCCAGCCTTTTTGTATTTAATGCCTTAATTGCATTTCTCGACTAAATACAGGCTATTTACAATCAATATATATATATATATATATATATATATATATAGTTATGGGAATTGTGTTATCCCAGGGCTCCAGCTTTGAGCTATATGTCGCCGTGTACGCTATGCGACGACAGCGCTATTAGGTTTTCGAGAGATGAACGGGGAGGAAAGTATTTGAGAGGACAGACTGAGATTGGGTCCCGACCTGGAAAGAGGTGCTGAAAGCAGCAGACGGCTGCGAAGGGAGAGACAGTCTCGAAGGGGGCATGACGTTAGCTCCGGACAAGCAGCAGACGGCGGCTTAGTCAATCCTATCTCGGCAGACGGCCGAATGCTTTAACCCATTTAGATTGTGGAGGCCTGGTGCGGCTTGACGTGTAATTTTATATGTAACGTATCTCTAGATATGTAAATAGTTTATATGTGTCAATATATAGTTTGTGTGTTGAAGCAGTGACTCTGTCTTTAATTGAGTACTGTATTACTCTGAGTGTAAGAGAGTCTAGTTCCGCCGTGCAGTAAGCGGAAAGGTTTCTATAAGACTGAGAATAACAACCCCTAGACACCGACCACAGTTTCTAGTATAAGTGGGGACTCGCACGAGAATGAGTTTCTACAAATAGTGGGGGCTCGGCCGGGATCGGATCAAAATTGTACAAAAGTGAAAGGCCCGGATCGGATCAAAATTGTACAAAAGTGAAAGATCGGGATCGGATAAACATTCTACTAAAAGTGTGAAGAAGGATAAGTGACGACCAAGTGCGGTGAGTGACACCCATGGAAGCGACGTTGTGTGAGTTTAAAGTGTTGTGAACGCAAGTGACAAACTTGTGAAAGCGTGAAGTGCCATCGAACGGTATGAACTGTTAAGTGAGAGAATTGTGACATTTGCGCAATTTAAGATTGCGAAACAGAGTTGAAATTGTGCCCGGATTGAACGGATAAAACATAGAATCTGACGTAAGTGGAAAAAAAATTCTGAGATGGCGTATCTGGAGCATGCCAGAATGGTAGACCTAGTGACTCTAGTCTACGAGCTGGGCCTAGAGGTCCCGGATAAACCAGAAGTTGAGCAATTAATCGCCCTGGTTAAAACATCGGATTGTGACGATGTTTACATGGAGAATCTGCTTATTTCGATTGTGGAAGAGAGGAAAGAGCGAGACAAAATGGCAGCCGAAGAGATGGAGTTTCAACGAAAGATGGCTGAGATTGAACGCGAACTGCAAATACTAAGAGTAGGACGACAGTTAGCGCCAAAAACAAACTCGAATAGTGTGTCTGTATTCAGTACGGACAAAGGTGCAGATAATTATTTGTGCAGCCAAGAGAGATATCTTCGTGTATCTGATGTTGTTTTCACGAGTGTGATTCAAGAAAGTGAGCCCGAAATTCGCCCAAGCCAGCAGCGGGAATATGTGAATCCCATAGCCTTATCTCACTTTAGAGAGAACGGAGAATTGCTTTCTTCGAAGTTCAGTGAACTTTCAACACCCACTCCGAGAGAAAATAGCGATAGCCTGCTGAAATTTGAAACCAGAACGAAAGGTGCAGAGGCTCCCCCAAAATTTGAATTCAATAAAGCGGAAGGGGGCGGAATGACCGCAACCACTACGGGACTCATAAAGCTGTCATCCAATTTCACCGGCGGTGCGACAGAGGAGAAAAGGCTTGCACATTTGCTAGTGCCTGCTATGAAAGAGGTTATTGAACTTACGACACAACCCCGAGTGTCTCAGGGAGCGGAAAAGATTTCTTTAGGGGTAAACGATAGTCCCTATGTTTTGAAAGCTGAGAAGGAAGAAAAAAGTGATTCTTGTGAGCCACGATGTGACCGTAGAGCAATGGCGAAAAATTTGGAATTGCCACTAAATTTTAGTGGAAGAGTAATTCGTAAAGAATGGAAACGCCGTAGTGAAAAAGCTACAGTATTAGAAATGCAAGGAACTTTGAGTGACGGATCTTCGGAAATGGTAGTGAAATTTTGCTCTGAGTCTGCAAAATCCGTCCCAGACTCGAAAGTGTTGAACCGATATACTCAACAGTACAAAATTTTCATCGTTATCATACTTCAAACTTCTTCAGATTTTGGTAACCCACCTGTAAAGGAGTGTTCAGCTTGTGATCGTGAAGTATGTGGGAAGAAAGTGCCATCAGTTGTGTTTGGTGATCAAATGTGTTTGGTATCAAGTGTTGGATGTCAAGTGTGTTTAGTGATAGTCAAGTCCAAGTGTACGCCAATTAAGTGTCGTAAAGGAAGATATGGTATTCAAGGGTTTTGTTTGGCCCTATTGGTAGCCCTAAGTGTCACCGATATACGAAAGACGAAGTGTTTTGGTTGTGAGTTCATGTTTGATAGTGATTTAAGTGACAAGATACGCATTTAAACACAAACTTGGTATGACCGAGTGTTTCATTGGTGTTTTGAACAAGTTAAGTGTTATGGTTAGAGACTAATTGTGCATCGTAATTTAAACGTGGTGTACCTGTGTTTTTTGTATAAGTATTACAGTGAACTGTAGTCCACTGGCTCCGACTAGACTTTCAGAAAAGAGCCATGACCGACTGTAAACAATGCATTAACTTTCTTTTTATTTCATTGTTTTGTTTCGTTTGTGCTATTCTGTGTGCTAATCTGATGATGACGAGGCATAACGCTGCCGAGGACGTCAGCATAGTCAGGACAGCCGAGTTATGGGAATTGTGTTATCCCAGGGCTCCAGCTTTGAGCTATATGTCGCCGTGTACGCTATGCGACGACAGCGCTATTAGGTTTTCGAGAGATGAACGGGGAGGAAAGTATTTGAGAGGACAGACTGAGATTGGGTCCCGACCTGGAAAGAGGTGCTGAAAGCAGCAGACGGCTGCGAAGGGAGAGACAGTCTCGAAGGGGGCATGACGTTAGCTCCGGACAAGCAGCAGACGGCGGCTTAGTCAATCCTATCTCGGCAGACGGCCGAATGCTTTAACCCATTTAGATTGTGGAGGCCTGGTGCGGCTTGACGTGTAATTTTATATGTAACGTATCTCTAGATATGTAAATAGTTTATATGTGTCAATATATAGTTTGTGTGTTGAAGCAGTGACTCTGTCTTTAATTGAGTACTGTATTACTCTGAGTGTAAGAGAGTCTAGTTCCGCCGTGCAGTAAGCGGAAAGGTTTCTATAAGACTGAGAATAACAACCCCTAGACACCGACCACAGTTTCTAGTATAAGTGGGGACTCGCACGAGAATGAGTTTCTACATATATATATACATATATATATATATATATATATATATATATATATATATATACATATATATATATATATATATACATATATATATATATACATATATACATATATATATATATATATATATATATATCATATATATATAATATATATATATATATATATATATATATATATATATATATATATATATATATACATATACATATATATATACATATACATATATATATATATATATATATATATATATATATACATATATATATATATATATATATACATACATATATATACATATATATATATACATATATATATATACATACATATATATATATATATATATATATATATATATATATATATATATATATATATATATATACATATATACATATATAACCCGTCGGACGGGTTTGTAACCAGTTGCGTCGTGTGCGTGGCTCCATTCAATTACATAGGTTGCGACTCATCACGGACTGGTTTGTGATTTGAGTCAGTTATCAGTTTCTTTTGAGTTGCTCCGTGTGCAGACGGCCTAACGTACAGGGACTTTTTATCGCATGGGCAAATCGGGACTTTGCCCAGGGCCCCCTGTTGCTAAGGGGCCCCAAAACTGTCCTCTTTAATGTGCAAAATCTCTTTAACGATGTTTCTCAACACTAAAATAGATAGATAAGTGAAAGTTTTTAATTTTGCTTTCTGCTTTAGGAAAAATATTAAACTATCAGGCTGTATCAGACGTACAGCAGAAGGTGGAAGGCGTTTTCAATTTGATGTGAAACATGTTTATGAATGCTTCATCTTATCAGCCATACACTGTAATAGCAAATATACGACTCGCATGCAGGGTTCTTTGGTTTAAATCGTTATTTGAATCAAAACTTAAATCAAACGATGTTTTTTTAATCCTGATTTTTAACAACTTTTCCTCACACGCTTGGTGTATGCACTTAGCACATCTAATCCACTAAAAAAACTTTTAAAAAGTAAAAAAACGCCAAGCTTCAAAACAAAAGTTATGACTAAAAAATGGTGTGATATTCCATATCTCGGTTAATTTTTAACTTTGAAAGTTCATTTTTATCTCAATTTAAAGTATTCGCTGATAAGATTCTTCTACTTTTTGTTTTAATTTTGTACAATTCTTGGTTCATTCAGAATTTTATAATTTACGCAAACTGCTTTAACATTGTGAGAATAGGACCAAGCGGTTCAGAGTATATAAGCAGTACGGCGGTCTGACGAATTTTTGCACTTGGCGCGTTTATTCATTTGGCGTCTATTTTGTTTCTTTTTAGCTTGGCGTTGCAGGTCGTCCGCCCTGCTTGATAGTATAATCCATGAACGATTTTATTTTTATAAATGTTCGTAAGGGGGCCCCCAAATAGCATCTGGCCAGGGGCCCCAAACGTTCATAATCGGGCCCTGTTAACGTAGGATTACTTATCGTTGCTTACCTCTTTTGTATGTATATATATATGTATGTGTTATATATATATATATGTTTGTGTGTGTGTGTGTGTGTGCACGCCAAAAGTTTGAGGTATTTTGGTACTTTTCTGTTTAACTATTTACTGCTTGTCCAGGCGATACAGACTGGGTTTGGCGCTCTGCCAAAATTATAACTCGCGACGCAGGGCATCTGAAATTTTGCTTCCCGGAGGACCGTTATGGAGGAACGTAATCCTACGTTGAATAGTTATAGTTCGCATGAAAATAAGCACTAATTGGTTTGTAAGAATCACTCTTCTGACTTTATACCATGATTCAAAGTTTATAGTCTTTAAAATATGAAAATTTATTATAATTTGCACAATCTATATATTCTCTGCAGTATAAATACCAAATTTCGGTAAAAGTTTGTCGCCGCCCCCGGGTGGGCTCGAACCACCAACCTTTCGGTTAACAGCCGAACGCGCTAGCCGATTGCGCCACGGAGGCGATACTCCACTTTCACTTTCAGGAACTTAGGTCAAGATACAGAATAGGCAAGTGATTGATAATGTCTGAAAGTTGGGCAATGTAAATTGTGAGAATGCCGGTGAATTATTAACCGCGCTGACAAGTAAAATACACATAAGGTACAATAAGCTTCTCTCGCGTAAATATGATCCTAGTAAATCAGAATAGTTGCGAATTTTTCGTTTCTCGAACCTGAGAATAAGCGCTAATTTCAATTACAACCACATCTTGGAACAACCCGACAAAAACTAAACTGAAGTCGGAAATAATCGGCTTTCAGCTCAATCAGTCCTTGCCAAATGTAAATTCGCAGTCAGTTTCATGAAAAAAATCCCCAAACGATGACATATTACATCCGGTTTAAATAAACTGCGTATTTAACTTTTTTTTTTAAATTTTGAGCCGTTTTCCATCAAGTACTAAACTGCAAACATAAATCTTCCCCCCCCCCCATTGCCCCCTTTTCCTTCTCAGACGACATTTGCATTGTCTATGTGTCTATCCTAATCGAAGCGATAAAAATTTAATCTTCATGGTGTACTTTATGTATTGAAACGGAGTGCATGTGTACCCATGGTGTAGTGGTTATCACATCTGCCTAACACGCAGAAGGTCCCAGGTTCGAAACCTGGTGGGTACAGACTAGCTTAATTTTTTTTTTTAATCTCTATTAATTCTGTCATAAGGAAGATTATTACCAATATGCAAAATGAATTTTTTTTTAAAGGGGGGGGGGGGAGATCACCTTAAAACATCCAAAAAACTCAATTTTTTATTATGATTTAATTTTGAAGAATGGGTTGTAAGGAATCTTGTTTAATTTATATATTGAGACCAAGTATACGTGTACCCATGGTGTAGTGGTTATCACATCTGCCTAACACGCAGAAGGTCCCAGGTTCGAAACCTGGTGGGTACAAAATGGCTTAATTTTTTTTTTAATCTCTATAAATTCTGTCATAAAGAAGAGTATTACCAATTTTCAAAATATTTATTTATTTTTTAAAATTTTATATTTTCTTTTAAAGGGGGGAGATCACCTTAAAACATCCAAAAACTCAATTTTTTTATTATGATTTAATTTTGAAGAAAGGGATGTAAGGAATCTTGTTGTACTTTATATATTGAAACGAAGTACAGGTAGCCCTCCTACAGCACGGCATCTTACAACACGGTTTCGGTCTAACACGGTAGGATAAATTGCGGGATCCCTCGTATAGCACTGCAACCTGTAACACAGTTTCGATGTAACACGATAAGAAAAATTGCGAAAACCCTTTTTCAACACTGTACTTCTACAGCACTATATAACATGATTTTTGTTTAACACATTTTAAATCTAAATTACCTTAAAATAATGACGGGAAGGAATAATGAACTTTACATAAAAATGTATAAACAAATTAAAAGTTGCAAAAAAATCTAAATGACGAAAAAGGTTCTGAAAGTGAAGGTGATATCATTCAACCGAAAAAACGTTCTCGTTTGATTCTACTGAGCAGTGAAGAGGAAGAAATTTATTAAATTAAGGTCGCATTAAATGGAAATGATATTTTTGTTTCTTTTGTGTTATACTTACATTTATATTTTTAATAAAAATTAAGTTGCTTATATGGAATTAAAAAATAATTGTTTGTTTTTAATAAGTTTTCGAAACGTAACCCCATTTCTGTAGTGGCTCTGGATCTCATATAACATGGTTTCACACAACGCGGCATTTTCTAGGAACCTATCTACCGTGTTATAGAAGGGTTACCTGTATACGTGTACCCATGGTGTAGTGGTTATCACATCTGCCTAACACGCAGAAGGTCCCAGGTTCGAAACCTGGTGGGTACAGACTAGCTTAATTTTTTTTTTTTTTAATCTCTATTAATTCTGTCATAAGGAAGATTATTACCAATATGCAAAATGAATTTTTTTTTTTTAAAGGGGGGGGGGGGAGATCACCTTAAAACATCCAAAAAACTCAATTTTTTATTATGATTTAATTTTGAAGAATGGGATGTAAGGAATCTTGTTATGCTTTATACATTGGCCTAATGTATAAAGCCAATGTACGGTAATTTATAGAAACTTTAAACTTCAAATTTCTTTTTCTAAAAACTGTTATTTCCAACTTGTGCGCCCTATTTCTTCAAAACTTATCATTACAAATTGTTAAAATTTTGTATACATGTATATTTAGTATGTCTATACAATTTCCACCTAAATTTTGGTAAGTACATATTACTATTTTTTTTACAGCAATTTTTTGTGAAAAAATTTTATAATATTTCTTGTACATAAAACTTTGCAAAATAATATTTTATGTGAAATATGGTAATTATTTTATGTGTAGATTAAAGTATAATCTATGGATATAATATATACAAATAATTTAATATATATATCTCTTAAAGTTTTTAAAAAATTCTGCGCGCAATGAATTGACCTAAGATTCATTATTCATAAAACATTAAATTTTTTTTTTACTTAAAATAGTTTCTAATAATCTTTTGTTTTCAATTCTGCTTTTGTTTTATAACAGATAAAGCCTTGCAAAATTTACCCTAAAAATTGGTTTAAAGTCATTACAAATTAACTGTTTGATAACACATTAAGCTTGGTAGTAAAATCAGTGTATTTTTGTGAGTTCAAAGGTGATCTCCCTCCCTTAAATACAGGGTCGTCCAGAGGGGGGGGGGGGGGCAACTGGGGCACTTTGCCCCAGTTGCTACGGAGTACATTACGGAGTACATTAGTTCGCTACGGAGTACATTAAAATTAAATACAACGGACAATGTATGCAATTAATGCCAAAAAACTAACAAAAAAATTATAAAAATATTGTAACGAATATTTTTATAGACAAAATAATGTAGAAGAAAATATTCAAATTAAATCTAATAGAACATACCAAAGAATATAGTACAGTTATATAGTACGGTTTGAAGAACATTTCTTTTACTGTAATTTTAATATTTTTTTGGGTAATGTCCAATCGTCTGCAGCATTAGAAAGAAAATTTTTTTTGTCTATTTCGTTGTTGTGCACGTGACGCAAAATTAATTTATAGTATCACAAAAAGAAAAGAAACCACGTGATCGGCATTTAATAAATTAAATTCTAAAAATTAATGTTTAAAAATTCACCAAAAATCAGAAAATGGAGGTAAAGATTCGAAAAAGATTTCATTTTAAAAGAATTTTTATGATCTTTCTCATGATATAAATTTTATAACCCTCGGATTATTATTTTAAATGCAAACTTAAAATAATGCTATAAAACAGATAAAAAAAATCTAAGAAGAATTTTTCAAAAATCTTTCTTAATACCCCCCCTACACTATAAGAAGAATCACCAGGTAAAATTTCAACCCTTTAGGTCCAGCGGTTTGGTCTGTGCGTTATCTGTCAGTCAGTTACAGAACTGTTTTATATATATAGATAATCTACAGTTCATCGCTTTTTAAAATAGTTTGTCAAAATTTGTCCATAGCTTATTGCTAGCATTTTCCTAATTAAAAAAAAATATATAAAAATTGGTACTAACAAAAAAAACTTGATTGGAGACGACATATTTTTTATTTACAGACAGTGGGTCGCAGTCTCAAAAAGTTGGCGCACCACTGAGATGCATCACTGCAATACGGGGAAACGTCCAGGAATAACCCGATAAAAATCTGCTCTTATAAGTCTGCCCCATTTGCATTGTCTGTGTCTCGATCCCGATAAGCTTTTCATGTATTACTGACTCATGAAGCTTCATGACATATACATATGAAAGCTGTACTTTTTGTTTAGAGGCCTTATGCAGGCGTACCCATGGTGTAGTGGTTATCACATCTGCCTAACACGCAGAAGGTCCCAGGTTCGAAACCTGGTGGGTACAGAGTATGTTGCTCTTTCTTTAAGGGGCTTCGGGGCACTTTTAATTATTTTTTTATTTATTGAGGTAGAATTTTGAAAATTTTTTGTGATGGTTAACCATATAATTTGTAAAAGTAATCATAAAACTTCTGATAAAGTTTTTTAAAAAATTTGAAATTCAAAATTTTTAAAAGAGTGGAGTAATTTAAAATCGTTATAACTCGAAATATTATTTGTCGAATTTCCAATTTTTTACATCTAATTAAACAAAACTATATAAGTTTTAAATTTGACTCAGTATTTTTTTAAATATTAATTAAAAAAAATTAAAAATATTTAAAGTAAAAAATTTTAAAAAAATTATATAGCTTATTTTTTAAAAAATTATATTTTTATTTGATTTTGGATAAACAATATACCACTTACTTCGCTGTGGAAGAAGTAGAAGTGTATATAGATAAAGTACAAGAATTAAATAAAAATTCTTTTAAAACTTAAATAATAATATACATTAATTTTGGAAAAAAACGTGACGCAAAAAAGAGTGTACACATTTCAAAGAAAGTTGTTTCCAAAACAACCACTGCTTGAGAGATAGATTTTGATAACAAACCGAAGCAAAAAAATTAATATCGCTTGTTCTATTTAATATAGAAACATGATTTAAACGTCACTCTAAGCAGGGAAAAAACAGAATTTTTTTTAATGCGATAAATTAAAAAAAAAATTAAAAAATTTGAAGATTTTTGTGTCCCGGACTCCCTTAAAGCCATCTAAATTTTGTCATAAGAGAATTATTATATTACTTAGGAAGTTGTTTATAAATGTTTCTAGATGTTTCATTATTTTATCGAATTACGTATTTTTTTTCTATTAAGGGGACAAACGACCTTCAGCCTCGTTTTTTATTTTTTAAAAATTTTCAATATTTTACTCTGTAGACAAACTAAGAATAATTAGTATTTCTTTTTACTACCTTAAAGGCACCTAGAATTCAGAAATAATTATTTTGTGGAAGAATAGGACCCGTTTTTGAAAAAATTCTTCAAAACTCCATGCGCATTCATTTTCTTCTAATTATTTCCAAATTTCTCAGGATTGTTCATTGAAGTGTTTGTCACAAAATTGTGCATCCTTCTTTGAAACCGCAATTAATTTTATAAACGATGAAATAAAATAAAAACATGTAAAAACATTAAAAAAATAACACGCGGATAAAAAAATATATATTAATGGCTTTAGATTCATACAAAAAAAATATTCCAGTTCACAAATATGTTTATACTAGCTGAAAACCCGCACTTCGCTACGGAGAAAATTCGAATTAAATACAACGGTCAATGTATGCAATTAATGTAAATAAATAAATATATAAATAAATCGTAACGGATATTTTTATAGACAAAATAAAGTAGAAGAAAATATTGAACGTTTTGCTCCCCCTCCCCTCCTTGGGGAGCGAATTTTGAAAAATCCTGAAACTGATATTTAGGTATTCGTCTTCCTTTCATTTTAAAGCAAGAATCTTATGAGTATCCGTTTCCTTCTTTGAGATATAAAGATATATGTGAAAAACACGTTTAGCCCCCTTCCCCCCCTTGGGGCCGACTTTCGAAAAATCCTGATATGTTTTTAGATAATCATGTTCCTTACATTTTAAAGCAAGAATCTTATGGACATCAATTTCCTTCTTTGAGATATGAAGAAATAAGTAAAAAATACGTTTTGCCCCCTCCCCCCTTGGGCAGGGCCCGACTTAGCCTAATTGGAGCCCGGGGCAAAAACTTCTTTGGGGCCCCCCTCTGCTTCACTACTTCAGTAATGAAGAACTTAATACTTAATACTAAACTTTCTATTCGATTTCGGGGCCCCCCTCTGATGTGGGGGCCCGGGGCAACTGCCCCGTATGCCCCTGCCTTAGTCAGGCTCTGCCCTTGGGGGGCGAATTTTGAGAACTCCTGAAACTGATTTTTCGGTAATCGTCTTCCTTTCATTTTAAAGCAAGAATCTTATGGATATCCGTTTCCTACTTTCAGACATGAAGGTATATGTGAAAAACACGTTTCGTCCCCTCCCCCCCCCCTTGCGGTCGCATTTTGAAAATCCTGAAATCGATTTTAGATAATCAAGTTCCTTACATTTTAAAGCAAGAATCTTATGGATATCTGTTTTATTTATTTTTTTTTTGAGATATCAGGGAATATGGGAAAAACACGTTTTGCCCCCCCCCCCATGGGGGCCGAAATTTGAAAAATCCTGAAATTGATTTTTAGGCATTCGTATTACTTTCATTTTAAAGCAAGAATCTTATGGATATCTGTTTTCTTCTTCGAGATACGAAGGAATATGTGATAAAACACGTAAAAACACGTTTAGCCCCCCCCTTGGGGGCCGAATTTTGAAAAATCCTGAAATTAGTTTTTAGGTATTCATGTTTCTTACATTTTAAAGCAGGAATCTTATGGATATCAATTTTCTTCTTTCAGATATGAAGGAATATGTAAAAACACGTTTTGCCCCCCTCCCCCACTGGCGGGCCGAATTTTGAAAAATCGCTTCTTAAATGACGCCTTCAGCACAAAAGTAATAAGCTCCTAAAATTTGATATCTGTATTTGCAATAGTTTTTGCTGGGCGTTGATTCCTTTATATGTATAGATAAATCACGTAAAAACACGTTTAGCCCCCCTCCCCCACTTGGAGGCCGAATTTTGAAAAATCCTGAAATCGGTTTTTAGGTATTCATGCTTCTTACATTTTAAAGCAAGAATCTTATGGATTTCAATTTTCTTCTTTGAATCTTAAATGACGCCTTCAGCACAAAAGTAACAAGCTCCTAAAATTTGATATCTGTATCTCCAATAGTTTTTGCTGGGCGTTAATACGTGAATAAGTCAGGACTTCTTCCTTTATATATATATATATTTTTTTTTTGACATTAATTGCATACATTGACCGTTGTATTTAATTTGAATGTACTCCTTTGCGAAGTGCAGGTTTTCTGCTAGTTACAAATAAATTTAATAACAACAAATTTAACGTAAAAGTAAACTTCCAGCAGCACAATCTGTATCCTAACCACCTGACTGAATCTCCTGCAGAAATGTTTATAACGTTTAAATACGTGAAAGTGGCAACAATGCGAAATGTACACCTTATATTTATGGAATTCTGGCTTAGCGAAATGAGAAATTTCTCTATTTAGAATTGCGAAACGCTCTGGCAAACCCGATTTACTACGCGCAAGATAGCAAACTGGATTCATCAAACAGTTGATAGGGTATAAAGGATACGACGTCAAGGTTCGGTGGTCTAGGGGTATGATTCTCGCTTAGGGTGCGAGAGGTCCCGGGTTCAAATCCCGGCCGAACCCGTTATTGATTCTTTTTCTTTCAAATAGCCATAGTTGGACTATTTTGTAATACTATTTCAGTTGTGACGGGATTTTTAATGCAAATTTATTAAAGCGTGTTTCGCGTGATCAAAGTCAATACAGATCAGCAATGCGATTTTCCTTTTACTAAAAGTTCTCTTATTCGTTTCACGCATAGGGATTAGAAGAAAAAAAATAAATAATTCCACAACAAATGTGTTTTGGCTTTCACTGAATGAAATTTTTTTAATAGAGAGTCTATCAGAACAGAACAGCCCCCCCTCGCCTCCGTATTTTTTATGCTATAGAATTCACTGAAAGATTTAAAAAATAAAAGGAAAAGAAAAGGAGGGGCTCGACCAAAATTTCGTACGAAGAAGTCAAAACTTGAAACAGAGCAATAGATCAACTCTACGATGTTTCTTTTACTAAAAGCTCCTTATCAGTTTCAAGTACAGGTAGCCCTCCTAAAGCACGGCATATTACAACACGGTTTCGCTCTAACACGTTAAGATAAATTGTGGGAACCCTCGTATAACACTGCGACCTCTAACACGATAAAAACATTGCGAAAACTTTTGTACAACACTGTACTTCTATAGCACTAAATAACATGATTTTTATTTAAGATATTTAAAAACTAAATTACCTTAAAATAATGACTGGAAGGATTAATGAACTATAGTGGCTTTACATGAAAATGTATAAACAAATTATAATTTATTCATTTATAACACTATAAAATTACAAGAAGTACTAAACTTAGCTGAAAATCTTCAATTATTTTTCCTGAATGCTGACCCTTCCGCTGAAAGAAGCTGAAAATTCAAAAGGGAGTTGTTGCAAAATTGTCTATCTCCATACCTTGAATCTACAATGACCTTCTAAGAACCAGCAAATAAACCAAAATTGCAGATTTTTTTAAAGAGGATAGAATGTGCAAAAAATCTAAATGAAGAAAAAAGTTCTGAAAGTGAAGGTGATATCGTTCAGTCGAAAAAAACTTTGTCGTTTGATTGTACTGAGCAGTGATGAGGAAGAAATTTAATAAATTAAGGTCGCATTAAATGAAAATAATATTTTTTCTTGTTTCTTTTCGTTTTGTGTTATACATACATTAATAATTTTAATAAAAATTAAGTTGCTTTTATGGAATTTAAAAAAAAAAAAAATGTTTGTTTTGAATAAGTTTTCAGAACGTTCCCCCTTCTTTGAACTGTCTCTGGGTCTCATATAACACGGTTTCACACAACACGGCATTTTCTAGGAAGCTATCTACCGTGTTATAGGACGGTTACCTGCATAAGGAAGAATCAGAGACAAAAAAAATTCTACAACACGTGTTTTGTCTTTTTCTGGGTGGAATTTTTCAAACCCTACCAGAACAGCCTCTAGTAAAAATAAATCTATACTTATATATAAAGAGAGAGCGATTTTGTACGTGGAGGGTAATCTCCGGAACCACTGCACCTATTTGAAAAACTTTCACTGTTTGAAAGGTACATTATTCCAGATGGACATAGGCTATATATTATGTATATCTGATCAGTAGAAATAAAGTTAGGGGCTTAATCCTAACAATCTCCATTGTTACCGCTACTGTCCTCTACCGCTTTTTGTGCCGAAGTCTTCAACGATACTTAGCGTGGTGCTATCGCGGCGGGCTTCTGTTTTGACGTTAGCGGTTCGAATCTAGCCGTTCTCCGGCACGACTTTTTCTTTTAAAAAATTAGCTTTAATTATTAACTAACGTAATATTAATTTGAATACTATTTTAAGAATATTATTTTTAAAAGAAATTGAATATTTAAAAAAAACATTCTTTACTTAAAATCCTTTTTTTATTTTTGTATTTTTATTTCATCTCTTAACCTCTTTCTATTAATTTGAATATTATTTTAGGTGCTTAAAATAATTAAAAAAAACATTCTTTCTTTAAAATTCTTTTTTTATTTTTGAATGAAACTACGGTCTCAAGCACACCTCTTTCTTTTAAAAAAATAACTTTAATTAATAACTAACGTAATATTAATTTGAATATTATTTTAGGAATATTATTTTTAAAAAATTTGAATATTATTTTAAAAAAAAATTCTTTACTTAAAATCCTTTTTTTTATTTTTGTATTTTTATTTCATCTCTTAACCTCTTTCTTTTAAAAAATTAACTTTAATTAATAACTAACGTAATATTAATTTGAATATTATTTTAGGTGCTTAAAATAATTTAAAAAAATATTCTTTGCTTAAAATCCTTTTTTTATTTTTGTATTTTTATTTCATCTCTTATTCTAATTTTGGGATGCCTATGTGTATCTATACTTCTATAATTTATACTCTATACTAATATACAGAGGCTGTTCACACATTTTTTAGACGATGTATATTGTATTCACAAAACTAAATTACATAAAATTCTTGTGTTTTAAATGTTCTATTTGACATCCCTTATTCTGAACTATCTTTCGACACCGCAATTTCCAGGATAATAATGCCTTTTGAAGTGTCAGAAGAGGTATTCTATCCCATTCCTCCTGAACAGATTTCCAGAGTCCTGTAAGGGTTTTGGGACGACGTTTGGATAATGCAGATTTTAAAAGTCCGAAAGCACAAAAATCCATAGGTGATACATCGGGAGATTTAGTAGGGATATCAGTGAAGGGTATGGCCTTGATACCAGTTTTCTGTTCCATTTCTTTTAGGAAATTTACAGTGGATTTTGATGTGTGACTGCTAGCTTTGTCCTGATGGAGTCTCACAGATTGGTGGCACTGTGGGTAAAGCGATGGTATTTCATTCAGAAAAATTGGCGATAAAATATGTTCCTGATAGTATTTGGAGTTAATCTTGACATTTTTTTCCACTCTCTTTATTTTTAACTTGCCATTATAAGAAAAACCAGCAACAATCATGAATCCCTTAGAAAAACTTTCTTTCGATTCTTTGAACCATGTACTTAAATTTTTTTCTCCTCTTTTATGATAATAAATGGCTCTTTTTTTGTTAGAATCATTTAAATACACCCATGATTCATCTATTGTGACAATTGTTTTCCATTTTTCTTTGGATAAGTGTTTCTCATATAGAATTCTGAAGCGTGTCCTGCGTTCAGCGATATGATTTGGAAGAAGACGATGCACATTGCGTTTTTTCGCTTTCTTAAGATTTAAATCAACGTTTATCATTTTGTTTACAGTGGACACCGAGCATTTTAATGATTTTGCAACTGTCCTTTGACTAGGGGGATTTTCTTTTAACATTAAACAACGTACCTTTGCAATAGTCGAAGATGTCCGTTTTTTTCTTGGATACTTGTTTGGAATTTTTGTCCCACTTGAGGCTCCAATTTGACGTTTTTTCCTTTCTTGTTGACGATATTACAAATCGACGCTTTAGATATCACAAAACCATGACTCTCACATCGTTTTTGGATAACGGAGTATGCATATTTCTCTTCGGAAAGAGCATAAATGTAGCCTTCGAACGACTGCTTTGTTAAAAACGCCATTTTGAATAAAAACAAAACTTTCAAGCCGCAGACGATAATTTTGACTTTTAAAAACATAGTACAATTGCAATTATTTCTTTTGCAGCAAACGATTTTTTATTACCGCTTACCAAAATCGTCTAAAAAATGTGCGAACAGCCTCTGTATAAAGAGAGAGCGGATTTTGTATGTGGAGGGTAATCTCCGAAACCACTGCACCTATTTGAAAAATTATTTCACTATTTGAAAGGTACATTATTCCAGATGGACATAGGTTATATATTATGTATATCTGATCAGTACAAAGAAAGTTATGTTGGGATAAATGTTGAGCTGATGCTTCACCTTTGCAACTTTTCCTTTGTCAACCAATCATAGCAACAAGTCAACCAATCAACCAATATAGTCAAGTAATCATAGCAACACATGAAACTGCATTTTCATTTATTATCAGTAAAACATTTAATATTTTAAAGATTCAAGTGGAAGAGGTATTGATAAATACAAAAAGGATTTTTGAAATTGGCTATGTTTAAGGGTTTATTGAAGAAAATTTCATTTGGAACTACGCTTTTTATTGGACATTTAAGGCAAAAAAAGATTTACAATTTATTGGCTATCAACTGGAAATTTATTGGTGTAATATTACAGAACTTTATTTAACTTTATGTTTTTGAATTTATGTACAATTTTATGTACAATTTGCGTAAATCGAACTTTAATTATGTAACTTTATTCAAAAATTTGGGTGTTTCATTGAAACTGTGAAATTTATTGATTATTTCGAATAGGACTATGTTTGTTCTTTTATAAGTGAAAAAGTATTGCTTCAATTGAGCTGAAATATTGTATAGATATAGTTGATAGTTCAGATTAAAACATAGCATATTATTTTTTGAAAATTGGGCCCTGGAGTATTTTTAATTAATGTTTTAATGATTTTGCCCCTAAAAGTTGCTTATTTCGACAGCTTCCGTGGCTGTCCTGGCTGATAGCGAGACTATGGGGCCGAGTCGTACCATAATCGGCACGCGCGTGACACGATTCAATGCCTGACGTAGCCTGTTTTTTTAATTTTTAATTAAAAAAAGTTATTAAATTTTTTGTGCCATTTATGGTGCTTTTTTCGTGTTTTTTAGTGTGTGGACTCTGTAGGGGATAGGCTATGTGGCCGAATCGTGTCAAAATTGACATGTGGGTGGCACCCGGACACAATTCAGTGCCTGACGTTACAGTTTCCAATAAAAGTTTCTTTTGCCATCATCATCAACAAATCCAAGGTCAAACATACAAATATATTGGACTTGACTTACGGAAAGATTGCTTTACTCATAGACAATTATATGTTGGTCTCTCTAGGTCAGGAAATGCGGAGAATCAGTTTATTTTAAAACCTCAGAAAAACGAAACAAAAAATGTGGTATACCATGAGGTTTTAAAATAAATTAAATCTACCTAATATCTACTTTAGATAGATAATTGTTCAACCCGGACAAAGTCGGGACGGGCCGCTAGTAAATAAATAAAGAAATAAATAAAAATTTTGTAAAGTTTATTACATCACTCTTGGATATTATAAAAAAACAACAAAAGATGAGACGGGTTCGGCCGGGATTTGAACCCGGGACCTCTCGCACCCTAAGCGAGAATCATACCCCTAGACCACCGAACCTCGAGATCATTATGATTACACTGTTTGGTGAATCCCGTTTGCAATCTTGCATTCCGCTCTGCAGATCTGTTTCGAATGTAGACAGAGACATTTTTGATGGTGGTAAGACAGACTTGCACGAATGTAAAACGGATATTTCGCGCAATTGCGACCTTCAGCTATTTGAACGTTGTAAACGTTAAACCCTTGTGACGTTATTGTCTCAAATCCGATTATCTCCGAAGAAGTATCAGTTGCCTTGGCTTTACTCGTGTTTTGTCATGGTGATCGTTGTATAAACTTCTGCGTCCTTTTTACCGTGACAGATATGTACCATGAGAAATTGTTACTAAATGATTGGTTTGCTACAAATTCCGATGGGATTTTGCTTTCAGTTTGGGTTGATTTTTCATTTGAATTAAAGTAATTTTTATATTGCAAAGGATGTTACGGGTTTAGATGTGGGACATTTTTTTTGGGTTTCATTTGAAGATATTTTTGTAATTACTATCAATAAAACATGGATTTTTAAATAACTGGATTTTAAGCTAGAAGAAATTGACTAAAAATATCATGAATGTTGTATAGCATACGTGGGGCGTGGGGTTGAGTTACTCAGTCGTAAAGTAATTAACAACCATAGCAAAGAACAAATAATTAAAATTTATTTACATAGAGAATTGAAAATAACCTAGTCCGTCTATGACGAAATCCGAAGCGGGAGTCATAATGCCATGGTCTTTTCTTACTAAATCGATGATGCTGAACAACTTTGTAATTGACTTTTTTTCCCCGTATCTCGTACCGTTAGTGAGATAAAAACGCTAATTCAAAAATTTGCCGACAGATGACGTTGTAGGTTGTCTCATTGAGTAACGCATAGCCTTTTTACTATACCTAATCATCAACTTTATGCCTAAGCTGTCACCGTTTAGAAGTTAACGGGGGTTTAACGGATATAGGTGGGAATCCTGTAGAACAGTCGCCAAACTGGGAGCTTTGCTAAATTTTTAAAAACAGACTAAAACAGGTGTAAAATTAGGCCAAAATTTGATTGTAACTTTTATCATCGATTGGGAACGATTATCTTATTTTCAGATAATTTTGAAACATACTAAAATTTGTCAACTATTTTATTCCCAGTTCTTATCAGCTATTTAACGTAATTGATAACAAAAATGAGTAATAAATATATCTTATCGTTTTCTATAATGTCAATAAAATGTGTAATTTAACGTAATTTATTTTAACTGTTTTGCATAATTCGTTACAAAATTGAGCAGTAAATATGTCTTATCATATTCTAAATATTCATAGAATATGTTATTTAATATAATTCATTATACCTATTTAATTAAGATCGTTACAAAAACGGGTTTAAAATATATCTCATCGTCTTTAAAGGTATAAAATGTGTTGTTTAACATAATTCATTTTAACTGTTTAACATAATTCCTTACAAAAAGGAGTAGTAAATATGTCTTATCATATTCTAAAAACTCATAGAATATGTTAATAAACATATTTCATTATATCCATTTAACATAATTCGTTACTAAAAAGGATAATAAATATATCTTATCTTATTCTGAAAACTCATAGAATATGTTAATAAACATATTTCATTATATCCATTTAACATAATTCGTTACTAAAAAGGATAATAAATATATCTTATCTTATTCTGAAAACTCATAGAATATGTTATTTAGCATATTTCATTATACCTATTTAACATAATTCGTTACTAAAATGGATAATAAATATACCTTATCATATTCTAAAAACTGATAGAATATGTTATTTAACATATTTCATTATACCTATTTAACATAATTCGTTACTAAAATGGATAATAAATATACTTTATCATATTCTAAAAACTCATAGAATATGTTATTTAACATATTTCATTGTACCTATTTAACATAATTCGTTACTAAAATGGATAATAAATATGCTTTATCTTATTCTATAAACTCATAAAATGTGTTACCTAACATAATTCATTACTTCTATTTAACATAATTCGTTACAAAAATGAGTAAACCATGTGTTATTTAGCTTAATTCATTTTAATTATTTGAAATAAGTTACAAAAAGGGGTATTAAATGTATATCCTGCATTCCATAAAGTCCTAAAATTTGTTATTTAACATAATTCAGTTTAACTATTTGACATAATTCGTTACGAAAATGGATAATAATCCCATCTTAACGCATTCTATAAGTTTATATTCTAGTTCTCGATTGTTTATAGACTCATTTGTTGGCATGGAAAGCGGTATCTTTCTTCTTAAAAATTTTTATAACAGTTTAACTGTGTCTTAACCCCGTGTCTGATAATTCAAACTTGAACGAAGCCCGATAAACGAGGAATGACTGCATAACGTCTAGAAAGCAATTCTTAAATGTAACCCACTCTCGAAAATCATTAAGCGCAATAAATATAACCTAAACGATTGTCATCCTTCTTGAAAAGATCTAAAAAAAAAAAAAAAAAAAAATCTGTCCAGCTGCCAAGTGTCACTTTACTTTTCCACATGACTCGTTTTTTCGAATCTTTGCCGCACAATGCCTCTCGTCTTGAATTCGTTGAAGGAGTGCTCAAAGAGTTGAAACTCGATTGCTTCAATAAATTTCACTTCCTGCGGGTAACTGCAGTTTCTCCAGCGATGCACTCCAAAACCGCAGCAAAACGAGAGAAAAATAAACCGCCCCCGGGTGGGCTCGAACCACCAACCTTTCGGTTAACAGCCGAACGCGCTAGCCGATTGCGCCACGGAGGCGACGGCAGAGCTTGTTCTGTCCATAGTATCATACGAGGGAAAGTCACAAAAGATAATTAAAAAATAACTTACAGTGATAATCAATTCAAAACTGTTTTTATTTCTCAACATCATCTCCACCAATATTTATGCACTTATCTCATCGTTTTCTCAGTGCCCCAATACTACATAAAATTCTTGGGGTTGCTATCTCAGCCAAATTAGGACTTATGTTGAACCTCTTCATCATCTGCAAAGTGTTTGAAAGATCTTTTTCAGTATCCTAATCAGCAGAGCCTGACTAAGGCAGGGGCATACGGGGCAGTTGCCCCGGGCCCCTACATCAGAGGGGGGCCCCAAATCGAATAGAAATTTTAGTATTAAGTTCTTCATTACTAAAGTAGTGAAGCAGAGAGGGGCCTCCAAAGAAGTTTTTGCCCCGGGCCCCAATTAGGCTAAGTCGGGCCCTGCTAATCAGGCCCTTATTTTCCATTAGGCCCGGTAGGCCAAGGCCCCCTAAAATTTTTATTTTAAAAGAAAGAAAAATTCCCAATTAATTTTTTTTTAAATTTTACCCTTTTTAATAGCAATTTTTTTATATATCCTTTCAAATTTGATTGATTGGTTCATCATATGTATAGTTATATATATAGTTCATCATATGTCTGTTATAGTGTATCTGAGGGATTAATAAGTTTTTCTGGTTGCATTGTATTGGTGTTTTAATGATGAAATTAATATGTCGTATCGCTTTTTGTTTTTTGATAATGTTCTAGGCTTCTACGCTTCAAATAGCCAATCCTTGGTAAAATGATACTTTCACAATGATTCATGATTATTATTTTTGTATGTCAATTTTGGAAATTTTACGCCCACATCAGTGTTAGGGAGCCCCCATCTCGAGTTGTGCCTATAGTCAAGAATTTTCTAAATCGGGCCCTGATCCTAATGAAGGTGAAGACATGTTTAATTGAATAATCACTGGTGATGAATCATAGGTTCATTACTATCAACTTGAATCAAAACGTTCTTTAATCGGGGCTGCCCAGAGACTTTACGGGGCCTGGGGCAAACTTCTGTTGGGGGCCCCAAGAAAAATAAAAAATGGGAAGAGACGAAAACACACATTCAAATTAAGTTACTCATACTTTAAATTTTTTTACATGAATGATTAACATAATTATTATATTTCATTGCACTGCTCTCTTGTTATATTCTTCAATAAATATGACATCTTCCATCCACGAAGCTTTTTTGCTATCTATTTTAGTAGTTAGTATTGTCTTCAATTTATTAGAGAGAATGTAATTTTATAGCAGTTAGGACTAAACAGTTCTATTTTTCATTAAAACTAAATCACGTATTTTTCAGAAGACTATTTTGGAGTAAGAGAAATTTAATGAATCGAATAATTTTTATTTTTTTTATTTATTTATTTATTTATTTATTTATTTTTTTTTTGGGGGGGGGCTTTTTTCAGGAGATCATTTTGAATTTTGAAGTACGGTACAAATTTCGGAATTTTCTTTTGAATGAAGTCGAATAAATTAATTTTTAAAATTTTTTTTGGCCCCTCCAGCAGTTAGGGGCCTGGGGCAAAGTGCCCCAGTTGCCCCCCCCCCCCTTCTCTTGGCGGCCCTGTCTTCAATGCAAAACCATCTTGAAGGCATCTTGAAGGCAAACACTTTGTAGATGATGAAGATGTTCAACATGAAGTCCTATATGTGGCTGAGACAGCAATCCAAAGAATTTCATGGAGCTAGAATTGGGACACTGAGAAAACGATGGGATAAGTTCATAAATATTGGTAGAGATTATGTTGAGAAATAAAAATTGTTTTGAAGTGATTATCACTGTAAGTTATTTTTTAATTATCTTTTGTGACTTACTTAATGACTTACCCTCGTACAAACGACTTTTAGCGCCTTTCTCAAGATTTCATAAATTTTAGGCAGGATAAGGCAGGATGATCTTTTGCCGAAAAATGTGTTTTAAGAAAGAGCCATCTGTTTCTTACTTCCCGCTAAGCGAAATGACGGGAGTCCCAACGCCCTCGAGATTCCTAAAACTTTTATAATATAGAAGACCATTCCAAAGTAAATTTCCCTCACTCTTCCATCCCAGGAACGGCCGGATGATGGCCGAATGGCCAGGGCGCTGGCATTCGGTACCGGAGTCTGTGGGTTCGAGTCCCACTCTTGGCATGGATGTTTGTAGCCGTTCGGAATCGGCTTTAAGCTGTAGGTCCCGGTCTAATTAGCTCTCGTGTAGCAAAAAATGACCGTAGCGCTCCAAACCAAACCAAACCATCCCAGGAACGATTAATCCACTCCCTCTATCCCACCAATGAAAGTCATTCTGGGTACACCACTGTTAAAGCCAAGCCCCCCCCCCCCCCCAAGTGGGTTGGCTCGAAAGATGCATTGGGTTTTCTGGTCTTGTTGAAATATGCTCATATCGCAAACTTTAAGTCGATTTTCGACAAAATACTGTTCGTTAGTCTCGTAGGCCGAGTCGGCGGATTTTCATTTCTATAGGGAGATTCGCATCTTTATTCCACCTCCACCTTCTAACCAATTTTCAATGGCATATTACACTGGAGGGTCCTTATGCATTTGTAGCTTAGCTATGGAGGGAGGGGTTTAAAAGGTCCCTACCTCACACCCAGAAGCTCCCAAATAGAAAACAGGTAAGAGGATAATAGCAGTGTACATTTTTAAACCGTCCCCTCCCCTTCAAGAACGAAAAACTCTTCATCATCATCAGGAACAGAAAACTCTGCCCCCCTGGAAATGATTCCGGTTTTACCACTGGATAATCTATATATATAAAACAGTTCCGTGACTGACTGACTGACAGTCAACGCACAGACCAAACCGCTGGACCTAAAGGGCTGAAATTTTGCATGGCGATTTTTCTTACAGCGTAGAGGTGCACTAAGAAAGATTTCTGAAATATTCTTCTTAAATTTTATTGAATTAAATTTTTAAGCTGTTTTCGTAACTTTTTTAAAGTTTGCATTTAAAATAATAATCTGAGGGTTATAAAATTTATATCACGAGAAAGATCATAAAAATTCCTTCAAAATAAAATCTTTTTCGAATCTTTTCCTCCATTTTCTGATTTTTGGTGAATTTTTAAACATTAAATTTTAGAATTTAATTTATTAAATGATCACGAGATTTTTTTTTTCTTTTTGTGATACTCTAAATTAATTTTGCATCACGTGCATAACAACGAAATAAACAGACAAAAAATTTATTAAAATATAGTAAAAGATAAAATTTAACCACTAGACTAATTGATATGGAAGTTTTTTAAGAATTTAATTCAAATTAGCATGTTTTATGGATATTAAATTAAACCTATATATAAAATGCTTCGCCATGACGATAAATAAGTCTCAAGGCCAAACTTTAAAATACGCTGGCGTAGATTTAAGAGAAAATTGTTTCTCCCACGGTCAGTTTTACGTAGCTTGCTCACGCGTAAGTTCGCGGACTATCCTGGTAATATTAGTTCCACCCAATGAAGAAACAATGAAAAAATATTATTTATAGGGAAATCCTCTAAAAAGCAATTTCATTATTTTTCATTGTAATTATCTTAAAATGTCCTCCGTGGCGAAGCACGGGTATTCAGCTAGTACGTGTATAAAGATAAATACAAAGCAAGGATTTTAGGAGAGATTTGTTCTCAGGGTCGAGTGAAGAATATTTGAACTTTTTAAGAGAAACCTTATCAGTATCAGATAAAACACGAACTTCAAATGCAATCGCATCTGTCAACCACAGTGAGTTGTGTGACCTAGCGTTCGGATAACAGAAAAGATACAAAATATAATCATGAATGTTGTAGTTTTTCGTGAAAGAGAAAGAAAGTATTGGAATGTTTCTTTGATATGGAATTGAAAACCCATGAGGGGGGCTTTAAACACATCAACTGTAAAACATTAAAACTCCCGTTTGAGTAGACTCGGACCTTTAAAATTCAGCACTAACTCAGCTATTACTAACATCCACTCGACTCTCAGACCTATGCACTAGTTTATGCACGTTCTATACTTATTTAATGACTGAAATCAGTTGATTTAATCTCTTTAAGGACGTCATCTTTGATATTTCTGTTTACAAGGTCTGCGTATACCACTAGGCAAAATAGGCACGTGCCTCGGCCCCGTCAAAAGTGCGGGGTGGGGTGGAGGGGGGGTCAACGATAGCAATCAGAACAACGTACAATTTGGATGCGATGGTCCAGTTGGCAAGGGCAGCGGTCTATTGATCTGAACGTCACTGGTTCGATGCTCCTCGCTGACGAAATCCACTCCCATGTACACTAATGGCGGCTGGTGCACGTAAAATCTGTCGTGGCTGCAATGACCTCCAAGTTCTCAAATTTACCTCTGGAGCTACGGGGTGAAGTGTTCCGGTCTCGTGACTTCACTCGGTTCAAAATTACGGTCTTTTGGACAAGTCGGACTCCAACCCTTGTGGTGCCAGTCAAAACAGGAGCCGTGGCCCATAGCCTTCGGGACTTGATCTGAAGTTGCTGTCGGTCAAGTGGCATGAGCAACAACAACACAACAACACAACAACGTATAATTTGATGGACGGAGGTGATGCTTTTCGAGTGAACATATATTAATTAGATTTAAAAAAATAATCTCATGGTGACAGAGCTTTTTTCTCTTTTTTTGTATATCAGTGATCAATCTTTGGAATTTCTCGGAGCATGAAATTTAATAATTTCGAACGAAATTATTTTAAATTTCAGACAAATAAAATAAATATCAATCAAAAAGATATGAATAAAACTTATCCAATATTAATCGAGCAAATATCAGTAGTTTTCTGGAAATCCCTACAAACCGAAGCATATGAAATCTGTACATCACTATGATCTACCAGGACATAAGAATATAGATACCTAAGGAAACTTGTGCCCTAATTGTAATCAATTTAAGGTGACTGCCTATGTTAAAAATGTCCCTTTTTTTTTTTTCAAGAATCGTGTAATTCAATCTTTTATCTTTTCAAAATCATTTTGATTTTCATTCTACATCAGTTAGAAGCAGAGTTATAGCAATTTTATAAAACATCGTCTCCTACAAAATTGAAGTGACAAACAACTTTAAATGCGTTTTTCTCAGAATTATGTTTTGCTGCAAAAATCTCTACGGTTATCATGATATCTCACATAATAATGCATATAATTTGATAAAAATGTTTAGGAAATGTATTAGATGCTATTGTTAATGAAATGACGCACAATAATTGATGCATAATAAATAGTTTTATATTTGGCGCAGTTTTTATAAGGAAAGGAATGACGAATCGGAGAAAACTTTCATATTGGAGCATAAAATTGTCTGTATTACTTTTGCATTTTAAAATTTCTCTTAGATTGTGGGTCATTTTGAAGATAACTGTCATATGTATCATGTCTGAGCAGGAAATTAAAATAGTAGCATTAGAATTTTGTGCAGAGTGATAGGCGTTTTAGCAAAATTTCACTAAAAATTACTTCAAATTGACCAATTTATAAAAAAAGTATGGTATTTACAGGCAAGCTTTTGTCTATTTTTTAATTTTTAAATGCTATTTTACCATAAAGCCCACTATAAATATAGATGAGAGGAGGGTTCACATTTCTAAAAATAACTTTACTCGTTTTTGAATAAAAATCCCCAAAATCATCATGAGTACATACTATAACTAACTGTAACGAACTGTCACTTGTAAAAAAATTCTATTTATTTTGTTGTTATGAAAAAAATTATTTTAAACAAAAGATACAAATGGAGGTTAATATGAAATAGTCGGGTAATATGAAATAGGTGGTTTAAACCATTGAAAAACTAATTAGATTTCATAAAACATAGATATTTTTAACTCTAAAAACCATATTAAGATTATGTGTAAGTCATTTCTGCTTCTTGTCTATTTATAAAAGTCACAGATATAATCTTTTTTCTCTGCTCCGGCACAGTCAAGGTGAGCCCGCAGAGAACAGATAAAGCATTGAATCCAAATATCCCCTTTTTGATCTTCGGAGAATTTTCCGTTACAGAAGATACTTTCAGCGTCTTTGTTTTCCGGTTCTTTAGTTGATGACATGAAGTCCATTGCAGATGATACATCAGAATGGAAAGATTCATAGCTGCTAACACTGGAGTCATCTCTAGTAGGTTTAGGTCTAGAAGGTCGGTCTAAGTTTAATTTCTTAACCTTAGAATGTCTTTGAATGTTCAGTTTCTTTGGTTGTTTAGAAGCTCCTGGTTCCTCCTTTATGTCATTTCCTTTCAGTTCATCCCCTAACTCTTTTTTTTTTATATGGGGAGTAGGTTATTATAGAAGATCTAGCTTTCCTGCCTATTCCATAATACCCGACACGCCATCATAGAAAATGAACCTTTAAATTGATGGACAAAACATTGTCAGCTAAAAAAACGACCACATTATAACAAACTACAATTCTTTTAGTGTACATTATGCTTAACATCAATGTTCAAGTCACATGTGTACTAGTAGGTTGAAATGTTTGAAAACTTACCTGCAAAAAACTCTTGAAAATCACAAAACACATTTTGTTCTGTAGCAAGTGGTACAACAGCAACAAGCGGTCAACTCTCAGTGTACTGCATCATGGGAGTCTTTCTTGAGTAGTTCACGGTATTCCCACGTGATAGCAGCGCCAAACAGAGCTGAAACCGCGGTATTCCATATTACCCGACTATTCCATAATACCCTCCTCTCTTCTACTTATTAATATAAATCTATATATATATAACAGTTCCGTAACTGACTCACTGACTGACATACAACGTACAGACCAAACCGCTGGACCTAAAGGGCTGAAATTTTGCATGGAGATTCTTCTTAAGGTGTAGGGGTCCACTAAAAGAGATTTTTGAAAAATTCTTCTTAGATTTATTTAAATTAAATTTTTAAGCTGTTTTAGTGACTTTTTTAAAGTTTGCATTTAAAATAATAATCTGAGGGTTATAAAATTTATATCACGAGAAAGATCATAAAAATTCCTTTAAAATAAAATCTTTTTCGAATCTTTACCTTCATTTTCTGATTTTTGGTGAATTTTTAAAGATTAATTTTTAGAATTTAATTTATTAAATGCCGATCACGGGATTTCTTTTTCTGGTACTTTAAATAAATTTATCGTCACGTGCATAACAACTAAATAAACAAAAAATTTTTTTTTTCCTTGCTAATGCGGCAGACGATTGGACATTATCCAAAAAATATTAAAATACAGTAAAAGAAATGTTTTACAAACTGTACCATATTAACTGTACTATATCTTTAGTATTCTTTATATTAGATTTAATTTGAATATTTTCTTCTACATTATTTGGTCTGTAAAATTATCCTTTACGATTTTTATATAAATATATATATATATATATATATATATATATATATATATATATATATATATATATATATATCGAACTTCCCTATATCGAAATTTTCTATATATCGAAGTCTTAGCAAATCTTCATGTTCATTACATAGAAAAACTGTTTCTATATATCGAAAAAATCTCTATATATCGAAATTTTTTCACGGCATATTGGGAAATTTTATTCCACTTTAGAATGAAATCTTTTATTTTTGGCGTTTGAAACAATACGTCGTGGACTTCAATTCGTGGAAAATGAAGTTTTTAGTGGACTGAATAAATGCGAACTTTCCGCCAAAACTGGCTGGTTCAGCAAGATATTCGTTAGTTTTTTAAAAAGAATGTAATTGTGATCACTGTAACCACTGTCTGGATTATTGTTATTTTTTAAAGGTATATAGTACTCAATAAATCTTTCATATTAATTCATTTTTTAGTTATTAACTTTCATTTAATGTGATTCGCATATAAATTAGAAATGGAATTCGTATACGAAAATTAGTTTTAATTTAATGTTTTAGGAGAAATACGATAAAACTAAGATCAATTATATATATCGAAATTTCTATATATCGAATTTTTTTCCGGCATTTTGCTACTTCGATATATGGAGGTTCGACTGTATTTTACATCAATTGTATATATTGATCGTCGTATTTATCATATAATATATATATATATATATAATATTAATATATATATTTGGCATTAATTGCATACATTGATCGTTGTATTTAATTTGAATGTACTCCGTAGCGAAGTACGGGTTTTCAGCTAGTATACTATAAATATACTATACTATTAAAGCCTATTTACCTACAGCTATATCATACTAATTTAAAAGTAAATCAACTCTACTGTTAAAAAAAAAAAAAAAAAAAGTTTGAAAGTGTAAAGGATCCAAGTCGAGAAATTAGATTCTTGAGGAGTACCCAAATTAAAAAAAGATCGGGAATCAGGGTCATATAAACGGCAGCTCATTTTCGACCGCTCGCATCAACAGGTAATAACGACAACTTTTGCGCATTCTCCGATCTATTTATCGCCTAGGTCAACTCGGGGAAGAGTTAGTTCCTCTCTTTGGTCCTTTTCCAAAAAGGCCAGAGACTGCGAGCTCTCCAAGTTTCTGATGGAGGCAGACGGCGGGGAAACTCAAGAGGTCTTTAGGAAAAAAATTTGTTTCCCCTGTTTATTTTTATTTGCGTTTAAAATAAACTGGAGAGGGCACCGAATCTTCGGCTTGTGAATAGATCGCTTGTTTGCCCGTTCACACCGTGTTTACATTTTTACTACATGTCAGTTCGCTTGTCATGGTCTTTTTCAAGTGGTGTTTTTTTTTCCTTTCTAAATTCCAGGATATGCTAGTATAAATGAAGCCCGGATCTAGAATGGCTCGTGGGATCGAGGGTATGTGGCAGTCCTAGGCCAAATTAGGCTTTCAGCTACTGATCTTTTTTAATTTTAATTTTTAAAAATGTTTTAGGCCGTCTGCACACGGGGCAACTCAAAAGAGTTTTAGGTCGTCGCACACGGCGCAACTGGTTACAAACCCGTCCGACGGGTTTGTAACCAGTTGCGCCGTGTGCGTGGCTCCATTCAATTACATAGGTTACGACTCAACACGGACTGGTTTGTGATTCGAGTCAGTTATCAGTTTCTTTTGAGTTGCTCCGTGTGCAGACGGCCTAAGCTTCATAAATTTTACCAAAGGTGCATGTCATGATAGAATATATTTACAAAAATATTACATAAAATTAAATTCAGAAACTTTATTTACAAAAGATATATAACAAAAACTAGCTACATTCAATATACAACGGTCAATGTATGCAATTAATGCCAATATATATATATTTAATATATATATATATATATTATAATATATATATATATTTATAATAAATACAACGATCAATGTATGCAATTGATGTAAAAAAAACGAAAAATATATTTATAAAAAAATCGTAACGGATATTTTTACAGACAAAATAATGAAGAAGAAAATATTCAAATTAAATCTAATAGAACATACCAAAGAATATAGCGCAGTTTGAGGAACTTTTTTTTACTGTATTTTAATATTTTTTTTGGTAATGTCCAATTGTCTGCCGCATTAGCAAGAAAAAAAAAATTTTTTTTGTCTATTTCGTTGTTATGCACGTGACGCAAAATTAATTTAAGTGTCACAAAAAGAAAAGAAACCACGTCATCAGCATTTAATACATTAAATTCTGAAAATAATCTTTAAAAATTCACCAAAAATCAGAAAATGGATGTAAAGATTCGAAAAAGATTTCATTTTAAAGGATTTTTATGATCTTTCTCGTGATATAAATTTTATAACACTCGGATTATTATTTTAAATACAAACTTTAAAGAATGTTATAAAAACAGCTTAAAATTTTAATTTAAAAAAATCTAAGAATAATTTTTCAAAAATCTCTCTTAATGCAACCCTACACTATAAGAAGAATCGCCATGCAAAATTTCAGCCCTTTAGGTCCAGCGGTTTGGTCTGTGCGTTATATGTCAGTCAGTCAGTTAGTCAGTCAGTTACGGAACTGTTTGCTATATATAGATAAATTATTCGAAAATTAAACAATCAAAGTCTTAAATAATAGAATTTAAATTATATTAATAAAACAGTTTTATAATTATAATAAATGTAATAACTTTACCAAAATCATAGCCAAAAAAAAATCCTTGTAAATAACGTTTATAAGTTATGTCTATAAAATATAAGAATAATTATTGAAAATCGTAGCAAAAACAATTGTTTCTGCTTTAACCATTGTAACCAACTGGTTTAAACAGGGCATCATTACGTATAAACTCTCATGATGCCCTAAACAGAGTAAAGCGGCCTTGCAAACAGCCGCCGGGATCGTAAAGAAGCAATCCCTAAAACTCTGACTCCGTGGACGGAAACATCCATTAGCGTTCGTGCCGACACGCTCTGAACTCTGCTTGCTGAGAAACGATTGTTTGTCAGTCGGTCCAATGTTTTCCTAGCTGGTAGCAGCATATTTTTCGTGTGTTCCTGTATGATTGTTAAAATTGTGTAGTTCTGTAAATAATTGTTATGTTTTCATTAAATTAGTTAAAATGTCACCTAGAGTTTCATTTTTGTACTGCCGGGATCGACTTCACCTTTCTCCCTGAAGTCAATGGTCTGGGTTGTTATGTGACTGTTCAGGCGAATGGCCACACTATTATATTTGTACCCCCAAGACCAGTGCCTCTTGTTCCTAAGCCTAAAGCCACTCGTGGTGAATGCCAGCGATATTTGTTTTTAGAAGGAATACGACAAAGGGGGGCGTCCTACGTAGGATTATCCCTCTGCGTCTGTTGTCGCGGAAAGTTTTTCCGATTCACCCGAATCGATTACAGCTCTAACAAACGAAAATCCCTCCCTCGTATAAAGGAAATCCCCACGTAAGGGCGGTATCCCATTCTCGTAATTTTTTTCCCGGGACACAATCGTAAGCGAGACGCGACCCGCGTCAGAGGGGAAAATCCTGTAGTTGGGAAAGGTAGTTCTGATTAGGCGCGATCTTTTCGAACGTCGCGGAAAACATCCTGTGCGAACCCGGCGCGCATCACTTCAGCCTGTGGCGTGCATGCAGAATGACGTCATACTATAATTCGGCTTATCGCTAATAACATCGAAAGGAAATACAACCCGGCGAAGCTCTGATAAATATAGAGCATCCCTACAATAAATTGACTGTTCAGTGTAGACGGGAAGGTCCCGTGTAGTAGCTCGCAGTGTGATACCACTTTAAGAAAGGGTCATTTAGCGGGAGATAATTTTTGTCTTTTAGGTTAAAAATACAGGTGGTCATAAAACAACTTTGCCGATATATGGACCTCTAGCGGCTGTTCCGTTCAACCGATCGAGATGATATTTCAGGTATAGTTATTCAGAGGTATGAGCTCGGGATTCTGTGAACAGCAACAATGTGGCGCTCACGGTTACAGTTATAGGTTACAGAAACTCGAAATTTCGAAAGGCGACGCCCACTTTTCCCGTCGCAAAACACTGGCGAGTTATGCACGCTCAAAAAGCAGCTCTGCGAACGGCTTGTGATGACACCCATGTGGAAATATGTAATCCAATAAAAGTTTTCTTTTGTTGTCATCTTGTGTTGTCATCAGTGATTGGTGTCTTGCCTCTGTCATATGCAAATTTCCCCCGTGCTCCCGATCGTGTTTTTGTTGGCCGTTCGCAGAGTTGTTTTTTGTGCGTGCATAACGAGTCCGTTTTTCATGATACACGTACCGTTCCAACGCTCTCTAGGGTTTTCGCATGCCCTGAGCATTTTGCGACGGGAAAAAGGGGGCGTTGCCATTCGAACGTTTCGAGTTTCTGTACCTATAACCGTAACCGTGAGCGCCCTTGGTTGCCATTCACAGAATCCCGAGCTAATACCTCTGAATAACTATATCTGAAATCTCATTTCGATCGGGGTTGAACGGAACAGCCGCTAGAGGTCCATATATCAGCAAAGTTTTTTATGACCGCCCTGTATTTAAATTCTCATAGAACATTCGGCAGTGGTTCTTAAACAGGGTCTTTTTTTTTAATCAGGAACCACCTGTCAAAAGAATAAAAAATCTTCATGGGCTGTCTGTCTCCTATGACCAACCCTTTTAGAGGCAAAACGGATTTAATTTATGATAAACAACTTTTAATAAAAAATTACAAATAAACTTAACAACAATAACAAATTTAACGTGAAAGTAAACTTAGTAGCAAACACAAAAAGCCTATTAAAACTTTAAAATAAATGAGATTTTTGGGCTTGCACGGTTTTAACTATCTGTAATATTGCTGTGACGTTGCGACTCCGCGTGATAGAAAATGTAGTAAGGATTTTTAAGAAGAACAGGGATTTTTTTACGTTGGATTATGTTCCTCAATAACGGTCCTCCGGAGAGAAAAATTCTGCCCATTTGCATTGTGCGTGTCTCGATCCTGATAAGCTTTTTCATGTTATTATTGACTCGCGAAACATATACTATGAAAGTTGCAGAAATTTCATTTGAAGTTGTATTTCTTGTTAATTACGTTATGTAGGTGTACCCATGGTGTATGTGGTTATCACATCTGCCTAACACGCCAGAAGGTCCCAGGTGGGTACAAAGCATGATTTTTAAAAAAATTTTTAACCATCTAAATTCTGTCACAAGGAAGAGAATGATATTCTTAGGAAGTTGTTTATAAGGTTTCTAGATGTTTCATTATTTTATAGAACTACGTTTTTTTTTTCCTATTAAGGCGACAAGGGACGCTTCAAACTCGAATTCATTAGTTTTCATTTTTTACTCTACAGACAGAATGAGAATAATCAATATTATTTTTTACTCTATTGAACACCCTTAGAATGCAAAATGAAAATTTTGGTAGAATATTGTCTGTTTTTTAAAAGTTTTTTCCTTCAAAAATCTCTCACACCCTTACAATGCAAAATGAGAATTTTGGTTAGATAATTGCCTGTTTTTTAATTTTTTTTTTTCGTCAAAAAATCTGTCACACCACCCTTAGAATACAAATGAAAATTTTTGGTAGAATATTGCCGTGTGTTTTTTTTCTTCTTCAAAAATGCTATTATTTTCAAATGCTCCATGCGTATTCCATATCATTTAAGACCTTAATTTTTTAAAATATAGGTTTACTATATATACATAATAGGAATTGTGCAATGAATTTCTTTTTAAGAATTTAAAGTATTAAACAATTTTTTAAAACTATTCTACCTGTTATTTTTTCATGTTTTTGCTTGTTTTCATTTCATTTCATGGGTCTAAAATTTTAAATATATTGTGTTTTTTTAAAAAAGAGATGCACAGTTTTTATGACAAACACTTCCATTAACAATCCTGACAATTTGGAAGAATCAGAAAAAAAATGGGGGCGCATGGACTTTGAAAAAGTATAGCATTTTTGAATAATATTGAAAAGGTCTTAGATTCTTCCCCAAATACTTAATTGGTGAATTCTAAGTGACTTAATGAAGCAAAAAAGATATTAACTATACTCATGTGGTATATTGAGTAAACTACTGAAAATTAAAAAAAAAAGATTTTGAATGTCCGCTTAAGAGGACAAACGCTTTCGCCTCATTTTTGTTTTTAACGTAGGATTACTTTCCTCAATAACGGTCCTCCGGAAGAAAAAGTCCCGTCGCGAGTTGTAATTTTGGCAGCGGTGCAAACCCAGTAGGCAAGTAAACAGTTAAATAGAAAAGTACCGAAATGCTTTGGTAGTTTCGTTAGAAGAGACTACCTAATTTTTATTTCGTACTCGAAGCGTCAGAAACGGGAAAAAAACAGAGGAATTTCCAGAAATTTGAACAAAAAAAAACAAACAAAAAAATTTCGCCTCCAGTTTATAAAATCGTAATCTGCGGTCGTTTTGAAATGATGAAACCATTTATTTTTCATTTATTTGTATCACCTCTGATCTCGCGAACCACGGACCACTGGTTAAGAACCTTTTTCTAGCATAGGGGTGGGCAAGTTGCGGCCCGCTAACAGATTTTTTTGTGGCCTGCAATGACAGCCAGAAAAACTGCCAATATGCTATTTAATTATATTATTTGATTTTTATGATGCAATTTATCCCTTTTCTGAATTCAAAGTAACTAATAATGCAATAATTTAAAAGGTGCTAACCTCTGCTTCTACAAGCGGTTCCTGTTTTAGTACATACTAATAATTTCGCAATTTGATTTTCAACTGTTTTCTCAGTGCACAGATTGTAACGTTCACCGTCAATTAATACGCGAGAAGCATTTAAAATGTACAGCCTTTACCGTCAAATTGAAAAATGCAAACTTATTTACCCTTTTAATTACACTTAGAATAAGTCCAAGACCACTTTCTGTCAACTATCAGTCGAACTGCCTCCGATTATCAACCTGAGCAGCTTTATTTGCCCACACCGGGGTCGCCCTCCGAAAAAAACGAGAAAACACCGAACAGGGTTGTGTTCAATGGTGCATACAGATTGGTACAGAGTTCTCTGCCTGCTAAGATCCCCGATCTCCCTGTCATCACATTAGTCCACGGTAACATTAGACACGGTATTTAGAACCACCCCCATTCCAATGAACACGTGTCCTTCCAGATATTCCCCATTTAGAACCCCCCCATTCAAGCCGCCAAGTCTTTCGGTTTCTTGATCTAGTGTCCCCCCCCCCCACTGTCACCATTTGACCCCCGGACCTCGGTTCTCCTTGATGCTATGCATACGGACCGCCAGAGGAGGAGATCAGCGCATATACAGAGTACAGAAAGACATTAATCACTGGCAGAGATGTAGAATTCAGCAGTGGAAATTCTACGTTGATTAATCTTTAAAAACATGTTTGATCATGACGGGCTTAAAAGCAATATAGTAACTGCAGATATATATATGTACTAGTGTAACAATGTGTAACAATGTTCTTTAATGTTATTTTATTATTCTTTGATATTTCTTTGTGTTAAGAACCTAAATTCTTTTTATGTAAAGGAATCTGATTTCATCCTGATTTGAGGGTAAAGGGCTAGGTATTATGTAGACCTTACAGTGTATTTCGATGCCTTCAGATGGCGTCGTTTTTGTGTCCTGGGTAGCGTCTTCCAGGAATTTTTGCTGTTCCAAGAACTTTTGGGGTGTCTGGGGGTTCATGCCTTTTTAATCGCTACTGCCCTACCCCTTGTTTTCAAAAATCGTTTAGTCGTAGGATTAAGGGATTAGCGTTCTGGCAATCCAGAACGCCGAAACTGAAGATTTGCTGTAGCTCCCTCTGTGGGCGATAGCGGAAACTACAGGAATAAAAACGGGATGCACGACTGCTCCGGGGACGCGGGAGAGCAACATTTTTTTAATCCACACGCCCGAACCATAACCTGGCGGATGCTGATGAACGAGAGCTATAGACTCCTGCTAGCCCGATGAAAGGACCTGCCGAAGAAAGTTGAACGTGCTGAAGAAAGAGTCGTTCCAAATCCCATCTTCCAGACCACTGTTTCCTCTTCAAAAATATATAAAGAAAGAGCAAACGTCAGGCCAGGGTTTTCCCCGGCAACAAGCGATGATATCAAGCTCCCCTCGAAGATGCGGTGGTGTTCGATGAACCCCGGGGATCCACTTTCAAGCCCACACGGAGGATCTTCTGCGCCATTCCCCACTAAGCCCCCAACTTTGAGAAGACGCTCTGAAACAGTTAAGCCTCCTCTTGTCATTTCATTACCTAGATCTTTATTTTTTTTTAATCAACTCTCAAATGAGGCATCAGGAGATCAGATTCCATAGAGATGTTTTTCATTAGCATAAATAATTTACCTAGGGTTAAACTTATAAATCATTATTGACTTTTTATAATTATTTGTTTAGTTATTTCGTTTGTGCGCTTTGAGAACTTGCTTTATTTCATTTTTATTATTTGTCTTGTTATTTTGATCATGCGTTTTGAGAATTTGCTCTCTTCAGAGCTGTGGAATCTGACAGTAATTTCCTAAATGTTGTATAATATGTGTAAAAACCTTATTATAACTAAATATTGATGGGCCCATTTAAACAAATGCTCCTGTGAAATTATTTCACACAGCCAAGATGCATGCATGACCAAACCATTTCTTGGAACAGTATGGGAAGTGTGAGTACATTTTATATTATTTATAATGAGTGTTGACGGCATCATAAGTGGTGACCAATATCGGAATTAGAACCTGGTAACACAATGCTTTGTTTTCATTTAATTATTTGGTCAGTCCCACTGAACTTCCGGGCAACACTACACAGATGCAGAGAACTCTGTACCAATCTGTATGCGCTAAAACACGTCTCTGCCTGTCTACTCTCTCTGAAGGTCAGTTCGACACCCTCACTCCCACTCTGAACACGTGTTGGACGCAGGTGTGTCCAAGGGGTCGCAAGCCCCCCCTCTAATTGGTGGTTTGAAGACAGCAGAAGGATCTGGTGACGTTTCAAGCCATTTATTTTCGTCTCACAATGCAGGGTGTCCGGGCTAAAAGTATCCAAAAGTTATGGCTTATTTTTATGGAACTACCCATTAGAATTTAAAAAAATATATCTAAATAGAAGAACATCTCACCAGATTTTATATCAAACATAGATTTCGATCATAGTATCATAGATTCGATGTGTCCACCTTTGTAGCACGACGGACGTCTAAATGGTAATCCAGTTCTCTCCAAGTGTTTCGTAGCATATCAGGAGTTATTACACGAATTGCTTGAAAGATACGCTTCTTCAACCATCCTCAGTTCAATTTTTTTGTTTATCACAACATATTTAATGAATCCCCAAGCCAAAAAGTCTAATAACTCCTGATATGCTACGGAACACTTGGAGAGAACTGGAATTACCATTTAGACGTCAGTCGTGCTACAAAAGGTGCACACATCGAATCTATGATACTATGATCGAAATCTATCGTTTGATATTAAAACTTGGTGAGATGTTCTTTCTATTTAGATATATTTTTTAAAATTCTAATGGGTAGTTCCGTAAAAATAAGTCATGACTTTTGGATACTTTTAGCCCGGACACCCTGTATTTATCTACATTATACGACTGAAATGTACCTTCGGCTGTCGTCAATTTTCTGTCCTTCATGATTGCACCTTTTCAATTCTCCCGCCACTTTACACAGCAGCTGAAAGTTTTCGCTCCACCTGAATCGAATACCCTTCCTAAGAACGAAATCCCGCCCTCGAAAAAAGGAAATCCCCTCAAAGAGGTGACTGATACTTGTTGAGCCTAAAGGGAGATTTCCTGTATAGAATCCCCTCGCTTTCTAATCTGTCTGTATTGATTATTTGGACCGCACACAATTTTTCAATAAACTAAACTAATATTTTTCATTAAGGGTTCTGGGTAGTAGCCCTAATGAATAAGCCGATAGGCGAGGCGCGGAGCGGCAGACACGACAGTAATAGAGGAAAGACAATTTTATCCGCTATTTTATTTATTTTAAAAAATTTAGTCTTCCAAAGGAAATTATGTACGTTTAAAACACAGTATGACCCATTTCCCCCGAATAATCCACGTTTACTTTCAAACAGGGCAGCCCACAAGGGAGGGGGGCAACTGGGCATTTTGTCCAGGCTCCCAACTGCTGAGAGGGGCCCCAAAATTTTTTCAAATTTATTTATACATTTCCTCGAAAGAAAATTCTGAAATTGTACCGTAATGTCAGATTCAAAATAATCTCCTGAAAAAAAGGACCCCCCCCCCAAAAAAAAAAAAAAAAAAAAAAAAATCAAAAAAAAAAATCATTCGATTAATCATATTTCTTGGGGCCCCCCAACAGAAGTTTTGCCCCAGGCCCCGTAAAGTCTCTGGGTCTTTCAAAGAAATGAAAAGATAGCCGAGTAAAAAATTTCTTTGTCTGTTAAGGAGCACAATTTTTAAGTCGACCACCAGTGGTACCATTATTAGGCTAACTTTAAGCTGAGCGAATCTAATAGGGCTACTACACAAAACCGTGATATCTCGCAGCGGGGAAATTTTGTAGGTTTCCCATCCTTTGACATCTGCGAGTGTTTGCGGACTAGCAGAAGACACGGATATCTCCTCGTAATAATAATAACCATACGCGCAATCTACACTAAATACTACTTTCACCGCAGAAAGATATCCGATGTTTTCTCCAGATAAAATAAGTCGACGTGCAGTTAGTTAAGGTTGTTGCCTGGAAACAGACCTTCCACCCAAACACACATCACGGCACATTTCTTTTGTTATTGGGCAAATAGAAACGCCCGCAAAAGGGACCCTAAAAACTGTGTCGCCATTTCATCATTCCGCTTATGTTCCGAGTGTAGAGTAATAGTAAAAGTAAACGCACTCGTAGCGTAGCACGAAAGAGAGCTATTTGGACGGGTGCCAGCTGCTTCCACGGACAGAACGAATGGAACGTAAACTCTTAAAATTTGCGGGAATGTATTGAGCACGCGTTTCGATTGTTTGCGTCCCAGTAAATTTCTTAATTGTGTGCAGTGGAACACCGCAGGTAAATAAACTGTCCATTATGGCGCCGATGAACGATTTTTTAAAATGAAATAAAGGTCCATTTGAATCACATGCTATTCATAAATTACAGTGAATTTAAGCTGACGTCAACAGTGCACCGAGTTCACGGGTTATTTTGAGGATTTAATTAAACATTCTCTGCAGATAATGCTTCCGAGGACAATGTTTTCGGTTACTCAAAATGCAGCGTTTATTGTTACCTACTCTCCGAAAATAGAAAACTTTTTTCGTGATCTAAAGATTCCTCTTTCAACTTCCGAAAACGAAATTTTAAATAAACACTTCCATAATTCGTCTAAATTTAATGATGCATTCACCATGAAACATATTTAAAAATAGATTATAGTTTGATAAAACTGTTTTAAGTGTAACCTTGTAAGAAGGATGTCGCATTGCATTTACCTGGCATTCCTTGGCGAGATTTTAACCGAAATTTGTTTTTTAATGTTTTCACTCATATAAAGAACTCCGTATTCTTATTAAGATGTTGCTGTTGTGCCGTACATTTGCTGTATCGAATCGCAGGCAAGCTCAGAATTTTACCAATGTACTAGGCCACCTTTTATTTCATTTCCACTGCGAAAAATTCCGTACTTTATTCCAGTACTGCTCCAAAGTGAAAGTTCATTATGCGTCAGCTTTATTTATCGTTTCAATCCATTCGTGTTATTCACAAGTGTAAGTACTCGTTATTCCCGTTCATTTTGAGAAGTAAATTTTCTGATTCCAACACAGAATGCTTCAGAGGACAAAATTTCCAATTATTTTGCCCTCCTTTCAAAACCATTCGAACATTTTCACGTCAATGTTTACGGCTTAGAACGACAACTCTCAGTTTGCGACGATTTTCTATAAATAATAATAAAAAAAGTTTTGCCGCAAGCAAAAGATTTCATTTTTAGCCGACGTCTGTCTGCTAAAAATGAAGAGTTGTCGTTCTAAGCCATAAACATTGACGTGAAATTATTCGAATAGCTCATTTTCACGTCAGAAATGAAATTTTGAAAAGAACCCCATATTTCATCTAAATTTAATGATGAATAATTTATGAAATATAATTTAAGCGCATTTATGAGTCGGTAGCTCATGGCCTGGTTTTAACATTTTTATTTCTGTTTCAACTGGCAACTGGGATAGGATGCAAATAGAATGTATAAATAGTGAATAGGATGCTCCTTCGATAATTCACGTACAGTGTGCTAGGAAAATACGGATAGTCGAAAAATGTCATCGTATAGCGTAACAAATGAACTGTTCAATCAACTCCTCTTTAGGTCCCGGCTATTAGGCCCACAAGGGTCGGAGGCTGACTTTTTGCCCGGTGCCACCCCACTTTCGACCGAGCACCCCCCCCACCCCCCACCCCGCAGGGGCAACATCTAATGAGCCCCCTGTCGTCCTCCTACTCCTACAAACCCCAAGGAGGGACAATCCGCTTGAACGGTGCATTGAAACTAGGGAGACAAGGTGCATTGAAACTAGGAATGTCTTCTGGCACTGTAAGTAAAATCATTCATAAAGATTTGAAGTTAAAAAAGATGTTTAAACCTAAAGTTCATCTGCTTTGGCCAAAGCATATTGCTGACAGAAAAACAAACTGTAGAAATTTATATGAAAAACACCTAGCTGCCGAAAAATGAAAATTTGTGGTAACACTCGATGGGGTATGGGTGTATTTTAGTGACTGTAGTAAAAAAAAAGATCAATTTTCTATTGCTCAACTGACGGGAATGACCGTACGAAATGGCTATGTCAGTGTACAGAAAAGTTCTCAAAGGAGTTCAGGATTCATAGTAGCAGGATTTTGTTACAACGACAAATTAAAAAAAAAAAATAGACTCAAGTAAAGCCAAAATTAATTCACTCTACTATCAGCAGAATATTTTAGAACCAATTTTTGAAGAAGAAATTCCAGCCTTATATGGAAAGGACATTGATAAAGTTGAGCTTCTTATGGACAAAGCCTCTAGTCACACGTCTAAATCAACTGCCGCTTGTTTAGCAAATAAAGAAACAGGAATAAAATGTATCCCATTTAATGAAATACCTGTAAAATTACCTGACGCTTCTCCAATGGACTTTTGCAATTTCGGTTTTTTAACACGAGCCTTACCAAAACGGCATCTAAGAATACTGAACGGACTTTGGAAAACGGTCCAAGATGTCATGACAGTACTAAGCAAAAATTTACTTCCCTGGAAAATTCGAGCCAGAGCTATTGGGGCCCTTTACACGTACGCTCTTTCGCGAGTGCTTGGAGCGTACGGGATTGCGCGCGGGAATACTTGCAGTACGCTCCAAAGCAGCTTTCCATTCCTCTCCGACACCTTCACACGGGCACTCAATCGCGGGGGGGTTGTGGTTTCACGCGGGAAAGAGCGTACGTGTAAAGGGCGCTATTGTCAAGAACCATGGCTATCAGATAGAAGCAAATCACCGCATAAAATATGGCATTTATACATAAAACTTAACTATCAAAATTGTTTCCATAAAGTGCGAACGACCTTCTGTATATGTGTGTGTGCGCCCATACCCGGTGTGGACACGAGAACATTCAGTGGCGCTCGTCGAATTCAGTGCCGAACCCCCTTCAGTGCCGAATCCGGACGCGGGATGCCTTTAAGTCGGTTCAGTTGTAATGACGATGAGGAAACTTATATTTGATATTCAGTTTTTCTTTCGTGCTAAAAAGGCTGTTATATTCTCCTTTGTTTATTGTGCCACGATCAGATAATCTATATAGTATATAAAAACAGTTCCGTAACTGACCTCACTGACTGACTCACTGACATACAACGCACAGACCAAACCTCTGGACCTAAAGGGCTGAATTTTGCACGGCGATTCTTCATATGGTGTACGGGTGCACTAGAGAGATTTTTGAAAAAATTCTTCTTATATTTTTTTAAATTAATTTTTAAGCTGTTGTTAAACTTTTTTACGTTTGCATTAAATAATACATTGAGGGTTATAAAATTTATATCACGAGAAAGATCATAAAAATTCCTTTAACAATGAAATCTTTTCGAACCTTTACCTCGATTTTCTGATTTTGGTGAATTTTTTAAACATTAATTTTTAGAATTCAATTTATTAAATGCTGATCACGTGATTTCTTTTTCTGGGTACTTTAAATAAATTTATCGTCACGTGCATAACAACTAAATAGACCAAAAAAATATTTTTTTTCTTTCTAATGTAGCAGACGATTGGATATTATCCAAAAAAATAATATATCCCTTACGATTTTATAAATAATATATATATATACAGTGGAATCTCGATCTATCGTTTTTTTCCAGGGACCGATTGAAATGAACGATAAATCCGGGAAACGATCGATGCGGAAACAATACAAAGCAATATGATCGTTGGGACTGGATAAAATGAACGACACATACGGAAAACGATGGATCCGAAAACGATCGATCGAGATTCACTGTATAGAGATTTTTCTACACCAATAGTATACACTGATGGTCGCATTATTATAAATATATATATTTATTTTTTTTTGGCATAATTGCAGACATTGACCCGTCGTATTTAATTTGAATGTACTCCGTAGCGAAGCGCGGGTTTTCAGCTAGTTCCTTCTAAAGTGATAGTGGCTCATAAGCAAACCACAATATGCTCGTCAGCCATTACCACAATTTCCGTTTTAACCTTTTTTTTAAAAAAAATTTCTGATTGAAGATAGGCCGTAATATAGACAATCAGCTCGCGGTTAATTGAAGTGCAGCTCGCCGCCGCACGAATTTTTCTCTTTCGGTCGCACCGAACAACTTGCATACTCAGAACTTTAGTATTTATTGTACTGATTATTTTTCTTTTCGTAAGATAAATAATAAATGTAATCACAACCGCAGAAATCTTATCTCGACAAATATTCCGTGAGCACAGGGCCGTAGTCATCCATAGGAGGCAGGGGATGTGGGCTTTTCATTATTTGGGGTAGGCTGAAAAATAGCTGCATGATAAACCGAGCCAATAAACCATTAGAAGACAAACAGGAGGAAATAACCAACGAGTATGATAAAAGAGTTGTTTTTACTGCACCACAAAAGGAATAAATGATCTCCTTTAAGAATTGTAAAAGCAGTTTCAGAGCCAAAGAAAGCTAATACTGTTCAGTTGCAAATTTCAAGTTTCCTTTTATACATAAACAAAGACTTCCCGATCTTATATATAACACAAATAACGCCCACTATTATTAATTGTTCTAAATCTGCGTATTCTAAATTATCCTGTTATCGTTTCAATAAAGTACAGTCCCTCTTTCAAAATTGTGATCTAGAAATAACAAATTTACTAACTAGTTTGTCCCTTAATGTACGTGCTGACAGTCAGGCCGCCTATGATTCAGGATGATTCAGAAAACCACGCGCCTAGCATGTTCGGAATCTTGAGTTATGGCTAACATGGTTAAGTCAGGTGTTCGGGTAAACCAATTAGAAAAATTTTAGACCCCTACTGCTCCCCCATGGTATAAAAACGGTGAGCAGCGATTTTTGGCCCTTCCTTGCCTTTGCTCGCTTGCTATTCTGGCTACCCTACCTCGCATTTTCTTTCGTTCTTCTGATTTTGTCCGCGTCCTGACTCTGCTGCGGTTCTGTTAGCGCGTTCACATCCATGCTCTCCCTCAGAATTCTGCGGGGGAAACCAGTGATTTATGGGCAGCGGCCTGCAGAGCAGTCCTGCACTGATCTTGTGTCGAAGCGGTCTTTGTCGCAGAGCATCAAAGAAAGAAGGACCTTGGGGGCGGGAATGGGGGATGAGAGTGAAATGAACCCTACCCAAAGACGCTCCGACACAAGATCAGTGCAGGACTGCTCTGCAGGCCGCTGCCCCTAAATCACTGGTTCCCCGCAGAATTTGGAGGAGAGCATTGGATGTGAACGCGCTATCAGAATGTGACGTTCTGTCTTTTCACTGTCCCGGCAGCCAGCCCGGTGGCTGTTTTACCACTTTGTGTTCCTCTGCAAATCTTTCTATCGTCCTTGTGTGCCGTGTATCGTCGTCGATATTGCTGAATAAACAAGGTACATCTCATCAGTGTTGTGTGGTCCCCTCAACGCCTCTCCTGGAATAGTATTCTCTCGTACCCTCGGCTCGTCTACACTGTCGTGTATCATCTCCTATACACAGTTAAAGTTTATCGTGCGTGTAAGTCATTATCATTACACACACACACACACACCACACATATATATATATATATATATATTTAATATATATGAATAATAACGCCCCCATCCATTACTTATTGCTATCTTAACTCGTATTCTAATCTCTTCCTGTCCCTAAAGCACAGCCCCTATTTCAAATTATGACCCGGAATAAACGAGCAAACTAACTAGTTTGTCCCTTAAAATGCCACGCGCGAACCATTAAAGTTATTTTTATACATGATTCAGAAGCGCTTGCCCCGATCGCCTCTCGAAAGATCAGGAGGCTTTGGCTCATATACCACATGGTTGGAGTCAGATGTCCAATTCTAGCCAATGAAAATAATTCTAAACGGCCAGCGCCCTCATACTATATAAGTCCTGCGAAGGATTTTCCCGGGCTTTTCATGTCTGCTCCGTGCCTTGCTCTCTGTAATTGGCCCTTGCTTTGCTGTCCGCGTCCCTTTTCAGCCACTGCCCGTCCAATGTAGAAATCTGTATACTCAAGCTCTGGCAGGTTCCGGTGCCGTTATGTTTAATACAGGCCACTTTATCCAACTTTATATCTCTGTATCTACTTGCCTCGTGAAGTGATGATGTCTGCCTTCTTGAAAAATACTACATGGTATAAAGTGAATCCAAAGATTCTCTTCCATCATGTGTTTCCCAAACTCGAGTGTTTCCACCGCCACGTCTACAAAAGGTTTATTCGCCATGACAACCATTAACAGCGATGTCTGTAGTATTCGGACATCCCCTGTACCGTGCCACCTCGTGTTACTACACGCACACACACACACACACACACACATATATATATATATATATATATTATATATATATATAATATATATATATATACAGGTAACCCTCCTATAACACGCTAGTTAGGCTCCTAGAAAATGCCGTGTTTATAGGAGACCCAGAGATAGTTAAAAAAAGGGGGATTACGTTCTGAAAACTTATTAAAAACAAACCTTTTTTTAAAAAATTCCATATAGGCAACTTAATTTTTGTTAAAAATATAAATGTATGTATAAAACAAAACGAAAAGAAACAAAAAAATGTTTATTTTCATTTTAATGCGACCTAATTTAATAAATTTCATCCTTATTCCACTGCTCAATACAATCAAACGAGAACATTTTTCGATTAACGATATCACCTTCACTTTCAGAACTTTTTTTCTTCATTTAGATTTCTTGCACATTCTATCCTCTTTAAAAAAATCTGCACATTTGGTTTATTTGCTGGTCTTAGAAGGTCATTGTAGATTCACGGTATGGAGATAGACAATTTTGCAGCTCCCTTTTGAATTTTCGGCTTTTTTCAGCGGAAGGGTCTGCATTCAGGAAAAATGGTTCAAATTTTCAGCTAAGCTTAGGCCTTCTTATAATTTTAAGAAGTTATAAATGAATAATTTTAATTCGCTTAACATTTTCATGTAAAGTCACTATTGATCATTATTCTTTTCCGTCATTATTTTTAAGGTAATTTAGTTTTTTAAATGTGTTAAACCAAAATTATGTTATCTCGTGCATAGAAGTACAGTGTTGTACAAAGGTTTTTTTCCAATTTTTTTTATCGTGTTAGAGCGAAACCGTGTTACAGGTTGCAGTTGTTATCGAGGATTCCCGCAATTTATCTTATCGTGTTAGAGCGAAACCGTGTTGTAAGATGCCGTGCTGTAGGACGGCTACCTGTATATCGAATTAATGAAGAATACAAAACGAATCATATTAAAGAACTTTGAAGGTGGGAAACAAATTTCTCATCTTAAGAAGTGACTTTATTACTTGTATCAAGTTTATAACGAACTTGTAAGAAACAGAAGTCAACTGCAACAAGTGAAGTCATAGGATGGGTCCGGGACGGCATAGTGGTTAGCGCCTCCGGTATCGTGTACTGAGGATGCTCGGTTCGAGACCCGATAAGCGCTGTTAAATGTTTTCGTATCTATAGGCACGCTGAATCTATATGTCGGAAACGTTGAATCTAAGGTCGGTGTCTAGGTATAGTAAAAGGCTATGCGCTACTCGATGAAACACCCTACAACGCCATCTATCGGCAAATTTTGGAATTAGCGTTTTTATCTCAAAACGGTACGAGATACGGGAAAAAAAGTCAATTACAAAGTTGTTCAGCATCATCGATTTAGTAAGAAATGAGATGGCATTATGACTCCCGCTTCGGATTTCGTAGTAGACAGACTAGGTTATTTCAATTCTCTATAATAAATTTTAATTATTTGTTCTTTGCTATGGTTGTTAATTACTGTACGACTGCTGAGTAACTCAACCCCACGCCCCCACGTATGCTATACAACATTCATGATATTTTTAGTCAATTTCTTCTAGCTTTAAAATCCAGTTATTTAAAAATCCATGTTTTATTGATATTAATTACAAAAATATCTTTATATGAAACCAAAACAAATGTCGCACATCTAAACCCGTAACATCCTTTGCAATATAAAAATTACTTTAAACGGAATTCGAATGAAAAATCAACCCGAACTGAAAGCAAAATCCCATCGGAATTCGTAACAAAACCAATCATTTAGTAACAATTTCTCATGGTGCATATCTGTGACGGTTAAAAAGACCGCAGAAGTTTATATAACGATCACCATGACAAAACACGAGTAAACCCATGGCAAGTGATACTTCTTCGGAGATATCGGATTGAGACAATATCGTCACATGGGTTTTAACGTTTACAACGTTTCAAATAGCTGAAGGTCACAATGCGCAAATATCCGTTTTACATTCGTGCAAGTCTGTCTTAGCAGTATCAAAATGTCCCTGTCTAGATTTCCAAACAGATCTACTGAGCAGAGTGCAAGATTGCAAACAGGATGCACGAAACCGTCTAATCATATTGACCTCGAGGTTCAGTGGTCTAGGGGTATGATTCTCGCTTAGGGTTGCGAGAGGTCCCGGGTTCAAATCCCGGCTGAACCCGCGTCATCTTTTGTTGTTTTTTAATAATTACAAGAATGATGTAATAAACTTTACAAAAATTTATTTTATTTATTATTACTAGAGGATGTTCTAGTAGAGTTTGAAAATTCCACCCCACGAAAAAGACAAAACACGTGTTTGTGGACATTCTTTGTCTCTGATTCTTTTTTATGCAGGTAACCGTCCTATAACATGGTAGCTAGGTTCTAGAAAATGCTGTGTTTATATGAGAACCAGAGACAATTCAAAGAAGGGGGCGGGGTGTTATGTTCCGAAAACTTATTCAAAACAAAATTTTTTTAACAAAAATTCCATAAAAGCAACTAATTTTTATTAAAATATAAATGTATGTTAACACAAAACGAAAAGAAACAAGAAAAAAATTATTTCATTTAATGCGACCTTAATTTATTAAATTTCTTCCTCATCACTACTCAGTACAATCAAACGAGAAAGTTTTTTCGATTGAACGATACCACCTTCACTTTCAGAACTTTTTTCTTCATTTAGGATTTCTTGCACATTCTATCCTCTTTAAAAAAATCTGCAATTTTGGTTTTATTTGCTGTTTCTTAGAAGGTCATTGTAGATTCCACGGTATGGAGATAGACAATTTTTGCAGCTCCCTTTTGAATTTTCGGCTTTTTCAGCGGAAGGGTCTGCATTCCAGGAAAAATGGTTCAAAATTTTCAGTTAAGCTTAGGCCTTCTTATAATTTTATAGAGTTATAAATGAATAAATTGTAATTCGCTTAACATTTTCATGTAAAGCCACTATTGCATCATTATTCTTTTCCGTCATTATTTAAGATAATTTAGTTTTTAAATGTGTTAAACAAAATTAAGTTATCTAGTTGCATAGAAGTACAGTGTGTACAAAGGTTTTCCCAATTTTTTTATCGTGTTAGAGCGAAACCGTGTACACGTTGCAGTGTATACGAAGGTTCCCGCAATTTATCCTATCGTGTTAGAGCAAAAACCGTGTTGTAAGATGCCGTGCTCTAGGAGGGCTACCTGTATATCGAATTAATGAAGAATACAAAAACGAATCATATTAAAGAAATTTGGAAGCTGGAAATAAAATTCCTCATCTTAAGAAGTGACTTTTATTACCTTGTATCAAGTTATAAACGAACTTGTAGAAACAGAAGTCAACTGCAACAAGTGAAGTCATAGGATGGGTCCGGGACGACATAGTGGTTAGCGCCTCGGGTATCGGTACTGAGGGATCGCTCGGTTCGAGACCCGATAAGCGCTGTTAAATATTTTCGTATCTATGGCCGTATGCACACGGAGCAACTGAAAAGAAACTGATAACTGACTGAAATCACAAATCAGTCCGTGATGAGTCGTAACCCTATGTAATTGAATGGAACCACGCACACGGCGTAACTGGTTACAAACCCGTCGACCGGGTTTGTAACCATTCAATTACATAGGTTACGACTCATCGTTACTCATAGTTACGACTGATTTGTGATTTCAGTCAGTTATCAGTTTCCTTTCAGTTGCTCCGTGTGCAGACGGCCTATGGGCACGTTGAATCTATAGATCGGAAACTTTCTCTGTAGAGTTTGTAGGGTACGAGCGCTAGATGTCGCCTCCGACATCTAGCGCTCGTTTTAAATGCAATCTCCGAGGTTGCTCGGTTTAAATTGTGATGGCAGCCGGAATAGGCTGCCATCACAATATTCCACCGGCAGGGATTCAACCCTGGATGGCCTAAGTTGTTGTGTCGGGGCCCTGTCTGGTGCAGTGAATCATTGGAAGTGAAGTCACAGAATGATACAATTTTAGCAGTAACTGAGAAATTTCAAATCTCTCAATGACGGCGAGCCCGGAAAAATTTCTGCATTGATATTAGTAGTTGGGCATTAATTCAGGAATGTAGACAGTGTAGAGTAATAATAATTGCAAGATTAAAAAGAACTTTTTATATACCATGTTTTTAAATTTACTGTTGAATCATATAAACTTAACAATTCTATGTATTAATAAATACTTAAAAAAAATGTTTTTGTTGAATTATCCCATCAACTTGAAAGAAAATGAAGTTAATTGAAAGTTAACTTGCGTTTAACTTTTCGTTCCCGTTCCGGCCGATAGATGACTGCACCTGTCTACAAATCAAAATTAACTGAAAATAACTGAATATTAATTTATTCTGCTTAAAGATGGCTAAAAGTATTAAAATAGGCATTGTCATCTTGTTCTGAGCTATTCTTAATGTTTCAATGTCTAGCTAGTACGGGAAGTTAGTTAAAAATCGATTGCAAGATTTGTAAGGGACAACACAGAAACAACAAAAAGCAAGTTATAAAAACATGGTAAAAAATGAGGAAGTCTAACTAAAGCTGCATTTTTCAATTCCGAGATTTTTCAGACGTCCTTTCCGCTTAAAAAAGGAAATGTTAAAAAAAAAACTCTTTGGAACTACACTTTCCATTCGCAGATGGTCGTTATCCAGTATGAAAAAATTTACGGCGAGAATGATTGTTTGTGTATGTCTGGCTGGGTGTAAGCCCTATGGACTCACTTAGTGTTAACCTATGGAGAAAAAGTTTTCTAATGGATGTGTACTTATATTGAAAGATTTTTCACGTAGAATGAGTTCCTCCATAAACGGTCCTCCGGAAAGGAAATTTAAAACACTAAAGCCGTCCGTCTGTACCTCGCGAGTTATAATATTGGCAGCGTGCCAAATCCAGTCTGTATCGCTTGGACAACAGTAAACAGTTAAACAGAAAAGTACTAAAATGCTTCACAATTTTGACTGACTGACACACACACACATATATATACATAATACATGCATACATATACATACAAAAGAGGTAAGCAACGATAGTATTCCTACGTAAATAACCCGCGGTAGTTTCGTTAGAAGAGACTACCTGAATTTTTTTTATTTTATTTTAACCCGTAGGACAGAAGGAATTTTTTACTCTGCTGTCTTTTTAGTCCACCGTAGGAAATTGTTCGCGTAAAACGCAGTATTGTAGCGGCATGTAGAACCTCGTGGAACAATCCCTAGCAGCAGAGGAATCAAAGAAACATCTGTCGAGCTTAATAAATGATCAGTATGTTCCCTATCCAATTTTAACATTCTTTTGTCTGTGGTCTTAAGCCCGCGCGTCTCGTCTTTCCCGAAAGCTTGGGTAAGTCTGTGTGTTAAAAATCATCGATAACCCTTGTGTATTCATAAAACTATCTTTTGGTGGCCTTTATTCACAGATTTTGACACTATAGAAGCAATAAGTTTTCACATAACGACCCACTGGGTCGCTCCCACGACGCGGCTATCGGCGAAAGCTAATCCCATACTCCTATCTCGAAAACAGGCGTTATTCTGAGAAGACCCCCGGCGGTCGCAACTAAAGAATTTTCAAAGGATATATATTGAAGACTGTTTCGTGGGAGTCCACTGAACATCCGGACTGGAGCAGCATACGAACTCTTGCCTCCTGAAAGACTAAACTAGTTGATAGCAGAAGCCGCTTTTAGGATCTATTCTACCAGGCGTCTCGTTCAGCTGTAAACTGTTCAATTCAACATCCAACCTGTTAAGTTTGTTTGTGTTGTGTCTGCGATTAGAAACACTTTCCTCAGAAGAGGGGGTGCCATTGCCTCAAGTGAGGTTGGACTTCGATACGCCACCCCCAGTTCTGTGTACATATGAATACAAGGAAAATAGACACATAAATCACACAATCACAAAAGAATTTTTATTGACAACACGATGACACCGGCGATGGAAGATAAAATTCAGTTTCCCTTTCTAGACGGGGGCTCCTTTTGGGGGCGGAAGACTGACGAGTTCCCAGAATACAACCAAGCCTTGTGGGGGAATAAAACCCGCGCCCCCCAGCGTGGCAGGCTGATACTTAGCTACTGGGAGACCAACCTGTTAAGTTTTGTTCCAAATTAAAGTTGTTAAGTTTCAGTAAATTCTGGCCTGTTATTGTCATCTTTCAACCACTCGGACATTGTTTACTATTTGCCACGAAATCCTTCACAACGCCTCAGACGCGCTAGCCAAGTTGTTACAGTATTTTTCCCCGCGAGTAATTCAAACTCAAAAATATTTTCTTCGTTTCTTTTAAAGAATGAAAGAACTACCACAGTAAACATTTCTTTTTTTATACGATTAACCCTCAGCGGGTTCGCCAGTTTTTTTTTAACACCAGCAGGGTGCGCGTGGCAAAAGGTGCAACGTCTCTTTCAACCTTGATTATACCTTTTGTAAGAAACTTTTTATTTTGAAATTGAAAATAATAATTCTGCGTTTTATGACGAGATATAAAATGTCGATAATATTGAGATATATTTATAATGAAAGGCCGAAGAATGCAGATACAAAAGCCTTATTTCGAAACTGTCCGGTTTGTTGGACCTAAGGACAACTCGGGAATGGATTCCTATTACGTCCATGAACCTAAGAAAAGGAAAGAGATTTTTCATATTCGTGATATGCGGGGTACCGTGTAATAGCTGCAAATTTGATCGACTACATCGACTCCTTTTGCCGTATTGTAATCCAGTATAATCGCTGGTTTACCACGGTTAAATCACGACTAACAGTGAATGGAAAGGAATACAAGGGTCGGGAATCATACCTGCATTAGAAAGGGTGTAGCTATAAATAGAAACTGCTTAGAACATTCATACCTTACATGTAAAAACGAACCATTCAAAATAAGAAAATGTTGTCCTTTGTACAAGGGCCGCGCCCTCTGAAGGGTTAATTTTTACCATGTTTTTATTAACTTGCTTTCTTGTTTGTGTGTGTGTTTGTTTGTCCAGTACAAATCTGCAATCGATTTTTAAACTAACTTCCCGACTAGCTAGACATTCGAACTTTTAGAATAGCTCAGAACACGATGACAATGCATTTTTTTAAATACTTTTAGCCATCTTTAGGCAGATTTTACCATGTTTTTATTATTTTCAGTTAATTTTGTTTTGCAGACTGTTGCAGCCATCTGTCGGCCGGAACGGGAACGAAAAGTTAAACGCAAGTTAACTTCCAACTTAACTTCATTTTCTTTCAAGTTGAGGGATAATTCATCAAAAAAATTTTAAAAAAGTACAGTAACCACCGCTTATAGTGATCAGTGGTTATAAGAATCAACAGTTTACAAGAATCAATATCGCGAAAACAAAAACAAATGTATTATTTCCATGTTAAAATTTTTCGCTTTAAAGAATCAATCCACCGGTTTTTAAGAATCAGTTTACACTCTTCGCTTTCCTTTCATTTTTCCAAAAAAAGCCACTTAAACCTTCAAAAGGCACGAATTTCTTTCTTTTTTTTTATAGAAGATTGATAAGATTGGTGGAATATAGTCGTAAAATTCATCCCTTTCTTTGTCAGACATAACATAATAGTTCCCCTTAAACGCTTTAGCACGACACTTTCCAATTAACTTGACCCAGGGGCATCTTTACCCGTCCGGGTCCGATTTCACTTTCTAAACTGACAAACAAAAATAGGGACTCTTTTTTCCCACCTCCCACATCCTGGTCGCGGCTTCCTGGACCCTGAAACACCACAAATCTTCGGCGAAGTGTCCACTATCATTAGGCAAACGTGACATTAGTAGATTCAGCATGTTATCAAATCGTGAAACGTAAGCTAGAAGGTGAATCTTCGTCTGAGACTAATTAGTATTGAAAGAAGTGAAAACAGCCCTCCTGAAAACTTCATTACGTCAACTACCATAGAAACTTTTTCTTGCTCCCTTCTTGTAGTTGAAATGTTAAAACTGTTAAGCAGGTATGTTGTAACAAATATTGGATTTTTTTCTTCTCGTACTATAATCATGTGTATCTACTTATAGGTCTAGAAATGAAGTTGTATTTTAAAATTATAAAAATAATTTTAATAAAAGATAATTAACGTAAATTAAAGAGTATTTATGGTAAATTATCTAATATATGTATATATAGGTGTGTGTGTGGTGTCTGTCCAAAACCTAAATTTCGGCTATAAGAATCAACCGCTTATAAGAATCAAAAACAGTAATAACAAACGTGATTCTTATAAGCGGAAATCACTGTAATAATAGAATTGTCAAGTTTATATGATTCAACAGAAAATTTAAAAACATGGTACATTAAAAAGTTCTTTTTTATCTTCTAATTGTTTTTTTTTTAAATTTAAATCTGAGTCGACAATCATTAGAAACATTTTCTCCATAGGTTTAAACTGAGCCGAGCGAGTCCAATCCAGCAGCCTTCAACAAGAACTTTTTAATGGGAAAAGAGTGAATAAATGTAATAAGAAATCAATAATTTATTTCATTCGTGCAATTCATATTTTGAATCATCCCGGGGGCACTCGAGACTGAGGAAGGAGCTCTGGCCCACAGCGCTCGAGAGAGATGAGGTTCCTTAAAATTGAGTCACAATACTCCCAATTCCGCAGACAGTTAAAATATAGGGACATTCCTCATATCTGACAGCATTTTTCTCCTGCTTGTATGGGCATCTACTATATCATGCTGAAGGTCGTATAAAGGTAAAAGACCGATGGCTTCATCAGCGCGTGTAAATGTGCTGGAGAGGGTAACTTGTTCTGTTGTCTCCCGACTGGAGTCACTGTACCAAACGCTGGCTCTTCTGAAAGAAAAAAAATTAAAAACGTTTAATACACTTTAGGCTTCTGGGTAAATACCTACTGCAGACGTGCACAACTCGAAATTTCTTACCAAAAATAAACAACTGATTATTTAAAAATAAATAAATAATATAACATTCATCAATATATATAAAACAGTACCGTAACTGACTGACTGACTAACAGATACGCACAGACCAACTGCTGGACCTAAAGGGTTGAAATTTGCATGGCGATTTTTCTTATAGTGTAGGGGTGCAATCAGAAAGATTTTTGAAAAATTCTTCTTAGATTTTTTAAAATTAAATTTTGAAGCAGTTTTTGTAACATTCTTTAAAGTTTGCATATAAAATAATAATCTGAGGGTTATAAAATTTATATCACGAGAAAGATCCTAAAAATTCCTTTAAAATGAAATCTTTTTTCAAATCTTTAACCTCCATTTTCTGATTTTTGGTGAATTTTTAAACATTAATTTTTAGAATTTAATTTATTAAATGCCGATCACGTGGTTTCTTTTCTTTTTGTGATACTTTAAACTAATGTTGCGTCACGTGCATAACACCGAAATAGACAAAAGAAAACTTTTTTTTTTCTTGCTAATGCGGCAGACGATTGAACATTATCCCCAAAAATATTAAAATACAGCAAAAGAAATGTTCCTCAAACTGAACTATATTAACTGTACTATGTTTTTTAGTCTGTTCTATTAGATTTAATTTAAATGTTTTCTTCTACATTATTTTGTCTATACAAATATCCGTTACGATCTTTTTATAAATATTTTTTTTTTTTTTTTTTTTTACATTCATTGCATACATTGATCGTTGTATTTATTATATATATATATATATATATACATATTTTTGGCATTAATTGCATATGTTGACCGATGTATTTAATTTGAATAGGTGCTTATAGATTTCTTCCGTAATATTGTACATATAAAAATAATTTACCGTAATTTTTATTTTTGTAATATTATGCGTTTTACCAAGACTTCGCGGGCCTAAGGGTGAGTACTTGCGGGCCGCATGCTCTGTTGAGGCCTGATCACATTGCATCTGGAGCGGTGCTTTACGTTACTACGTTCGTACAAAGATTGTTGACTTGACCTGTTATTGGTTTGATATATCACGTGGTCAATGAATTGAACTCTATGATTGGTCAACATTTTTGACGCTGGCGCTACGTTAAAGCTCTAGATTCAGTGTGAACAGGCCTTAAGCCTGCCCTATTGGATTTCCTCAGCTCAGCGTTAATCTATGAAGAAATTTTTTGCCGATGATTGTCAACTTCAATAAAAAGATATCTTTATTTAAAAAATAGTACTTCATAATAAAGAAAATAATTACAACATAAAAAGAACTTTTTATATACCATGCTTTTAAATTTTCTGTTGAATCATATAAGCTTGACAATTCTATGTATTTATAAGTACTTTTAAATACATAGATTTAAAAATTTTTTTTGATGAATTATCCCATCAACTTGAAAGAAAATGAAGTTAATTGGAAGTTAACTTGCGTTTAACTTTTCGTTCCTGTACCGGCCGATGGCTGCATCAGTCTACAAAACAAAATTAACTGAAAATTGAATTCAAATTCTGCTTAAAGATGGCCAAAAGTATTAATATAATGCATTGTCATCGTGTTCTGAGCTATTCTAAAAGTTTCAAATGTCCAACTAGTCGGGAAATTAGTTAAAAATCGATTGCAAGATTTGAACTGGACAAACTCACAAACACACAAACAAACAAGAAAGCGAGTTCATAAAAACATGTTAATAATAGCACTCATAATAGAGTACCAAAAATTCTATGCGTTTCCATTTTAAATTATCTAAATTTTTTAAGGAAAGTTAGAAGGAAGTTAATTTTAATTGCAATTCAGTATACCAACTTTTTAAAAAATAGTTTAAATTTTCAAATAAAATTTTTTGCCGGTACTAGCTGATTTTTTAAAAAAATTGAAAAATACAAAAATGAGCCGACATAATTTATTCATCTATAATTAACTTTAAATCTATGGGTGAGAAATACCCAACTTTTAGAGCTTACTTAAACAACATTTTAAATATACACTGAACAGCCGGAAGAACTGTTACACCTCCCTAATATCGTTTAGGGCCCCCACGAGCACGCACATGCTGAACTGCAGAGAATTCTGCGGGTAAAACAGTTATTTATGAGGCAGGAGACGTCAACTGCAGCTCTCTCCGACGATCCCTCCTCAGCGCGGTCTTTTTACAGTTCATCAAAGAGACACGAGGGACATGTCTAGAAGACGCCAGCACGAATGACAACAGTGAACGGTCGGGTAGGGTTGATTAGTCGATTAGTGTCCTGGAGTATGACTAATCGACCCCAAAATGTGTCAAGAGGAGTCGGGGGCATGCTTAATGCGTATGCGCTCTGTTTATATGTGGATACACCATCAGAGTCGTCTCTAGACGCATCAGAGGTCCCATATCATGCGAACTGCACACACTCCATACCATCACAGAGGCTCCACCAGCTTGAACAGTCCACTGTTGACATGTACGGTCCATGGATTCATGAGGTTGTCTCCATAATCGTACAGGTCCGTCCGCCCGATACAATTGGAAACGAAACTCGTCAGACCTGGCAACCTGTTTCGAATCATCATCAGTCCATTGGAGGTTTTGGCGAGCCCAGGCAAGGGATAAAGCTTTGTGCCGTGCAGTCAACAACGGTGCACGAATGGGCCTGAAGCTCCGAAAGCCCATATCAATGACGGCCCGTCGAACAGTTCGCACGCTGACACTTGCTGATGTCCCATCATTGAAACCCCCAGCTGTTTGAGGAAGTGTGGCACGTCTATCTCGTCTAAGGATTCTCGTCAGTCGTCGACGGTCCCGTTCATTCAAGGTCTTTTACAGGCCGCACCGCTGTCGGAGATTTGATGTTTTACCGGATACCTGATATTCGCGGTCCACTCGTGAAATGGTCGTGCGCGAAAATAATCCAAATTGCATCGCTACCTCGGAGATGCCATGTCCCATCTCTCGTGCGCCGACTATAACGCCTCGTTCAAAGTCACATAAATCGTGATAACCTGCCGTTGTCGCTGCAGGAACCGATCTAACAGCTTCGCCAGACACCTGTTGTCTTATATAGGCACTGCCGACCGCATCGCGTTACGCTGATTGGTTGCATATCTCCGTTATTTACATACGCACGTCTGTACCAGTTTTTTTTGGGGGGTGGTGGGGGTGGGGGGTGCTCTTCAGTGTATTTTCAATTCTGAATATTTTCAGTTTGAGTGTTTTTTCCTGATACCTTTTTCATGCTTTAAAAGAAACGAAAATAATATTTTAAAATTTGAATCATTCGGGGGAAAATATATACTGTGTTTTGAAACGCATATAATTTCCTTTGGTGGAAGAAATTTTTCAAAATGATTAAGATGGCAGAGTAAAAAATGTCTTTTACTCTATTACAGAGCATATTTAAAAAACAACAACATTCAACTGAGAGGATCCAATAGAGCTTACTATAGCAGCCCTAAACATTTTAAATACTCTTAAAATCATATAAAAAGTGCATGTTACACTGAAGAAGTAATGCACAGAAGAATATAAATATTAAAAAAATTTGTAAACATTCAGAATTGAACATGCATTTAAAATGTTGTTTAAGGAAGCTGTAAAAGAAGGGAATTTCCCACCCATAGATTTTCAGTTAATAATAACATGAAGGAATTCTGTCAACTTATTTTTGTATTTTTTAAGTTTAAAAAAATCAGCAATTATCGTCATAAAATTTAACTTGAAAATTTAAGTTTAAATTATTCCAAAAAAAGTTGGTATACCGAATATCAATCGAAAAGAATTTCCTTCTAATTTTCATATAAAAATATAGATAATTTAAAAAGGAAATGAGTAGAATTTTTTTTCTCTATTACTTTTACAACTTTTTCTCGGTTAACTCAAAAATTCAAGTCAAACGTTAATCGGAAAAAAAAAAAAGTTTCCCCATAAATTACGGCACTATAATCTATATATATAAAACAGTTCCGTAACTGACTCATTCATTCACTGACTGACTGACTGACTGACATACAACGCACAGACCAAACCGCTGGACCTACAGGGCTGAAATTTTGCATGGCGATTCTTCTAATAGTGTAGGGGTGCACTAAGAAAGATTTTTCAAAAATTCTTCTTAGATTTTTTTAAATTAAATTTTTAAGCTGTTTGTTAAACTCTTTTTACGTTTGCATTTAAAATAATACATTGAGGGTTATAAAATTTATATCACGAGAAAGATCATAAAAATTCCTTCAAAATGAATTTTTTTCGAATTTTTACCTCCATTTTCTGATTTTTGGTGAATTTTTAAAGATTAATTTTTAGAATTTAATTTATTAAATGCTGATCACGTGATTTCTTTTTCTGGTACTTTCAATAAAATTATCGTCACGTGCGTAACAACTAAATAGACAAAAAAAAACCATTTTTTTTTCTAATGCAGCAGACGATTGGATATTATCAAAAAAAAATAAATATTCCTTATGATTTTTTTATAAATATATATATATATATAAATATTTTTTTACATCAATTGTATATATTGATCGTCTCATTTATTATAAATATATATATTTATTTTTTTTGGCATTAATTGCATACATTTACCGTTGTATTTAATTTGAATGTACTCCGTAGCGAAGCGCGGGTTTTCAGCTAGTAATAAAATATGACGAGTACCCATTCGCTTTAACGAGAGGGGGCTCTAAAACAAATAGCTACGTGCTGCACAATTTTAGTTAAACGCAGAAACCTCCGTAAAACATTATTTTTAAGGACAACTCGTTCATAAAATTTCACAAACGTCAGAGAATATCCCAGTGAATTTCACAGTCGAAGTTTAAAACGTTGCATCGAAGTTGAAAGAGATAGAGGAAAAGAAAAAAAAAAACGCACTCATTCCAGTTTGTGTTTTCCTTTTGCAAAATAAATATTTTGGCAGTTTGCTTCCCACAAAGGAAATAGGGACATACGTGTTGTGACACAGCCTTTGTATTATCGTAGCTATAGATTTATTTCTTTTTCATATTTTATGTGCCTTGGTATAGCTTGGCGACACACTTTTTCGCGTGATACCAGAATAGTTTTTCATTTCAAAAGAATGAATATTTTCCCCTAGCTCTGTGTTTTTTTTTTGGCAGTTCAGAGTAAAGGCTGCGAGTTTTTATGATAAGCTTTCGGTTTAATTTTTTTCTTTATACGGAAAAGAGCAGTTTTTTTTGGCTTTTAAAATAATAAGGCTATTGCTAATGATATTTTCCCATCTTTATTTGAGCAAATTAGTTCCTTTTTTTAAACTAAAGTGCACTTAATATTTTTTTCTGTGTGTTACGTAAGAACGTTTATCTCTATCTAAAATTTTATCCTTATTAAAAAAAGTGAAGTATGTGCAAAAATAGTTGTTTTGCCTTGTATGCCAGGAAATAAATGTTCTAAAAAGGAGAAAAAAAAAGACTGCAGGGTTCACCAGTATCAACTTTGTGCAAGCTTTCCACGATTGCTTAACCAGAAATGTTTACCTTAAAATTTGATATATATATATATATACACACAGTGATTTCCGCTTATAAGAATCACGTTTGTTATTACTGTTTTTGATTCTTATAAGCGGTTGATTCTTATAGCCGAAATTTAGGTTTTTGGACAAGCACACACACCTATATATACATATATTAGATAATTTACGATAAAATACTCTTTAATTTACGTTAATTATCTTTTTTTAAAATTATTTTTTATAATTTTAAAAATGCAACTTAATTTTTAGACCTATAAATAGATGCACATGATTATAGTAAGAGAAGAAAAATCCAATATTTGTTACAACATATCTGTTTAACAGTTTTAACATTTCAACTACAGGAAGTGAGCAAGAAAAAGTTTTCTATGGTAGTTTGACGTAATAGAGTTTTCAGGAGGCTGTTTATACCTCTTTCAATACGTACTCTTTCAATATTTTTTAGTCTCAGACGGAGATTCACCTTCTAGCTTACGTTTCGCGGTTGGATAACGTGCTGAATCTACTAATGTCACGTTTGCCTATGTGATAGTGGACATTTCGCCGAAGATTTATGTGTTTCAGGATCCAGGAAACCGCAACCAGGATGTAGGAGGTGGGAGGTGGGAAAAAAGAGTCCCTATTTTTGTTTGTCAGTGGAAAAAAGTGAAATCGGTCCCGGACGGGTAAAGATGCCCCCGAGTCAAGCTAATAGGACAGTGTTGTGCTAAAGCGTTTAAGAAGAAACTATTATGTTATGTCTAACAAAGAAAGGGATGAATTTTATGACTATATTTCATCCCATCTTATCAATCTTTCTTTAAAAAAAAAAAAGAACTTCGTGTCTTTTGAGGGTTTAAGTGGCTTTTTTTGAAAAATGAAAGGAAAGCGAAGAGTGTAAACTGATTCTTAAAACCGGTGGATTGATTCTTTAAAGCAAAAATTTTAACATGGAAATAATACATTTGTTTTTGTTTTCGCGATATTGATTCTTATAAACGGTTGATTCGTATAACCACTGATCACTATAAGCGGTGGTTACTGTATATATATATATATATATTGATTGATTGTAAGATTGGTACCGGACAAACACACACACACACAAACAAACATGAAAGCGAGTTAATAAAAACATGGTAATGACAGGAACGGATGCTGCGATATCGATTAATTATTTAAATATGGAAGGGAAGTGGGGAATAAATGAGGGAAGTCTTTGGTAATAAATCTTCCGTACATCGTCGGCACAGTTCAGTCGGTAGAATAGCCATTTGATGTTAGGAGACCCGCGTTCGATCCCCCTGTTCTCAGAGGTCGTTATCTATATATACTATAAAACAGTTCAGTAAATAACTGACTGACAGATAACGCACGGACCAAACCGCTGGACCTAAAGGGTTGAAATTTTGCATGGCGATTCTTCTTTTAGTGTAAGGGTGCACTAAGAAAGATTTTTGAAAAATTCTTCTTAGATATTTTTTTAAAAATTAAATTTTTAATCTGTTTTGTAACTTTTTAAAGTTTGCATTTAAAATAATAATTTGAGGGTTATAAAATTTATATCACGAGAAAGATCATAAAAATTCCTTCAAAATGAACTTTTTTCGAATCTTACCTCCATTTTCTGATGTTTGGTGAATTTTTAAACATTAATTTTTAGAATTTAATTTATTGAATGCTGATCACGTGGTTTCTTTTCTTTTTGTGATACTTTAAACTAATTTTGCGTCACGTGCATAACAACGAAATAAATTGACAATATATATATATATATATATATATATATATATATATATATATGTATGTATATATATATATATATATATATATATATATATATATATATATATATATATATATATATATATATATATATATATATATATATATTTCTTTCTAATGCGGCAGACGATTGGACATTATCCAAAAAATATTAAAATAGAGTAAAAGATATGTTTTTCAAACTGTACTATATTAACTGTACTATATTCTTTAGTATTTTCTATTAGATTTAATTGGAATATTTTCTTTTACATTATTTTGTCTATAAAAATATCCGTTACGATTTTTTTATAAATATATCTTTTTTGCTTGTTTTTTAACATTAATTGCATACATTCATCGTTGTATGTATTATAAATATAAATATAAATATAAATATATATATATATATATATATATATATATATATATATATATATATATATATATATATATATATATATTGGCATTAATTGCATACATTGACGGTTGTATTTAAGTTGAATGTACTCCGTAACGAAGCACGGGTATTCAGCTAGTGTACCCATAAGTTTGGATAGAATATTTTAGGTCAGTTCTGAAAGTAACATAATTTTACGACAAGCTTTTGTACATTTCACTGAAAGGTTATTTGAAATAATAATAATAATAATAATAATAATAATAATAATAATAAAAACACAGATAAATTGTATATAAAAGGTTTATTTTAGGGGATTATTATTATTTTGGGTAGTATAGTTAATAGTTTTCCTAGTATAAATTTGTTATCAACTTCATTTTATAAAACAATTTTCCTCGTTCAAAGTATTGTACTGGTAGCCATGAACTTAGGTTTCGCACTTGTTATGCACTTCTCAGCCAGGAATTACCGGAGGGAAAGGAATCCCTAACGCGGAATTTTTCTAAATTTTCACTGGTGACTGAGAAAGTGCCGCCAAGCAACCCACTTCGGAAAAAGAAAAACCATCGTCTATCACGAATTGTGGTACAAAATTGAGAGCGCAAGGACGAAATGCACAAAGCGTGCGAAAGAGCAAAAATATACATCCGCAGAGTATGAGGGAGTCCATAACAATGGCGGAATGTAAGTCCAAGGTCACCTGTATGCTGGAGAAATATATTTTTGATTTTAGTTCCTCTTCTTTGGTAGGCTTTATGCATATTGTTCTCTTCTTGCGATTTAAATTTTGTACCACAATTCGTGACAGACGATGGTTCTAAGTGGGCTGGATTACTGTACCAGCCAGGCCCTGATTTTCCCTTAGGCCCGGGCCTAGGGGCCCCCGAATGTTGGGCCCCCCCCAAAATTTTTATTTTAGAAATTATTAAAGAAGAAAAAAAAGAAAATTTCCCAAATTCAATTTTTTAAATATATATCCTTTCAAATTTGATTGATTGGTTCATCATATAGGTATAGTTATATGTATAGTTCATCATCATATGTATGTTATAGTGTTTTATAAGGGATTAATACGTTTTTCTGGTTGCATTGTATTGGTGTTTTAATGATGAAGTTAATATGTTGTCTTGCTTTTTGTTATTTGATAATGTTCTAGGCTTCTACGCTTCAAATAGCCAATTCTTGGTAAAATGGTACTTTCACAATGATTCATGATTATTATTTTTTTTTTTTGTGTGTCAATTTTGTAAACTTTACGCTCACATCAGTGTTAGGGGGCCCCCCATCCCGAGTTGTGCCTATAGTCAAGAAATTTCTAAATCGGGCCCTGGTACCAGCAAAAATTTAGAGAAATTTCGCGTTTGGAATCACTCTCCTGCCGCCGTTCTCATCCGTTATGCTTTGCGGAGGAGCCCATAACAGGCGGCGAAACCTGGGTCCAAGGTTATCTGTACGCTTGAGATGTATATTTTTGATTTTATTTTTCCTCATTAACCGTTATTTTTATCAGGCAGAAAAACGTTTCAGAAATAAAAAAAAAAAAAACATCTGGCGTCTTTGTACTGAAATGAACGTTTTTCATTCAACCATCATTAACTGCTACATGAATTCTCGAACAGTTCCTCATGCTGGCATTAAGTTTACTTAAAAAATGTGATATTTTATTTTGCTTACTATCTCTCAAATTTGCTCCACTTTAGTTTTACTTAGTTTATTTTTAGTTACTGTAAGTATTTAATAATTATCTACAATTTTTGCATAAATATCTATAATCTATATATATAAAACAGTTCCGTAACTGACTGACTGACAGATAACGCACAGACCAAACCGCTGGACCTAAAGGGTTGGAATTTTGCATGGCGATTCTTCTCATAGTGTAGGGATGCACTAAGAAAAAATTTTGAAAAATTCTTAGATTTTTTAAAATTAAATTTTTAAGCTGTTTTTGTAACATTCTTTTAAGTTTGCATTTAAAATAATAATCCGAGGGTTATAAGATTTATATCACGAGGAAGATCCTGAAAATCCCTTTAAAATGAAATCTTTTTCGAATCTTTACCTCCATTTTCTGAATTTTGGTGAATTTTTAAAATTAATTTTTGCAATTTAATTTATTAAATGCTGGTCACGTGGTTTCTTTTCTTTATGTGATACTTTAAATTAATTTATCGTCACGTGCATAACAACGAAATAAATTGACAAAATTTTTTTTTTCTTTCTAATGCGGTAGACGGTTGGACATTATCCAAAAAAAATATTAAAATACAGTAAAAGAAATGTTTTCAAACTGTACTTTATTAACTGCACTATATTCTTTAGTATGTTCTATTAGATTTAATTTGAATATTTTCTTCTACATTATTTTGTCTATAAAAATATCCGTTACGATATATATATATATATATATATATATATATATATATATATATATATATATATATATATATATATATATATATATATATATATATGTATATATATATATATATATACACTGCTGGCCACTGTAAATGCAACACCCTGAAGGAAACATGAAAATAACATGAAATTTACAACATGCATTAGCGGAGGTGAGATATGCAAATGATTAGAATTTCAGCGCAGACGCACATCACGTGCGTCTGTGGCGCCACTTCAAAGCGCTATTTAAGGCTTGGAGATTTCGACGATTTCAAGTTCGGCAATTGTGTTTTTCTTGTGGTTTTTTCAAAAAAACGATCAATTATGCCTCGTCGAAAACAGCGATTATCTTTTGATCAAGTATCCGAGTTCGACAGAGGAAGGATAGTGGCCTACCGGGATTGTGGATTATCTTTCAGGGAAATCGGTAGTCGTGTTGGACGAAACCAAACAACTGTAATGCGGATATGTGATCATTGGATGCAGGAGGGTACGAAGGACCGGCGTGTCCGATCGCACCCACCTCAGCGCACCACTTCACGTGATGACAGGTAAATTGTGCGCATGGCAGTGACGGATCGCTCAGTCATATCACGAACCATAGCACAGCAAATGCAGTCTGTAACGCATCATCCAGTGTCTGCGCGTACCATTCGACGGCGTTTACAGCAGAGTAGTCTGTCCGCAAGACGTCCATTGCTTTGTCTACCCTTGACGCAGAACCACAGACGTGTCCGCCGCCAATGGTGCGATGACAGAAGGATGTGGACGGCAGAATGGAATGAAATTGTCTTTACTGACGAGTCACGATTCTGTCTGCAACACCAGGATGGTCGCATTCGAGTCTGGAGACACCGTGAAGAGAGGATGCTGAACAGCTGCGTTATGCACCGCCACACTGGTCCTGCACCGAGTATTATGGTATGGGGCGGTATTGGATATCACTCTCGCACACCTCTAGTACGCACTGCCGGTACTTTAAACAGCCAGCGCCACATCTCCGAGGGGTTGGAGAAAGTTGTCCTTCCTTACCTTCAGGGCTTGCCCACAGCCATATTTCAACAGGATAATGCGCGACCACACGTGGCACGCATTGTCCAACGGTTCTTCGTCAATCGCCAGATTGAATTGCTTCCCTGGCCGCCTCGCTCTCCGGATCTTTCGACGATAGAAAACATGTGGTCCATGGTTGCTCTACGATTGACCCAGATTCAATCCCCAGCTGCCACAGCAGATCAACTTTGGCAACGTGTGGAAGCTGCTTGGTCTGCTGTACCCCAAGAACTCATCCAAAGTCTCTTTGAATCAATGCCGAGGCGTGTGGCAGCGGTGATCTCCAACAATGGCGGCTACTCTGGATACTGATTTTGGCAGTAACCACACTTCCCAGAAGTCTATAAATTGAATCATTTGATACTTGGTCAACATGTTATCTACAAAATAAATTTTGTTGTGATATCTTTTGTCTTTCTTGGTGTTGCAATTTGGGTGGCCAGCAGTGTATATATATATATATATATATATATATATATATATATATATATATTGGCATTAATTGCCTACATTGACCTTTGTATTTATTATAAATATATTTTTTTGTTACTTTGGCATTAACTGCATACATTGACCGTTGTATTTAATTTGAATGTACTCCGTAGCAAAGCACGAGTATTCAGCTAATTTAATGTATGATAAGTCTGTTTAGTTATACTTATCATATGAGTTTCGTATACTTTAGTTATTCTTACTACCCTGATATTTTACTTTCTATCTGAGATATCTTTACTTAATATCTTTTGACTTAACTATCTCACTATCTGTGTTACATATATACTATCTTTATTTCCCGATCACTTCCGCATGCTGGCATTTAATTTTGCTATCCGTGACTCAGCAACGCAAGTGACCTCATCAAGTTGCCGGGGAATCCAGCTGCGGCGCGCGGAGGCGAAACTACCCCCTCTGCCGTGAAAACCTAACACCTCTGACCTTCCCTTTCAGTTGCTTGCTCGCGGCCACAAGACGTTCGCCCCAAAACAAAGACGGCGCTGATTTACGGGGGGGGGGGGGGGAGTCCTTTCCACAACATTTACAAACAATGCACGCCAATGACACACATACCCCTAGATCGCGGGGCACACGTTCCGCTGATAGGTGCTACGTCTTTTCCAAGTGCGTGCGTGCGTCCCGGCGATTACTTCACTTACACCTATCAGCGCATCTGGATGGGGTGAGGACGAGCCGTCTTTTTTTTTTTTTTCAACGGCAGGTAGATAGCCGTGTAACGGTTACAAGAAGGCCGGGGAAAGAGTTTCTATTTTGGCATAACCCTATTACGGTAATGACAGGGTAGTTTGGCGACGGCTGCAAAACTTGGTGGGGAAATTAGCACAGGCGGTGTTTTGGTGGCGATTAAACCTCGGTTATGAAAAGAGAAATCGTACCTCCGTTTCAAATTGTAGGAAATGAGTGCTTAGAAGACTATTATGCATCGTCAACCTCTGTGACACGCGGTAAGTTTATGACCCATGTTTTAGAAGTTACCCGAGGGGACATTTAACTCCGACCTTTGAAACAGTTTGGAAAAAACAGGTGTTTTTTTGTAAAAAGAATGTATATAAATATTTGTGTGTGTGTATATACATGCTGGGTAGAAAATTGGGTTTAAGCCCTCCCGCTCACTGCACACCTCTATCTGCCAAATCTCATCTCCTAATCTATCTCAAAATTCAAGTCCCCCTCTTAATATTAATCTGAACTTTTCCATATATGTTTCTACCTTCCAATCATAATATTTTCTTTTCCATATAAACTCCACCTACGTCTTAAAACTTTTTCCTAGTGGCCATAACATTTTTCTTTATTAAATTCACAAAATCTCATTGGACCTATATTCTCATATTTTCTACATCCCGTCTTTCCTTCATTTTTCTTTATATTTTATTTTTCCTACCACCTGGTTAGTCCTAACATTTTCCCCTTTTACTCTTGCGCAAATTCATTTCAATTGTTATTTCCATATTTTAAGGGTTTTTTTTCGACTGACCCTCGCCTCTACGCAACTCTTTTCACAGAGCTCTTTATGGGAGCGGTCTTTTTAACTCATCGGTTACTTAGTCAAAGGACTCCGCGGCGGCTATTTTCTAACATTTTTCCCTCTTCACCATAAATATTTTAATTCCTGAACACGCTATAAAATATCCCTTTCTTGTATTGACACTTACAACCGGCTAATATCTAACCTTCCTCTCCGTGTACAATTTTATAGCTTAACTCCTTTTAACTTATTTCTTAACCTTTTCAAAACGTTTTACAATGTATAAAGGAATCCTAATGTCTTGCAGCTGCTAAAATCTCCGAGAAACCTTTGCTTGACTTGAATAGCCAGCATACATACATATACATACATACATACATACATACATATATATATATATACACTTCTGGCCACCCAAATTGCAACACCAAGAAAAACAAGAGATATCACAACAAAATTTATTTTGTAGATAACATGTTGACCAAGTATCAAATGATTAAATTTTTAGACTTCTGTGAAGTGTGGTTCCTGCCAAAATCAGTAGCCAGAGTTGCCGCCATTGTTGGAGATCACCGCTGCCACACGCCTCGGCATTGATTCAAAGAGACTTTGGATGAGTTCTTGGGGTACAGCAGACCAAGCAGCTTCCACACGTTGCCAAAGTTGATCTGCTGTGGCAGCTGGGGATGGAATCTGAGTCACTCGTAGAGCAACCATGGACCACATGTTTTCTATCGGCGAAAGATCCGGAGAGCGAGTCGGCCACGGAAGCAATTCAATCTGGCGATTGACGAAGAACAGTTGGACAATGCGTGCCACGTGTGGTCGCGCATTATCCTGTTGAAATATGGCTGTGGGCAAGCCCTGAAGGTAAGGAAGGACAACTGGCTCCATCACCTCGGAGATGTAGCGCTGGCTGTTTAAAGTACCGGCAATGCGTACTAGAGGTGTGCGAGAGTGATATCCAATACCGCCCCATACCATAATACCCGGTTCAGGACCAGTGTGGCGGTGCATAACGCAGCTGTTCAGCATCCTGTCTTCACGGTGTCTCCAGACTCGAATGCGACCATCGTGGTGTTGCAGACAGAAGCGTGACTCGTCAGTAAAGACAATTTCATTCCATTCTGCCGTCCACATCCTTCTGTCATCGCACCATTGAAGGCGGAGAAGTCTGTGGTTCTGCGTCAAGGGTAGACAAAGCAATGGACGTCTTGCGGACAGACCACTCTGCTGTAAACGGCGTCGAATGGTACGCGCAGACACTGGATGATGCGTTACAGACTGCATGTGCTGTGCTATGGTTCGTGATGTGACTGAGCGATCCGTCACTGCCATGCGCACAATTTGCCTGTCATCGCGTGAAGTGGTGCGCTGAGGTGGATGCGATCGAACACGCCGGCCCGTCGTACCCTCCTGCATCCAACGATCACATATCCGCATTACAGTTGTTTGGTTTCGTCCAACACGACTACCGATTTCCCTGAAAGATAATCCACAATCTCGGTAGGCCACTATCCTTCCTCTGTCGAACTCGGATACTTGATCAAAAGATGATCGCTGTTTCCGACGAGGCATAATTGATCGTTTTTTTTTAAAAAAACCACAAGAAAAACACAATTGCCGAACTTGAAATCGTCGAAATCTCCAAGCCTTAAATAGCGCTTTGAAGTGGCGCCACAGGCGCGCGTGATGTGCGTCTGCGCTGAAATTCTAATCATTTGCATATCTCACCTCCGCTAATGCATGTTGTAAATTTCATGTTATTTGCATGTTTCCTTCAGGGTGTTGCATTTACAGTGGCCAGCAGTGTACATATGTACATGCATACGTGCATTCTACTTTATATACACGCACGTATAAGTGTGTGTGTATATACACTGAAGAGCCCCCACCCCCCAAAAAAAACTGGTACAGGCGTGCGTATGCAAATAACGGAGATATGCTTCCAATCAGCGTAACGCGATGCGGTCGGCAGCGCCTATATAAGACAACAGGTGTCTGGCGAAGCTGTTAGATCGGTTCCTGCATCAAAAATGGCAGGTTATCATAATTTATGTGGCTTTAAACGTGGCGTTATAGTCGACGCACGAGGGATGGGACATAGCATCTCCGAGGAAGTGATGCAATTTGGATTTTCGCGCACGACCTTTTCCCGGGTGTACTGTGAATATCAGGTATCCGTTTGTAGTGTAATGTTTGACTAGCAGTGCTAGATAAAGTGAAAATGTTGTACCCCGTGATTACCTCCCCTCTACCAATCAGAGGATTTGGTGCGGGAGCGTTGAACCCAAGTGGGTGGAGGGGACCCTCGAGAGTCAGTTAGAATAGTAGACAGAAGGAGAGCGTCTATGCTAGGGATCAGAGGTCTGGCGAGATACATGCAGGCTCCTCTCACCTCTGGTTAGTAATTATTCGGTAATTAGAATAGGGACAGAGAAAGCGTCTCTGAGAGTAGTTTCAGGAGGCCTGGCAAGATATTGCAGGCTCGTCTCGCCTCCAGTGCATTAATTAGTTCTGTAACTAGATTAGAGTGTAGTACAGCCGAGGTCTGGTAAGATGTTGTAGGCTTGTCCACCTCGTGCTCAGAGTTGTTTGTAATTGTTATATTAATGTTCAACTGTAAATAAATTTATGTTCGTGTCGTTAAGAGAGACTCGTTATTGCACTACCTCATTTGTCCCCATGCCATAGAAAAGAACCTAAGTGAACCTCGGTGAAAGAAAGAGGGTTCACGACACCGTTAAAACATCAAATCTCCGACAGCGGTGTGGCAGGAAAAAGTCCTTGAATGAACTGTACCGTCGACGACTGACGAGAATCCTCAAATGAGATAGACACTTCAAGTGCAACACTTCGTCAAATTGCTGCGGTATTCAATGCATCAACAAGTGTCACCGTGCGAATTGTTCAACGGACCGCCATTGATCAGGGCTTTCGGAGGCGCAGGTCCACTCGCGTACACTCGAACGTTTTCTTCACAATCGTGAGAATTGTCTATTACTCTCTATAAGCAGACGTAAAATATAGCTCTAATCTTTCTAGGTATTTTAAGCACAGCTTTTCGTATGTTTTGTGTTTAGGGAAACGTCCATTTCAAAAAGTTAGGAAAATCTTTTATTTGCATTTCTTAAATCACTGTACAGTGAATGATATTAAAAATACCCAAGGCTTTAAGGTTGTTGGGTGGTATCCCTATTGGATTCGCTCAGCTCAATGTAAACCTAAGGAGAAATTTTTTCCCAATGATTGTCAACTTGGGTTTGAAAGATTTTTATTATTACCATGTTTTTATTACTCGCTTTCTTGTTTGTTTGTTTGTTTGTTTGTGTGTGTGTTTGTTTGTCCGGTACAAATCTTGCAATCGATTTTTAACTAACTTCCCGACTAGCTAGACATTTGAAACTTTTAATTACTTAAAATTTTAATACTTTTAGCCATCTTTAAGCAGAATTGAATTCTTTTCAGTTAATTTTGTTTTGTAGACTGGTGCAGCCATCTATCGGCCGGTATGGGAATGAAAAGTTAAACGCGAGTTAACTTCCAATTAACTTCATTTTCTTTCAAGTTGATGGGATAATTCATCAAAAATTTTTTTAAAAAAGTATTTATTAATACATAGAATTGTCAAGTTTATATGATTCAACAGAAAATTTAAAAACTCGGTATATAAAAGTTCTTTTTATCTTGTAATTATTTTTAAAATATTGCACTCCGTAACAGAGAAAGAATTTTTTTACTCGGGTATCTTTTTCATTTTGTCGACGCGGTGGTCCGGTGATCTGAAAGTTGCTGGTTCGATACCGGACGCTGACAAAACCACCGACGTATACACTAATGGCGGCTGGTGAACGGAAAAAAAAATATGTCGTAGTTGCAATGTCCTTCAAGTTCCCAAACATTACCCCTGGAGATGTTCCGGTCTCGTCACTTGACTTGGTTCAAAATTACAGGACCGGTGCGGGTGTAACGTGGACCTACTCCCTGTGGTGTACCCGGGGCAATGAATGCGGCGAAGTGGTCACACACTTCTGACTTTTCCCGGGAAAATCGTATTGCTCAACTCCTTGCCATTGGAAAAAAAAATCGTTTTAAAAATTTCGTCTTTCAAACGAGATTATTGCGTTTAAAACACGGTACAGTCGAACCCCGTTATAACGGACTTCAAGGGACCAAAGGTTTTGTTCGCTTTATCCGGTGGTTCGCTATATCCGAACCGTTAAGAAAAATGCTAAAGTTAAAAAAATGTATAACTCATTAGATGCAATGTGTATTCATTAATGATGTATTAAAAAATGATAAAATCTATTAAAATTGATCATTAATGAATTAAATAGACTAAAATCGATCACATTAAACTGACACTATACTAATTAAATTACGTATAATAGGAAAACGACGGGACCAAAATTTTCTTTCGTTATATCCGTGTGTTCGTTATATACCGGGTTCGCTGTAACGGGGTTCGACTGTGTATCACATTTTTTCTTCCGAATATTTCAAATCTTGAAATATTATTAGCATTCTTTTTAAAGGAGGAAAAGATACCCGAAATAAAATTTTCTTTCTCTGATACGGAGTACAGTTTAAAAAAAAAATGTTTAAGGGGACAGTGGACTTTCAAAATTGTGAAATTTTTCCAGAAATTCGATTTTTTTTATTTTATTGAATTGTGAAACTACGGACGAGTAGGAATATGTTGCAAAAAGAATTTTTAATTTCTGTTATTAATTTCCTAGTTATAGGCATTTGTATTTAATTTAGATATTATGTGGTTACTAACAGCAATAACTTTAAATGTGTTTTTCTCAAAATAAAAATTTTCATGTCATACGAATATTCAAACTGCTCCAGGCGCATTTCTAATTATCGTATTGCTTTGAAATTATATACTTAACTGTATATCAAATAAATCTTATTGAAAAAAATGATGCTTCGTAGCTCATAATTTCTAAATTTTGTACTTGAAAAGATGATTTAGAGGTATTTTGCGTAATAAAAAGGGTGCTTTCACTGTTATTATTTTTTTCTCTTTATATTTTTAATGAATGCTTAAAATAAGCAATAAGTTTCATTGTTAGTTCTATAAGGTATCCTGTAAATAAAAATTACCATATTATATGCAAAAGAAATGAGCATGGGACATTTTTAATTAGGCCAATTTTTGATATAATTAATAATTCATAATTCATAAATTATTAATATTTCATCTTTAAATTTTAACCACTTTTACATATCTATTGTACTAATCACATATTCAAATTTCAAGCAAATCCATTCAAAACAAAAAAAGTTAGGTTTGAAGGTCCATTGTCCCCTTAAATCCAAGTCGATAATGTTAGAAAATTTTTCTCCAAGCCAGCGAATCCAACAGGGCTACCTACCAAGCATCAGCCTTAAGACGAGAGTGGAACAAAATTTTCACATGATTTGTGACACAAAAGATAATTAAAACTGCACATGTGAAAAACTCGATATTTTGACCCAGATTGGTGTCTAAGAGAGGTACACGGTTGTCCAAAACAGTTTCGCGGGAAAACAAATTTGCCGTTATTGTTACCTAATTTGAACTCAAGACTTGGCGTAAACCGGATCAGTTCCAGAAACAGAGCCTCAGAAAAAATGATTTCTGCAATGAAAAATGTTTATTTTTTTTATTGTTTATTTTGTAATTATGCGTCCACCCATCACCTGCCCTTAATCAAATCAGACGTACAAAGGTCGAGTGAAGAAAGTCTTTTTTCTCCATGGCCGAAGAAAAGAATACCAAACACACATCATGCCCCTTGACCCACATTTCGGGGAATAAAGGGGCCCTGACCAAAATCAAGGACGGAGTTTCCTTCCTGCATAACAGAAGGATAATAACAACTCACCTTAACCGATCGGATTTCTAGTTTAACTTGACATAAGAGTCGTCATAACAAAGGTGAAAGGGAGGAAGGTTAGGGGAAAGGATGTGTGAAAATTAGACAGACGATCGCGGAGTGTGATCATGCGATATTTCGAAACGTGGAATTCATTGTGTACCGTATGCAGTTGCACAATCTCGCTTATTTATTCCTGTCTGCTTATTCATGTGTTTGTTTATTAGACAGGTTTATTCAATACAGTGGGAATTGCGCCTAATATTCTATTAATGGCTTCCTTATTAAAACTGACGTATATGCCTTTTTCTTGGCATTACACGCATATGCAATGACCTAAAAATCACGGAGAAGCGAATTCCCTTGATCTAAAACCGATCTCGGAGGATTGCACAGACTCTTAAATTACGGGTCTCAGAGACTCCCTATACTTAACATTCGCGGCCTTTCGTTCTAACTCATTGGCCCATTTTTAATATTTTGAAAAAGGATCAGGTTTGGGATCGCGCAGATGTTTAAATTATGGTCGCCTAAGAATCTGATACTAAATATTTCGAGCCTTACGATCAAATCTCTTGGTACTTCTTTAATATTTTGAAAAAAAAAAAAGGACCAAATAGGGACTTCTCGTGTTCTTAAATATATGGGTCTCAGAGACTCCTTAGACCAGTGGTTCTTAATCGAGGGTGCGAGAGAATGTTCTAAATTTTTAAAGAAAATTACAAATTGAATGAATTATTTGATGGATATTTTTCCACGGGAAATACAGTGGAACCTCACTTAACGAGCACCTCGCATAACGAGCAAAATAAATCGTAAAAAAATGGCTAACTTAGCGAGCAAGATTTCGCATAACGAGTGACATGGAAGGAAGTCCCCTCTTCACGTCACTCGGATCTTCACGTCACCAGCATCATCAACGGCCGAAAAATAAGTATTTAAGGGTAGTCATGGATGGTTCGAGAAGCAAATATCATGGGACTGGAGGATAACAATGATATTGAGGAGGTTGTGGAAGAGCACAACCAAGAGCTGACCACCGAACAGCTAATAGAATTGCAGTGTCTTTCACAGCAAGCAGTCGTAGAGGAGAGTTTGTCAGAGAAGAAGGACGAAGAAAGAGCAAAGAAACAATCGTCTGGCGTAATAAAAGAAATTATGAAAGCATTGGAAACTGTTGCATCGTAAGTTACAAAGCATCACCCTGATAAGACGGTGGCTATGCGCGCAATAAATTTATTCAATGACAATGCGGTGACACATTTTCAGCAAATTTTGAAGCGCCGAGAAAAACAAATGTCGGTAGATAGCTTTCTAGTAAAAAAATTAGATATGTGTCATTAATTCGTAAATAATAAACTACATATGGATGATTTCGCTCCTTAAGAATTTATGTATAAGTAATTTTCTTTAAATAATAAACGTTACATCTAAAAAATGTTGAGTATTTTTTTGCATGGAACGCATTATCGTATTTTACATTAATTTATATGGGAAAAATTGTTTCGCTTAACGAGTGTTTCGCATTACGAGTAAGACTCTAGAACGAATTATGCTCGTTATGCGAGGTTCCATTGTATAAGCAAAATTAACAGATGGATTCCTTTTTGTTTGACCTAAATTCAATGGACGACAATGTTTTATTAAAAGACGATCTTATCACAATACGAGCTTAAGCACGTATTGAAATGGAATTGGAAAAACTGGACTTAGAACAGTCCTGGTGTACGCAGTTAGAACTTTATCCAGAATTGGCAAAAGCAGCCTTATAGAGACACTTTTATCATTTTCCACGACTTACCTTTGTGAATTGAGTTTTTCATCACGGATTCTGGCTTTTGTTTTGCGCATCAAAACAAAAGCCAGAAATCGCTTAAAGGCATCTGATGACTTCTGTGTGGCTCTTTCACAAAATAAAACCGCTAGACCTAAAGGGCTGAAATTTTGCATGGCGATTCTTCTAATAGTATAGGGGTGCACTAAGAAAGATTTTTCAAAAATTCTTTTTAGATTTTTTTAAATTAAATTTTTAAGCTGTTTTTTAAACTTTTTTTACGTTTGCATTTAAAATAATACATTGAGGGTTATAAAATTTATATCACGAGAAAGATCATAAAAATTCCTTCAAAATGAAATTTTTTTCGAATTTTTACCTCCATTTCCTGATTTTTGGTGAATTTTTAAAGATTAATTTTTAGAATTTAATTTATTAAATGCCGATCACGTGATTTCTTTTTCTGGTACTTTAAATAAATTTATCGTCACGTGCAAAAAAAAAAAAATAGACAAAAAAATATTTTTTTCTTGCTAATGCGGCAGACGATTGGACTTTATTTTGTCTATAAAAATATCCCTTACGATTTTTTTATAAATATGTTTTTTTTACATCAATTGTATACATTGATCGTCGTATTATAAATATATATATTTATTTTTTTTAATTAATTGCATACATTGACCGTTGTATTTAATTTTAATGTACTCCGTAGCGAAGCGCGGGTTTTCAGCTAATTATGAATAAACAACACCAACGTAGCCATCAAAAGTGTAGATATTGTTTTATATGTAATAATATAGTATGTATTGTAAATGTATTAATTTTTTATGCAATAAGTAAATTATCTTGCAATAAATGTCTTTTCCTAAATAAAAAATAGAAACATTTTTCAAGGGGGTGCGAGAGCTCATTTTACGATTCAAGGGGGTGTTGACTATTAAAAAGGTCAAGAACCGCTGCCTGAGACTAAACATTTGAGGCCTTGCGGTCTGATTTCTTGATCCTTTTTTAATGTTTTAAAAAAAAAGACCAGGTCAAGGATTCTTCAGACTTAAAAATCGTGGCCCTCTGAGACTCCTTATGCTAAATATTTGCGACCTTATGGTCAAATTTCTTGTTTCTTTTTTAATATTTTGAAAAAAAAGGGACCAATTAAGGATTACGCAAACTCTTCAAGTTATGGGTCTCAGAGATTCCTTACACTAAATTGGGGTCATACGCTCTAATTACTTGGTATTTTTTTAATATTTTGAGAAAGTAAAAATGTAAGATAGCTTTAATCCTACAATACATGACCTTTTTATCTTTCGTCTTAAATTTTCTTTCATCATGAACGTAAATAATAATAATTAAAAATGATAAACATATTAAAATTTTTTTTAATATATATATATATATATATAATAAATACATATAATATGTTTGAAAGTACTTATAGTTTTATTCTTTCGACCCTAGATGTCAGCCCAATCAATGTAATCGTAATGTATTTAGAATTTTGATAGTTATGTATTCAATGGCGACTTGTAGTAATGTTTTATCTTTCTCTAGAATTAAGTTTGAAATCAAATAAGATGACCGTGTCCATTTAGCTTCGTGCTAAGAATAGCGTTGCGATGCTGTTCTGATTGTTTGAACTGTCTATATGTGTGTGAAAATAAAGTACCTTGCTTTTTTTGTGGCGTCACGTCTTGGATTATTATTTACAGCCGGTGATTATGAATTTCCCTTAACATTAATCCGAAGATAAGAATATTGGCTTCCGCCATAATATATGTATATATATATAATAAAATTTTCATTTTATTTTAATGTTACCTTCGGACCATAAGATGCGTCCCATTTTAAGTAATATGGGTATAGTACAAAATACGGTGGTTCTTGTCATCTATATATATAAAACAGTTCCTTGACTGACTGACAGATAACGCACAGACCAAACCGCTGGACCTAAAGGGTTGAAATTTTGCATGGCGATTCTTCTTATAGTGTAGGGGTGCACTAAGAAAGATTTTTGAAAAATTCTTCTTAGATTTTTTAAAATTAAATTTTTAAGCTGTTTTTGTAACATTCTTTAAAGTTTGCATTTAAAATAATAATCCGAGGGTTATAAAATTTATATCACGAGAAAGATCCTAAAAATTACTTTAAAATGAAATCTTTTTCGTATCTTTACCTCAATTTTCTGATTTTTGGTGAATTTTTAAAGATTAATTTTTAGAATTTAATTTATTAAATACTGATCACGTGGTTTCGTTTCTTTTTGTGATACTTTAAATTAATTTTGCTTCACGTGCATAACAACGAAATAGACAAAAAAAAATATGTTTTTTTTCTTTCTAATACGGCAGACGATTGGACATTATCAAAAAAAAAAAAAAATAATAATTAAAATACAGTAAAAGAAATGTTCCTCAAACTGTACTATATTAACTGTACTATATTCCTCAGTATGTTCTATTAGATTTAATTTCAATATTTTCTTCTACATTATTTTGTCTATAAAAATATCCACTACGATTTTTTTATAAATATATATTTTTTGGCATTAATTGCATACATTGACCGTTGTATTTATTATAAATAAATATATATATATATATATATATATATATATATATTAGCATTAACTGCATACATTGACCGTTGTATTTAATTTGAATGTACTCCTTAGCAAAGCAGGGATATTCAGCTAGTTGACCCATAAAGATCCGCGAAAGGTTACTTTATTATGGGAGCACCATTTAGGAGAGTCAGCATTGCTCCCTGTGAGGGAGGCGACACGGAAACGACCAAGCCTTATTCGGGATTTGAACCCAAGCCCACTGCGCGGCAACTCAGAAAGATAACCACTACACTATTTTGGTGGCAGAACGATAAACATATAATAAAAGATAAAATAATAATATAAATATTATATTAATTTTATTATTTCTTAATTATATTAGCAATACACTATCTACCAATAAGTATTTGGACACCTGTGGTAGGAAAGAAAAACAAAATTTATTCATATTCAATAGTTGGTAGATCCTCCACGAGAGGCAGTTACAGCCTCAACCCTCTGGGCATGCTTTCCACAAGTCCTTCTATGACGGCTAGTTTTCTTTTCTTCCACTTGACTTGGAGAAGACGTGTAAGTTCCTTCACCGATTTTGGACTGTTATTGCACCCCTTAATTCGGCGAACCGACTCTTCCCAGAGGTTCTCGATAAGGTTCAAGTCTGGGCTCTGTACAGGCCAGTCCATTCGGTTAACCCCATTGTCACCATACCAATCCATGGTGGACCTCGCGACACGACAGCTGGCGTTGTCGTCCTGTAAGTAACATGGGTCCAACCCGTAAAACCGCCACAACGTAGGAAGTACACTGATATAGTGCAGTAGGCTTCGGCGTTGAGCTTACCATGAATTGGGACCAAGGGTCCCAGTCCACACCAGGAGAAACACCCCCAGACCATAATTTCCCCTCCGCTGAACTTTCCTGTGGGCAAAATGCATTCTGGCAGGAAACGTTCTCTAGGCAGAAGCCAGTCCCATCCAAACCGAAGACCCTGCCATCCGAACGGTAGAGGGTGAACCTTGATTCGTCGCTCCAGAGAACCCGTTTCTACTCATCTACGGTCCCCTTTCGACTTGTTTTGCACTACATTAACCGAGCAGCGTCGTTGGACTTTGCGATCAAAGGCTTATGGATGACAGCACGACCATGAAAACCACGTAGATGTGATTCCTTACGGATGGTATTCATCGAAACAACACTCCCGGATGCCTGTTGAAACTCCTGGAGTATATGGACCATCGGTTGGGTGCGGTTCTTCCGAATTTCTCTGGACAGCACCCGTCGGTCTCTATCTCCCAGTTTCGTGGATCTGTCGACTCGGGACACATTCCGACAATCACCGCTCTCCTTCCACTTCTGAATCACATAGGCCACTGTCAATTTTGGGTAATTCAGCTCGCTAGATATTATCCCTTAAGGATCGGCCATTTCTGTGATACCTGACGATTACACCTTTCTCGAAATCATATAACTCTGCACGTCGTGGCATCTTGCATGCGACCAATGCCAATGTTGTTTCCTACACGATATTTAACGGCAAAGGGCGTGATGTATATCAGGACCGCAGTTATCGTCATTTGCATGGGTGTCCAAATACTTATTGGTAGATAGTGTATAATTAACAATAATTAATAATAACAATAATTTGTACTACTAATAATAAAAATACTTTGTTTACTGTATTCATATCTGAGTCTTGCTTGAACGGCAATCGAGGGGTGTGATGAGTCATTCGAAGGAAAAAAAAAATGAAAAAGAGCAGAAAGACAAACACATGTTCCATGCACATCGACTCTACCTGTTACATAGAAGTCATGACCTGGCGAGTTGTTTTTCTCGTTCAACACGTGCCGAGATTCATTATTAATGATCACATTGCAGATGTCTTGCTGTCAGCTTCCTTCTTAATGACTGTCTAATTAATTTTTTTTTTCCTGCAGGTCCTCGTGTTTATCCCTTGTGCAGCAGAAGATGACCGTTGCGCTTCCAAAACCAACCGACCAATCAAACAACTTTTCTGCCAGTCCTGTAAGTACGCATTGAAACGTGACTGCTATACCTTCGGCTATGCCAAGTACCTTAACTGTTCCTCAGTAGTAATTAACCGTGTTGTGACTGAGTTTTTCACTGTTTTAAGGTTGCGAAAAAAACATTGTCGTTTTAATCCAAGTTACAGTTTTAGATTTTTATGAATTCGTGAATTTTTGGAAAAGAGTGTGATCATTTATACGCCAAATTGGGAAAAATGACATGAAAAGGGGCTCTCGTGGATTTTGGGAACAATATGTGATCATTCGTATGCCAAACTAGCTGAAAACCCGCACTTCGCTACGGAGTACATACAAATTAAATACAACGATCAATGTATGCAATTAATGCCAATATATATATATATATATATATATAATAAATGCGACGATCAATATATACAATTGATGTAGAAAAAAATATATATATTTATAAAAAAATCTTAAGGGATATTTTTATAGACAAAATAATGTCCAATCGTCTGCCGCATTAGCAAGAAAAAAACGTATTTTTTTTGTCTATTTAGTTGTTATGCACGTGACGATAAATTTATTTAATGTACCAGAAAAAGAAATCCCGTGATCGGCATTTAATAAATTAAATTCTAAAAATGAATCTTCAAAAATTCACCAAAAATCAGAAAATAGAGGTAAATATTCGAAAAATATTTCATTTTAAAGGAATTTTAGCGCTCTTTCTCGTGATATAAATTTTATATCCCTCGAATTATTATTTTAAATGCAAACTTAAAAAAAGTTACTAAAACAGCTTAAAAATTTAATTAAAAAAATCTAAGAAGAATTTTTCAAAAATCTCTCTTAGTGCACCCCTGCACCATAAGAAGAATCGACATGCAAAATTTCAGCCCCTTAGGTCCAGCGGTTTGGCCTGTGCGTTGTATGTCAGTCAGTGAGTCAGTTACGGAACTGTTTTATATATATAGACTAGCTGAAAACCCGCGCTTCGCTACGGAGTACATTCAAATTAAATACAACGGTCAATGTATGCAATTAATGCCAATATATATGTATATATATATATATATATATATATTTACAATAAATGCGACGATCAATGTATACAATTGATGTAAAATATATATATATATATATATATATATATATATATATATATATATATATATATATATATATATATATATATATATATATATATTTATTTATAAAAAAATCGTAAGGGATATTTATTTTTTTTGGATAATATCCAATCGTCTGCTGCATTAGAAAGAAAAAGAATATCATTTTTGTCTATTTAGTTTTTATGCACGTGACGATAAATTTATTTAAAGTACCAGAAAAAGAAATCACGTGATCAACATTTAATAAATTAAATTCTAAAAATTAATCTTTAAAAATTCACCAAAAATCAGAAAATCAAGGTAAAGGTTCGAAAAAGATTTCATTTTGAAGGAATTTTTATGATCTTTGTCGTGATATAAATTTTATAACCCTCAATGTATTATTTTAAATGCAAACGTAAAAAAAGTTAAAAAAACAGCTTAAAATTTAATTTAAAAAAATCTAAGAAGAATTTTTGAAAAATCTTTCTTAGTGCACCCCTACACTATTAGAAGAATCGCCATGCAAAATTTCAGCCCTTTAGGTCCAGCGGTTTGGTCTGTGCGTTGTATGTCAGTCAGTCAGTGAATGAATGAGTCAGTTACGGAACTGTTTTATATATATAGATTTTCAAACTGAATTTAAAATTGCATGGATTTATGGCACAGTCTGTGTTTATCTACACGGCAAACCGAGAACATGAGTTAAAAAGTGGTTCTCGTGAATTTTAGGAACAGTGTGTGATCATTTATATTCCCATATCGGCAAACGGAGTTAAAAATTGGCATCGCATGAATTTGGAGAACAGTCTGTGTTCATCTGCAGGGCAAATTGAGAAGATGAGTCCAAAAGTGGTTCTTGGGAATTTTTGAAACAATATGTAATCATTTATATGTCATATATTGTTGTCAACTGAGTTAAAAATTGGCATCGCATGAATTTGGAGAACAGTCTGTGTTCATCTGCAGGGCAAATTGAGAAGATGAGTCCAAAAGTGGTTCTTGGGAATTTTTGAAACAATATGTAATCATTTATATGTCATATATTGTTGTCAACTGAGTTAAAAATTGGCATCGCATGAATTTGGAGAACAGTCTGTGTTCATCTGCAGGGCAAATTGAGAAGATGAGTCCAAAAGTGGTTCTTGGGAATTTTTGAAACAATATGTAATCATTTATATGTCATATATTGTTGTCAACTGAGTTAAAAATTGGCATCGCATGAATTTTGGGGACAGCCTGTATTTACATATACTTACCGATCCCATTATCGAATTTCAGCACCATTTTACTGTAAAAAAATTGTCATAAATAAAAGATTTATCCTTCAGCCGACATATGACAATAATGTAATTTTAAATTAACTCGTTTGTCGTCGAGAAAAGTTATGGTTAATAGATGGTGAGACATAAAAAATGGCTGCAGTTCTGATTAGCTACCATGCTTAAAATTACTTTGTACTATAATCCTTCTACATTTAAACATAAACTGATTCAGGACACTTACATAGTGTAATCGAATCCACAGAAAACTGACAGTTTTTGAAAAGTTTCTGTTATCGGAGGTATTTATACTCAGTGTGTGCTTCTTATAAAACACTCCTCTTTGCTCCTAAATAGTATAATGAAACCGTGTCCTTTCCTAAAAAAAAACGAAGTCATTAGCACCAGTTTTCTTTAAATAAAATTTATCTGCCGTAAATAGAAAAATTCTTCTTTTACCCGACAGATGACAGCACTAAAATTTGAAATGAACCTATCTTTCAATGAGAAATTTAATGATAAATAGACTATGAAAAATAAGAAAAAAAGGCTGAAGCTCCTGTAAGCTACGTATCTTAATTTCTTCACTTTGTGCTCTAATCCTCCCTACCCTAAAACAGAAACAGATTAAAAACATTTAACTAGTGAAATGGTTTTGCGATAGCAAAATATAGATTTTGGTCAACAGTCCGTTATTAATAGCATTTGTTAGCTTCTTAAGTTTGCAAGTTTCTTGTAAATTTGCTTCTAATAAAGCATTTCTTTTTGTTAATAAATGCTGTTATGAAATTGCATTTTTATTTGAAAAAGGAACGATGTCATTTAGAAATAAATTTTTTAATTTGAGAATTAAAAAAAAATATTCTCTTAAATCTGCTGTAAACCCATGGAGAAAGATTTTACAACGATTGTCGATTTGAATTTAAAGTTTTTTTTTTTAAAATTGCACTCCATATTAGCGAAAGACATTTTTTTACCGGGAGAACTTTTCCAATAAAATAAATGCAAATAATATTTTTAAATTGAACTATTCAGGGAGAAAACGGAGGTCTACCGTGTTTCAAACGTACATCATTTCCTTTGGTCGACGAAATTTCTAAAATGAATACGATTAGTAAAATGAATATGATTAGTAAAATGAATACGATACCAGTAAAAAATTTCTTTACCTATTACGGAGTAGGATTTAAAAAAGAATCTTTTTTTAACCCAGGAGCCGTATAAGAAACTCGTGGAATTAAAATCAAAATCCGTGTTAATCCATTTACTTGTCCGTTTATCTGTATCTCTATGCTAGTACAGAAAAACAATAAAAAGAGGCTTGTTATCAAAAAGTGAAGAAATATCTCGTTTAGCCGATGTTATATCAGCTTGTGCGAGGTGTTTAGGCTTAAACACACCAGATAAAAGAAGTTTACTCGGATAGTTAAAGAACAGAAAGACAGAGGATATATTCGTGTCAGGGAAAAGATAATCCTTATCACGTAAGAATAGGTCATAGCTAAAAATTTAAACCCATATCACATAAAACTTGTTTTTGTGTAATTTCAAAATAGATGTTTTAAAGCGATAGTCATCTTTCCAAGAGCCGTCGCCAAATTTTCGAGGCTTGGCGAAAGAAGACTGGAAATTTTTTAAGGTGCTTTTTATGTTAAGAGCTTTGTGTTACGCCGAGATAACAGGTGGTTTCTATCTGTGCGGGAGTGTGTGCAAGTTTGGGCAAGAGTAGAAAGTGTGAGTTTGGGCAAGTGTTCCCTGAAAAATTCTGATAATAGAAAAACTAATCTGACAGAACAGAAACTGCGAACTTACAAAAAACAAAACAAAAACAAAAACAACAAAGAAACACACACACAAAACCTTTTGTTTTCTTTTTAGTTCTCTAAATCTCAGTATTGGCCCAATATTACCAATCTACATAATAGTAAAACTGTTCGAGCTTCAATGCCACAAAGCTGAAAACACGGCTTGATGTCAGGGAGCTGTATAATACTTAAATCGAGCGTTTTATTTCTCTGTTATTCATTGCAGTAAAAGAGCAAAATGCGGCTCAGTATTAGCTATCGTTATAATATTAAAGCTCTGAGTTACTTTGTATGTAACTCAATGGAGAAAAGCAGCAAATACGACTCAGCGCGTATTAACTACACAAATTACACTAAAACACCGAATTTGTTGGCATTTCTAGTGCAAAACCCTACAAACCCAGTTTAATGTTAGGGAGCTGTATAGTTCAAGAACCCCCAGTTTGTTTCTTCGTAATTCACTGCAATAAAACAGCACACATATGTGGGACCCAGAATGTGCATCGGGTCGTAGGATCGAACAACGCTATCCGTAGAGAAGGAGGGGCGAGGGAAGTTCCAACGTTACGAGATGCAGGGAGAGAATTCTGAGACGCTGTGCTGAACGGACGCTGCGGCACAGGCGGGAGTTGAATGTTGGAGAAAGTTTTCGGACGCGAGACGGAGCAGACGGCCCGAGCGAGCGGAAAAGTTTTTTAGGCTAGACGGGGCAGACGGCTCAACGAGCGGGAGAAGAGAATAGAGAGAGCTAAGCTACGGTCCGGTGGCAGGAGAGCTCCAATGTTATGAAGCGAAAAAGTAATATGTAATGATAGATTTGTTTGTAGTTGATATCAAGACGGATCCTAATTGTGTGTTAACTGTAAATATATAAATAAAGTAACAGAGGTAAATGTCGTGGAGTCCGTCGGATCACGTGACCATCACGTTTCCGGAGATCACTCATCCTGATAAAACATGGCCGACATTTTGGTCGAAAATCGGTGTATTTTTTTTTCTCATGAAAGTACATAAATGTTACATATTTGGAAAGAGCTTTGAAAACTGATAATTTTTTCTGCTTACAGTTATTCTGTTACTTTATAGTTTTACAGATATTTTAATTCTAAAAGCACTCCACCGCTGAGACGAAAGAATCAACTCACCCATCTCCAGTATGGTGCAGCCATCTGTCGGCAGCGACGGGAATGAAAAATGACGGGAATTTAATACATTTGTATGGCCCTGAAAAGGGCCTTTTTTCTGTTTGTGGGGCCCGAGCATAGCCGGGCGAAGCCCGGCTAGTTGTAAATAAACATTAAGTTTTGTTAACTGTGGTATATAGTTAATCGGCCATTCTCAACATCAACATTTAAAACAACGGAGGAAACCTGCACATATTAGCCGTTAATACGAGTATTTCATATATATAAGCCGATAAGATACAAAAATGCTATTAATTTTGTTTAAGAAATATTTCACGGAAAGATGAACCAAGAAACATTTTTAATTATGCAAATTGCCTCTTTTGTGCCTATCGAAATAAACAGCTGTCAGTTTTAGTGTCTATCACGTGTGCCCTCCTTCTATTCTTTCTGAAATAGAGGCACTGAATTCTGTTAAATATTAATCCTTTACAGAAACCAATACCCTAAGAAAATAATTTTGACTAGAAATTAGAAATTCCGTCATATATGTTTCTTAAAATTTATGTTCCGTTGTAAATTATACTTCTTGAAATGCATGTTGATTATTAACAGTTACCTTTCAAATATTTCTTCTGTATATTTCAAAAACTGAATAATATTTGAACGATTGCAGTAAATGTATAGATGTTTAGATAGATTATAGCAAACAACACCAGGTATAGTCTTCTGGAAATTTAATCTAGAATTTGGAAGTTTATACATAGCAGCTGCATTCTTATGAGTATTAAGAACCTGTTGATTTTTTTATTCCATTCGCAGACGTTCCTTGAAAGAGAAAACCGTTTCGATTAGAAGCTCATGTTTGTTGATCCCGATCGATTAACATTTGTGAAATATTGGCGACCGCCAACAATCCAATAGTGGCATGAATTGTCTTCACTGGTTTTGTGATCCAACAATATTATCAGTTTCTCATTATAATTATTTCCAAGAATTAGATTCTGTGAAAAGCCCGCATTTGCGAGCCTGGGGGATGAACATTTGAGAAATAGTGGCGACCAAAAATATGGTAAATTACCATCCGAATGTGTCACCATTTCAATAGTGGCCCAAACCGTCTTCAACATTGGTATGTGATCCAACAATATTATGAGTATCTCAATGCAGTTCTTGCGAAGAAAAATTCTCTGTCAAAAGTTGAGCCTAGGCTATAAACATTTGTAAAATATTGGCGACCAAAAATATGGTAAATTACCGTCCAAATGTGCCATCCTTTCAATAGTGGCACAAACCGTCTTCAACATTGGTGTGTGATCCAACAATATTATGAGTTTGTCATTACAGTTCATGCGAAGAAAAAGTCTCTGATGTCAAAAGCTCGTATTTGCTGAGTCTAGGCGATAAACATTTGTAAAATATTCGCGACCAAAAATATGGTAAATTACCATCCAAATGTGTCATCATTTCAATAGTGGCACAAACCGTCCTCAACATTGGTGTGTGATACAGCAATATTATGAGTTTCTCATTACAGTTCTTGCGAAGAAAATGTCTCTGTCAAAAGCTGAGCCTAGACGATAAACATTTGTAAAATATTGGCGATCAAAAATATGGTAAATTACCGTCCAAATGTGTCATTCTTTTAACAGGGGCACAAACCGTCATCAACATTGGTGTGTGATCCAACAATATTATCAGTTTGTCATTACAGTCTTTTCCAAGAAAAAGTTTCTATTAAAAGCCCGTATTTTCTGAGTTGAAACATTTGTGATATATTGGCGACCAAAAATACGGTAAATTACTGTCCAAATCTGTCAGCATTCCATCAGTGGCACAAACTGCCTCCAACAACATTAAAATGTGATTCAGCTAAAATGCATAACTGAATCAAACCTGATATTGATCCAATGCGAAGTTTGTTCCTGAGAGTCTTTCACAAAAAATACATATGGATTAGGAAAGAAACTGGTGTTTTGTTTATTGTGGAATTGTTTATGATCGCCTCGTAGAACGTTTCCATCTGCTTTTGTGAATTGTCTTCTGGGTAAATTAGTTTTTCCGACACCAGTGACATATTTTATTGCGTTATCCAGGACTTTTGTTTAACAACACTTTTGTATATTATTTCATTGGTGGATAGCCTGCGTTTGGAATAAATAACGCAATTGTTTAATTTCATAACAGCATTTCTGAACGAAAAGGAATGTTTTATTAGAAGCAAATTTACAAGAAACTTGCAAACTCACGAAGCTAACAAATGCTTTTAATAACGGACAGTTGACTAAAATCTATAGTTTGATATCCTAAACCATTTAGCTAAGTGTTCTTAATCGGTTTCTGTTTCAGGTAGGGAGTATTAGAACGCAAAGTGAAGAAATTACGATAAGTAGCTTACAGGAACTTCAGCCGTTTTTTCTTATTTTTCATAGTCTATTTATCATTAAATTTCTCATTGAAAGATAGGTTCATTTCAAATGTTAGTGCTGCCATCTGTCGGGTAAAATAATTTTTCTATTTACTGCAAATAAATTTTATTTAAAGTCTTCTGGGTAAATCAGTTTTTCCGACACCAGTGGCATATTTTATTGCGTCATCCAGGACTTTTGTTTAACAACACTTCTGTATATTATTTCATTGGCGGTCCGCCTGCATTTAAAATAAACAAGGCAGTTGTTTAAGTGCTGGCTCTTTAAGCCAGCAAAAGGTTTTCGCAGATTTGTTAAAAGCTACAAGGCATTTCAAGATTCTTTTATGCATTGTAAAATGTAGTGAAAGCATAAGAAAAGGCCTTTTACATAAGTTTAAAAGATTGTTAGAAAAGGGAAACGTACGCAATAAAAATATATTTATGGTAAAGAGGGGAAAACGTTGGAGAATAGCTCGGTGTCCTTTGACTCAGTAATCGATGAATTAGCCCCATAAGAAAGGCCCAGTAGTAAGCTAGAATCGCGGCTAGTTAAAAGACCCCCCATGATAAAAGAGTTGCGTTGGACGAGGGTCAGTCGAAAAAGCCCCTTTAGAATAAGGAATAAGAATTGAAAGGATTGTAGTGAAATTTACGCAACAATAGCAGTATTGTCGGATCATGGTCAGGAAAAGATGTTATAAAACTGACCAGGTGTTAGAAATAAAATATAAGAAAATGTAGAAAGGAGCAGGGGAAAAATGTGAAAGAATATGAAAATGTGAAATAGTATAGGTCCAATGAGAAGTGTGATTCTAATAAAAGAGAAATATTAGGGCCACTAGAAAAGGGTTTTAAGACGTAGGTGGAGTTTATATGGAGAAGAAAATACTGTGATTGGAAGGTGAAAACATGTATGCAAAAAGTTGAGATAAATATTAAGGGGTAGAAAGGATACACAGATATAGAGAGAAAGTTTTTCAGAGAGTTGAGATCAGACGAGATTCTTTCGCAGTGAGGAAAGGGCCTTCGGGCCCCGCTCTGGGGTGGGGTTCTCGAACCCCCCCTGCGAAAAAGATGGAACAATATTAATGTTCCCGTAGCAACGCCGATTTGGGGTAAGTCAGTCTTTACATTTCTGTTGCCTGTTGACAGTACTATTTTAAGATTTAAATTTAAATTAAAATCCCGTAAATGATACATACCTTGTTTTATCCGGTGAGGACCCAAATTGTTATTTGAAAGAACATTAATCATTTTAACACATTATTTTTTATCCATGTAGTTATAATTATTTTAATACTGTAATTTAACTGTTTATTTGTGTAATAAATTTTCGTTGGTAATTTTGTAAATATTGGTCCTCATCATTTATATAAAACATTTAAGTCGTGTCTAATCTTCCCTACAGTGTTTACACGCTGGGTAAATAATAAACGAACCTGTAATATTTTAACTTAAATATGTTAAAACCTATAATCGGTAAAACGCCCCAGCAAATGGTTGCCGTGACCATTCCATTTGATTTCTGTAATCACTTGGGTTTTAAAAAGAAAATTTTTTCCTATAAGGATATTAATTTTTATAGTGAATATCTGTAGAAAAAAAAATATAGACACAGTAAATATTCACCTCTTTTATTTTTCATTAGTTTAAATTAGGATTTTTTTTGACATGTTGTATACTATGATGATACAATTTTTTTTTTATTATTAATTGTTTTAATTCTTGATCAAATACAAGAATTTAAATTATTTTCTTAATGTGTTTAAAATTGTGAATACCTGTATTGGCATATCGTTATTATTATAAAATGTATGTGTTTTAATATTTCTTTCAAATTTATATATTATATATATATATCGAAAAAAAAAATTTTTATTATTATATGCACATTTCTGTCAGTAGAATATATGTATATCAATTATTTTTTTTTTTGATTAACATGCCTGACTCTTAGAGTCTAATGCCTGATTCTATAGGTAATTTATTGGAAAATTAGTAGAATTTAGCAATTTTATTTCAATTTGACATGTGTGTGACTTTAGTCCAGAATTTTATTTTTGTGTATCTTAAAATTTTTATTTTTATATTAGGCCGTACTTTTAAGAGCAATGATATAATTAGTATATTAATGATTAAGTGAATTTTTTTTCTTGATAGAAAATCATGTTTTAATGTGTTATAATTGTGTTTTCACATATACCGTTAATGGGTTTCCGATTTCGAAATTTCATTAGGGTTTTATGCATGTATATATTTTTTTTTTTCTTCTTTTCTATGTGTTTGCTATAAAATTTCTATTAAGATTTTAGGATTTATGTGTTCGTAGTTAGGATGTAATTAGAGTATGTTGATATCTTTATCTTCTGTGATTAAAATTTAAATTGTGCATGCTTATGGTACAAAAAATGGTTAAGGAGGATATTATTTTTTTTTTTAGACGTTTGAATTTCCTTTATTGTTTTAATGTATTTAGTGTATTATATCGACGCCCGTAGTCGCACTATTTAAATCCCAATTTAGGGAAAGGCGAAAAATAGTGCACGATTTGCACTAGCAAAAGGTTTTCGCAGATTTGTTAAAAGCTACAAGGCATTTCAAGATTCTTTTATGCATTGTAAAATGTAGTGAAAGCATAAGAAAAGGCCTTTTACATAAGTTTAAAAGATTGTTAGAAAAGGGAAACGTACGCAATAAAAATATATTTATGGTAAAGAGGGGAAAACGTTGGAGAATAGCTCGGTGTCCTTTGACTCAGTAATCGATGAATTAGCCCCATAAGAAAGGCCCAGTAGTAAGCTAGAATCGCGGCTAGTTAAAAGACCCCCCATGATAAAAGAGTTGCGTTGGACGAGGGTCAGTCGAAAAAGCCCCTTTAGAATAAGGAATAAGAATTGAAAGGATTGTAGTGAAATTTACGCAACAATAGCAGTATTGTCGGATCATGGTCAGGAAAAGATGTTATAAAACTGACCAGGTGTTAGAAATAAAATATAAGAAAATGTAGAAAGGAGCAGGGGAAAAATGTGAAAGAATATGAAAATGTGAAATAGTATAGGTCCAATGAGAAGTGTGATTCTAATAAAAGAGAAATATTAGGGCCACTAGAAAAGGGTTTTAAGACGTAGGTGGAGTTTATATGGAGAAGAAAATACTGTGATTGGAAGGTGAAAACATGTATGCAAAAAGTTGAGATAAATATTAAGGGGTAGAAAGGATACACAGATATAGAGAGAAAGTTTTTCAGAGAGTTGAGATCAGACGAGATTCTTTCGCAGTGAGGAAAGGGCCTTCGGGCCCCGCTCTGGGGTGGGGTTCTCGAACCCCCCCTGCGAAAAAGATGGAACAATATTAATGTTCCCGTAGCAACGCCGATTTGGGGTAAGTCAGTCTTTACATTTCTGTTGCCTGTTGACAGTACTATTTTAAGATTTAAATTTAAATTAAAATCCCGTAAATGATACATACCTTGTTTTATCCGGTGAGGACCCAAATTGTTATTTGAAAGAACATTAATCATTTTAACACATTATTTTTTATCCATGTAGTTATAATTATTTTAATACTGTAATTTAACTGTTTATTTGTGTAATAAATTTTCGTTGGTAATTTTGTAAATATTGGTCCTCATCATTTATATAAACATTTAAGTTGTGTCTAATCTTTTCTACAGTGTTTACATGCTGGGGTTAAAACGAACCTGGGTAAGTAAGTAATGGCTAATAACCAATTAGTAAGCAAAACCCATTTTTTCCACCCAGCATAAGGACAAAAACAGAGAAATATTGAGCTTCATGCTCTTGCAAATAAATGAACGAACTCTTGTTATTTCGTAGCGCATGCACAGCTTATCGGGAGAGGCTCTAAAAATAATCCGTTCGTCCCGAGTGCACAAACAAGGTCTCGCAAGGACGATAAAAAGAAATATGATCTTATCTATAACAGCGGTTGCCCAGCGAAAGGCAAGAAAAGATCATAGTCTCGCTAGAAATTATATATCATAGACAGGTCCAGATAAGGCTTTAGTTAGGTCGAATCTAAATTTGTTTTGAGCTCTTGTTACGGTCACTACAGCGCCGGTTCTTTGTGAGTTGTTGGTATAGTTAGCGGGAAAAATATGCCGTCGTCATTGAAAAAAAAATAGTCAAAGTGGGGCTCCACTTAGAACACTTTCCTGTATAAAAACACTATATCAGAGGATTATTAGATTTAGAGCAGGGGGTGGCGAAGATAAACAGTGTTAAGAGCGATTTGGGAATGTCTGCATACTTAGAAGAGCCAAAAATAGTTAACGCTATATTTGATATCAAAAGATATTTTAAGCGTTGTTTTTTCTAAGATTTTTATCAAATATATTATTCTAAAATTGTTGGCGCGATTAATATTCCTAAATTTTTTTAAAAGCTTTAATAATTATCTTTCTTTTAATTATTTTGCCAAATGATTCCAATTTGGCATATTTTGAGTTGTTGCAGTTCGTATACAGCCGTTCATTTAAAAGTTGATCTGTCAACACTGAGCGTTGTTTACTTTTCATCAGCTTGAATGTAGAATACGTAGCAATAGTTACCCAACAATAGTTCACGTAAGTTTGACCTTCAGCTTTAGTACATAAGTTGCACCAAAAATGGAGGTTATGCGCCGTGGCGTAACAAGAGGGAGGCAAGGAGGTCTATCATGCCCCGGGCGCCGCTCGCAGAGGGGCACCAAATGGTCACCAAGACAAACAAGATTTTCGAAAAAGGTATCCCAAAAGGGCGCCAGTTATACTCGCTACGTCACTGGTTATGCGACATGCCGCTCATTTTAATTTTGAGTACTTTGACTCTGAGTATTTCGAGTTTCCGAATTTTCAGCGGAAAGCTGCACAGAAAGCGATAAAGAGTAACAGTTTCCCTACCCCTTTTGTTAGAGTGTCTTGAAGAAGTTGTTGTTGTTGTTGTTCCTAATGCCACCTGGCCGGAAGTTCCATATTGGTTTCGGGCTGGGTAGTGCGGCCCGGTTTATAAAGCACCACAAGGGTTGGAGTCCGACTTGGCTAGGTGCCACCACAATTTTGACCGAGCACCCCCAGGGGTACCATCTGGGGGGGATCGTACCATTCCCACCCACTGACCTCATAGAGGGATTTTCCGGTCTACGGATTTAACATGCTCCTATCCGGCCTAGACATGAAGTTATTGAACGGCGCTTGTCGGGATTCGATCCGGGCACCCTCAGTAGCGAAAGCCTTCGAGGTACCGATAGCCTATCTCGGGCATGCGTCTTGCAGAAGTAGTCTGTTTGGAATTTGTCGTACTTGCAGTTTTCAAAATGGCCACAAGAATTGGAAAATGCATTAAACTGAGATGATAAGAAATGTTTTTCATTGAATTAAATGTCTCCCGTAAATCCTACTGCTCGTACAGATTTATGCACCACTAGGGTATTCAGAAACCTTGTGTCTGTCACACACACACACACACACACACACATATATATATATATATATATATATATATATATAAGACAAAGTTGAAAGTGAAAAACCAGTATGAGCACTAAAACTACTTGTAGCCAGGAACTAAAAACATGAAAAGATAAGTAATATATAGGTTTTAGACAGCATCTCTTCATCAGCGGTGCCGATACTGTCTAAAAACCAATGGATTGTTTCTGATAAGTATGATCTAAACAATAAACATACTTAGACACCGTACAATCTATAAGAAACGGAAGAATTGAATAAATAGTTACTTAATCAAAGAACTCCAAACCTGGCGCTGGACAAAGTGGAAGTTAAGAATAGGAAACCGCAAGAAGACTGACTTCACAAAACTTGCAACCATGGAGTAAATGGAAACACAGAAGCAGACTTACTATGGAGACTGTGTTATCTATATATATAAAACGCGTAGGTATGCGGCACAAAAATCGGCGATATTTCTACACTCCGAATGGCAACGGCTGCAACTACCAGATGTAAACATTAGCGGTTAACCGCGTGTGTGTAGTAGTTCGACGATAGCACGTAATTTGGTACAATTTAATTGCTGTATTTTACACGTGAATAATTTTAATTTATTCACGAGATAATTTATTCTTTTGTTCCATCAATTTTTCTAAATGTATGTAAGAGGACAAACTTTTGGCAAAATATGTTTAGACCTATCCAATCCAGTGTTTAATCATGGACAGTCGTATGTAGGTTTATCTAGAGTCCGTTCTTTTGATTCTGTCACTGTAGTATCTCCTATTTCTGAAATACTCAACTCTGTATATCAAGAAGTTTGAGGAATATCATAGTAAAATATTAATAATTGCATTATAATATCTTAATCATTATAATATCTTATCTGTCTACACATTTTTTAGTAGTACTTGCTGAATTTTTACTCCATTTTATAAGTGAAGAAATTTTCCCAACAATTTTGTATTTGGTATGATTAAGTGTAGATATCTGTATTGTGAACAATAGTACATATAGAGAGTGATGTAATCCACGCTATATTTTAGCACTTGCTGAATTTTTACTCCTCTTTTAGTGAAAAATTTTGTCTCAAACAATTTATTTGATGTAATGATAAAGTGTCGATATCTTAATTTTGAAAAATAGTACGTACAGAGAGGAATGTCATTTTTAAAATCATTGGTGTTGGGTTTCTCAGTCTTATCTTTAACTCTGTTCTGAAGTAATGGAAATTCGTATTTTTTTTAATCACGATGTTTTAGAATCAGCCTTATAGAGAATTTTGCAATGATTATAAATCTTTTGGCTGAGATTGCACTACATCTTAACAACGTATATTTATGATGACAGGCAATAGTAACATTCCTTACATACGTTTCTTTCAGTTGAGTTGTTTTGCAAAAGAAAATATAAAACAAAAAGCGACCATGCTGGTCGCGCAGCGGCTAGTATGACAAATATACATAAATTAAATTAGTTTTTTTTATTACTAAGAGTAATATATTATTATTTATTATTTAATATTATTTTTACTTAAGAATTTAATTATTATTAAATAATTTTAATTTTTAGTAGTTATTTTCAATAATTAATCTTATTAGTTTGTATTACTAATTATTTGCAACAGAACAAGCTATTCATTAAATCTAAAACATCCAATTATGTGCTTGGAAAAACTATCGGGGTATTAATTACGTTTTAGCACAACTAACAAGTCTAAAATATGCTTATTCCTATTGTGTATATATATATATATATATATATATATATATATATATATATACTACCGGCCTGTCCCGACTTTGTCCGGGTTGAACAAAATATTATACCAATAAATTTCCAGTTGATAGCCAATAAATTGTAAATCTTTTTTTACCTTAATAATAACCTAAATAATACCTTGAATTAATTTTATGTTAGTTAATAATTAAAATTAATTTTTTAAAAGAAAAAGGCTTGCCAGAGAACGGCTAGGTTCGAACCGCTAGCGTCAGAACAGAAGCCCACCGCGATAGCACCACGATAAGGCTCGTTGAAATCTTCGGAACAAAAAGCGGTAGAAGACAGTAGTGGAAACAATGGATATTGTTAGGATTAAGCCCCTAACTTTATTTCTACTGATCAGATATACATAATATATAGCCTATGTCCATCTGGAATAATGTACCTTTCAAACAGTGAAAGAATTTTTCAAATAGGTACAGTGGTTCTGAAGATTACCCTCCACGTACAAAATCGCTCTCTCTTCATATATATATATATATATATATATATATATATATATATATATATATATATATATATATACATATACAGGATGGTCCAAAATTATTGAGCGCATTTCATGTTTGAAAAGAAAAAAAGAACAAAACGAGTTACAAGGGATTTGGTTTCATGGAACCAAAAACGCACATTGCTTTTTCCTGTTCGGTAGCCATTTGCAGACTGACGCACTAAGTAAATTTTTCTTGCAAAATGATGTCACGCCATCTACCAGCTTATGTGGAAGTTATTTAATGTTTAAAATTTTGTTGTGTAAAACTGTTTTGAATTGTCTTTTTAAGAAAACAATAAACATGTACGTACCTCATTTTGTTCTTTTTTTTTTTTCAAACATGAAATGCGTTTAATAATTTTCGACCACTAGACCAGGTCTAGAACAGGTCCATATAGATGTGTGTGTGTGAGAGAGAGAGAGAGAGATCTGGGACGTACTCAAAAGCGAATCCAGACTACCTTATGCGAAGAATAAAGCAGTGCTCAAAAGAGGAGTATCACTACTTAATATTGGTATTTAGAAGAACTATATACAAAGATGAGGTTACAGTACATCATCACACGCCTGGCCGCGTCAGGCCTCCACAAATACAAAAGGGGTTCACTACGCAGCACATCTGCTGCTATAGACTTTGCGCCTGTTTACAAACAAACACTGCGACGTCGAACGCTGGTTGGCAAAACATCCGTTGACTTATCATGGCATTCTATGATCACGCTTACCACAAATTCGATATAAAGTTATAAAATTATGCGAATACTTTAGAAAAGTCTTGCAAACAAACTTACGTTCATAAAATAATCTTTGAAGAAGAAGATGGGGGTTTTGTTTGCCCTCTAGATCCCTTTTTATCAAAAAAAATGAAGACTGGATGGATGACATTCCCTATGGCCAGTTGTAAAGAAATCGGACATCAAACGATTTTTGCACTTTGCACCAAGAAAAAAATGTTAGATCCCTTTGTTTGTTGTAAGTTTGATTTGTATAATTTTATAAAGGGGCTTTTTTAAAAAGGGGAAAGTACAAAAGATTTGTGAAAATTTCAATATTAATATTTCCATGGTTTATCAAAAATTTATAAAAAATATTATCGAGAGATTATTTGTCAAGAATAAATTTTTATATCTTAAAAGAGGTTTTATATATTTGTTGTCTATGTATGCTATCATCAGGTACCATAGGTTTATATTCCTCTTCATTAATTAAAAAGAGCTTAATCTATATACAGTTTTTGTATTGTACCTAAATTAGGTTTGTATATTCTCTAAGTTAAAATTTTTGTAAATATAATTTAAATATATTTTGTTGTAAATATATTTTAATTAAGTAAAAAGAAAATGTTGCTATAAAAGCAATATTTAAGTGCTGAGATGTAGTTTGCACAGAATGCTGTCTGATATATGAAATACACAATCTTGGCAAAATGTTCCAGTCTGAAGAGTATATTTTTATTAATTAGGTTTTATTAACATATGCATCTTTTTCATCCTTCGGAAAACGATACATGTCAACATTATATCCTTTTGAAAGCCTGAATGTGCACCCATAAGCTACATAACTCACTAGCATAATGATAATTTAAATCAATAAGCGGTTTCAACGCTATGTAAATGTTTAAGTAGAGCTTTGCTAACATGTGCACGATGCAAAATGCCGAATGTTTTGCCTACCAGGGGCGGTGCTTAAGCGTGACGTCACTTCATGACGTTTCCAGCAGAAAGCCTATAAAGCTTTCTGCTGGAAACGTCTTGCCCCGTCCTGCTATCCTTATATTTTTTTTAACCTATAATAATTTTTAACTTTATTCAATTAATTTTTCTGTCACTTGAGCACTGAAAACAACTCGATTCTCGAGTATCACTGATACTGTTTATGAACTTCTTGTTCGAAGTGTCACTGGAGTTATTCCGTAACTCCACATCTTGAAGAATGTCATCTTGATAACTTTCTATCTTGAAACTGGAGATAAATCTAGCAAGACAAGGCACTCCAGTTGTACCCAAAATACACTCGGCTTGCCCCGTCGAGACTCTATATCTCTCTCTCCGCAGCGCGTCTGCTGCACGGCCAACGTCATGCCTGGTCGAGTGCCTGTCTCCGTCTAACTAGTTCATCCTTCTCACTCCTGGTGGCGCTGTTGTCGCATCACGTGCGTGGCAACACATAACTCCTAGCAGGCGCCATGGGTTCATACAATCCCATATATATACACAGTGGAATCTCGATCTATCGTTTTTCAAGGGACCGACTGAAATGAACGATAAATGCGGGAAAACGATAGATGCGGAAACATAACAAAGCAATATGATCGTTGGGACCGGATAAAATGAACGACACGTACGGAAAAACGATGGATCCGAAAACGATCGATCGAGATTCACCGTTTTTCCGTATGTGTCGTTCATTTTATCCAGTCCCAACGATCATATTTCTTTGTTATGTTTCCGCATCTATCGTTTTCCCGCATTTATCGTTCATTTCAGTCGGTCCCTTGAAAAACGATAGATCGAAATTCCACTGTATATATATATATATATATATATATATATATATATATGCAAGGGAATATCTTTGAGTGTTTATACTTGCAAATGTGGTCCAACGAGGGCGTTTTGCACGCATTTTGCCATGCTTGTACAGAATATGAAATTCCTTTAATAATTGTTTGCAGTGGTCACTTATGGCATGGACAATTAGTTATATATTTTGTAATGCGCTCTTGCATTACACACTCTCGCGGACTGAAATGAATTTTCTCTCTTGTATATCAGCTGCAGTTTCTTGACGCAGAGGCTATGAACTTGGACGAGCAACTTAGTTTATGTCGTAATTCGACTTCTTTACTTTTTTTAAAAAATTGCAGCAGCTGAATTTTTACCCCCTAAACCTACTTTCAAATTGTATGTCTTTGTAAAACAACGATGTGAAGACAAAGTTCAAAACATCTTCTGCGTAAAGTGTATTACGGAGGATATAAATCTTAAAACATATGAATCGTGCATTAATTTTATCTATATATATATATATAAAACAGTTCCGTAACTGACTGACTGACTGACTGACAGATAATGCACAGACCAAACCGCTGGACCTAAAGGGCTGAAATTTTGCATGGCGATTCTTCTTATAGTATAGGGTTGCACTAAGAAAGATTTTTGAATAATTCTTCTTAGATTTTTTTAAAAATTAAATTTTTAAGCTGTTTTTGTAACATTCTTTAAAGTTTGTATTTAAAATAATAATTATATGAGGGTTATAAAATTTACATCACGAGAAAGATCGTAAAAATTCCTTTAAAATGAAATCTTTTTCGAATCTTTATCTCCATTTTCTGATTTTTGGTGAATTTTTAAAGATTAATTTTTAGAATTTAATTTATTAAATGCTGATTACGTGGTTTCTTTACTTTTTGTGAAACTTTAAATTAATTTTGCGTCACGTGCATAACAACGAAATAAATTGACAAAATTTTTTTTCCTTTCGAATGCGGCAGACGATTGGACATTATCCAAAAAATCATTAAAATACAGTAAAATAAATGTTCCTCAAACTGTACTATATTAACTGTCCCATAATATTCTTTAGTATGTTCTTTTAGATTTAATTTGAATATTTTCTTCTACATTATTTTGTCTATAAAAAATATCCAATACGATTTTTTTATAAATATATTTTTTTGTTTTCTTTTGGCATTAATTGCATACATTGACCGTTGTATATAATTTGAATGTATTCCGTAGCGAAGCACGGGTATTCAGCTAGTTGTACATATAAGGAAACCAATGTAATTTTTTTATAGCTATTCTCGACTGTAAGACATTTAATTTGTTGTTGATTGCATAATAGGATATAAAATCAAATTTTTCAAACTACTAGGATATTGTAGAATTCAGCAGTGAATTCTAAAATAGCGGTGGTCATTATGCTTGGATCACGGAGGATAGAATATATAATGTAATGACACTAAATTATAATTGCATCATAACTCATTCTTGGTCCAGCTTCACCAAAGAAAATTTCCTGGAAATTTTCAGTTGTTGAATATGAAAATAACTGCTAAATTGATTGTGTGGTCATGTGCATGTTATGATTGGTGAAGCTGGCCCAAGAATGAGTTATGATGCAATTATAATTTAGTGTCATTACATTATATATTCCATCCTCCCTGATCCAAGCATAATGACCACCGCTATTTTAGAATTCACTTCTGAATTCTACAATATAGTATTCCTGCAGTGCGGAAAAAAAAGAGGTTTAATTGAAGGCGCTGTCTCCGATGCTCCTCTGTAAAATACAAATATTGACAAAATTGCATGAAACACACACCTCGTGAAAGGGGTGAAAAGAACGAAGAAAAAACAGATTGGCTTGATTTGGCTCGTAGATATGTCATGACATCCAGCGATAAGTTTAAAATTGACCCGCGAAGATGAAATCTGATTTTTCGACGAGAAACACGTGTGAAACGCTACTCTGGCCGTCACGTGCTTGCAGAGGTCTAAAATCTTCGCGATAAAGCTCCTCACACACGAGGGTGTCTTGACGAAGTGTCGTAGAAAATCGATAAACTTATTGATGTTTCATCATCTTCCCCGTTCGATACGCTATTCCAGACTCGGTCTGTTTTTCTGGGGGAAAATATTTGCTTTCCTCATTGATCTGCAGCGTCCCGTATAGAGTGGTTACATCATCGGAGCTTGATATTGGTATATTGGCGTATTCGTATAGAGTATCGGGTAATTTTCCATTTATCCATAAAAAAACTTTCTGGGAACTCCTGTTATTTTTGCATAGTTTTTTTTTTTTTTGAGCTGTCTCTAAGTGTAGTTATGATGTGAAATTTCTCTATAAAGTGTTGGCTTCACGTAAATTACAACCAGGGCCCGATTTAGAAAATTCTGGACTATAGGCAGAACTCGAGATGGGGGCCCCCTAACACTGATGTGGGCGTAAAATTTCCAAAATTGACACGCAAAAAAAGTAATCATGAATCATTGTGAAAGTACCATTTTACCAAGAATTGGCTATTTGAAAGCGTAGAAGCCTAGAACATTATCAAATGACAAAAAGCAATACAACATATTAACTTCATCATTAAAACACCAATACAATGCAACTAGAAAAACTTATTAATCCCTTATATACAATATAACATACCTATGATGAACTATACATATAACTATACATATGATAAACTAATGAATCAAATTTGAAAGGATATATAAAAAAAAATTGCTATTAAAAAAAGTAAAACAAAAAAATTGAATTGGGAATTTTTTTCTTTCTTTTCTTTTAAAATAAAAAGTTTTTTGGGGCCTCCAACATTCGGGGGCCCCTAGGCCCGGACCTACCGGGCCTAATGGAAAATCAGGGCCTGAACACTATTTCTCTATTTTAAATACTTAATTACTAGTTGGCCCGTGCGACTCTTTCGCATGCGATTAAAGTACCATAAATTTTATAGCGAGGTTGGTGGTTTGTAGCAGGATGAAAGAAGGACCGGTTCATTTGTAGAAATTGTTTATTTGTCAAATAACAATGGTGCCTAAGGATAATACAAAACCATTTACGAAACGCTTTTGGCCACAATATTGGAGGTGAAGCATAAGACAAAACAGGTGAACACGAGATATGTACGCGTCCAAACACCGTTGTAGACAATATTAAAAGTTAAATATGACACAAACTCTTGGAAAATGTGATATTTGCGTTACAAAACCTCTTTGTGCACACTATTTGATCGTGCCGTTTCGATGCATTCAGGGAAAGAACTTTTGGGCCAAAAGTCATCATTTCACTTCGATTTTTAAACAAACAATACAATGTGTCATTCCGAAATAACAATTCATCAGAAGCGGAGAACAAAGGGCTTGCTCACATAGGAGTTCAGTAGCGGAAGCGTTAAAGTATTGAAATATATTTAATCAATAACAAACTTCCAAACGGTTAGCAACGAAATTTTTAACGCCTATGATTGGCTTATTTCCGTCTCAGCGCCATCTTTCCTTTTACGCTTCCGCTACCGGACTAATGTGAAGAGGCCCTTAATGTGAACTTCCGCTAATGTGAGGAGGCCCTTAATCTTTGAAATGGTACCTCATTTATAGATTTTGGTTAAGTATGAAGGGAGAGAAAGGGATCGTCACAAAAAATCACCTTCTAGAAATAATATACATAGTTTTTCCATGCAAAAGAATAATGTGCACCTACGCGGATGTTGCCAATAAAGAAACTCCTTAAGGAAATCACAGAATGATAATAAAAGCAAACGATTTTTAAATTCAAAAGTTCAGTGCGTTTGATGATGGTAAAATAATTTTTAAAAAAATGCTGGCGCGTCTAGGGAAAGAACAATTGTTTATAATGTTTATACTTCGATTTTTAAACAAACAATAAGATATGTAATTCTAAATTAACAATTCGGATGAAGCGGAGATCGTAATCTTTAAAATGGTACCTCGTTTAACGATTTTGGTCAAATATGAAGGGAGAAAAAGGGGTGAAACCAAAAAAAACACCTTTCAGAAATAATATATATAGATAACACAACAGTTCATACTTTTCAGGTACCCAGTACCTCAATCTAAAAAAGAAGAAGAACAAATCGACCACACGAGTCCCTGACTCGGCTAACATCAACAACTGCCAATCATAGCAACTCTTCGCTACGGTTACCGCTAACTTGTAAAAGTTGCAGTTGCAGTCAAACAGAAAAAAAAACCGTGACTTCAGAAGTGTCCTATGGAGAATGAAAATGGTGTAGATTCTTAGCTACAACTAATTTGAATGAGAAAATTTTCATGGACAGTTTCTAATTTCATTGAATAGCATCTGGGTTGCATCTAGGACAACAAGCGAGTCTGTAACGTCCTCCTAGACAAAAAAGACTCAAAACCATACCTTGTTTTCGACTTAACGCCCTACTTCTCATGAAAATGGAAAAGTCTACCTGTATTTTATTTGCTTAGAGAGAAATGGTACAAGTGAAGGTCTTGAAAAAAAAAATCAATCAGCGCAAATAAACTTTTGAAAACGGCGGTATACCTGTATTTCGTGTAATGGATGGAAATTTTATGTCAAGCTCAAGGCATTTCTGTCGGAACCAGAAAAAGAAATTTGGAATTTGTTGTAACGTTTTTCGCAAAATCGAGACACTTCTGCATTGTATATTTTCGATATGCGGCTATCGTCTAATAGGCACTTAAACCGTTTTTAGGTAAGAGTAACAGTATTTAGGAGGGTAAAAAAATTATATGCTGCAAGGGTCCGATAAGCATAAATGCCACCTGCCCGTCGCTAATTTCGCGAGATATGGCTTAGGTTTACCAAGATTACTCAATCAAATTTTACCTTTCAATGGGCGCGCCCTTGTACAAAGTGCAACATTTTAATAATTTTGAATGGTTTGTTTTTTACATGTAAGAATTGAATCTTCTAAGCAGTTTTTATTTATAGCTACACCCTTTCTAACGCAGGTCTGATTTTCTGACCCTCGTATTCCTATTCATCCATTGTTAGTCGTGATTTGACCGTGGTAAGCCAGCGATTATACTGTATTGCAATACGTCAGAAGCAAGAGTCGAGGTAGTCGATCCAGTGCGCAGCTATTACACGGTATCCCGCATATCAAGAAGATTGACAATTTGATCGTTTTTTAGGTTTTCGGACATAATAGGAATCTATTCGCAAGTTGTCCTTATAGATCCAATAAACCGGACAGGTTTGAAATAAGGCGATTGTATCTGCATTCTTTGGCCTTTAATTATAAATATACGAGGGTCATTTTTTTAAGGGGACTCACGACCCTTAAGCAGAGGAAATAAGGCATATTTTCATACTTTTTGACTCTTTGTAACTATTTCAATTTACTCCCAATTTGTCCAAATTTTATGTATATGATAAACTGATATATTTCTTTTAATATACAATTTTTCAACTCTCAAAATAATTTTAAATAATTTTCTTTTAAATGCTTTAGATATACCTTGTTTTTAAGTATTTTTATTGTATACTGGCTTGCTCGCAGAACTATGAAACTAATCTTACACTCAAATGTATAATTCCTGTTTTATATTTAAAATAAATAATTCAAAATACAATTGAACATAAAACATTCAATATTAAAATATTTTCCAATTTTTTAAAACTGCTCAAAATATACTTAACATTTCCTTAATTTTTTGCCTTAATTTAACCATGAAAAAATAAAAAAATGTGCAGTGATTGCAATAATTCTAGTTCAGAAGCAATAAAATAACACGATTAATCAGTGATTAAAAATTTCATGGAATTATGTTTCATAGTTTTTGAGATATCAGTTGCGGAATGATGCAAAATTACATTTTGAGAAAAATGAGTTTAAAATTTTTCTTACCATAAACTTGATCAGTAATTAAATATTTAGAATATCAATATCTCCGGAACTAAGCGGAATATTTTCATGCGGTTTGCTTTATTTTGTTCAGAAAGAATCAGGCATTAACATATATTTTTTTTTCAAAAATTCGAATGTTTGAAAGATTTAAGGGTAGTGAGTCCCCTTAAATAAGAACCGTTTTGTAATGGAGTAAGAGAAACTTTAGTTATGAACGTAAATTGCATCACAAACTAAAATATGAACGTTTTTTCACTTTTCGACATAGTCACCATTAACATTTAAACATTTATCAAGTCGTGTCACAAGCTTTTGGATCCCCTCATCAAAGAACTCTCCGCCTGACCGTTAAACCAGTTAGTAACAGTTTCTTTCAACATGTCATCATTTTCCAAGCGCTTTCCACCAAGAAATTCCTTAAGAAATTCCTTAAGCGTCGTTCTGCTTCACGACAAAGCTCGGCTTCACGTTGCGGCAAGAACAAAGACGCAACTGGACAATTTTCATTGGGGATTACTGGATCATCCACCATACAGCCCTGACTTAGCGCCATCAGACTCTCATCTGTTTCCAAAACTTAAGGAATTTCCTGGTGGAAAGCGCTTGGAAAATGATGACATGTTGAAAGAAACTGTTACTAACTGGTTTAAGGCCGTCCTTACACGGAGCAACTCAAAAGAAACTGATAACTGACTCAAATCACAAACCAGTCCGTGATGAGTCGTAACCTATGTAATTGAATGGAGCCACGCACACGGTGCAACTGGTTACAAACCCGTCCGGATTTGAGTCAGTTATCAGTTTCTTTTGGGTTGCTCCGTGTGCAGACGGGCTAACAGTCAGGCGGAGAGTTCTTTGATGAGGGGAACCAAAAGCTTGTGACACGACTTGACAAATGTTTAAACGTTAATGGTGACTATGTTGAAAAGTGAAAAAACGTTCATATTTTAGTTTGTGATACAATTTACGTTCATAACTAAAGTTTCTCTTACTTCATTAGAAAACGGTTCTTACTTAAAAAAATGACCCTCGTATGTCAATATTATAAACATTTTATATCTTGTCGTAAAACGCAGAATTATTGTTTTCAATCAGAAAAAAAAGTTAATTACAAAAGGAATAATCAAGGTTGAAAGAGACGTTGCACTTTGTGCCACGCGCGCCTGCTGGTGTTCCGAAAATTGGCGCAACGTCTGAAGGGTTAAACACCAATACGTATGGCTGGCGTGTTCTAACTGTCTTGAAATTAAAACGTCTCTTTCCAAAAAATATTAAAAGATTTGTTCATTTCAGTACCTTTTACTAATTATATATATAATAGCCCTTGTCTCTGTATAACACTTCGGGCAGTACTCATCTTTCAATTGAAGCCCTCAGTAAACAAACAGCCGGTTAGGCTTAATTTCAATATCAGATGTGGATCAGAATTTTTTGTTACCTAAAAACTTATATCTTCTCCATCAAATCACGTTTGGTCAGCCTATTTTTCTATAAAACATTCAGAACTAAAAAAAAAAATTGGATGCTTTTAGCTGTATATTTAACAGTTTTTAAAAATCTGTTTACTTTTGCGATGAATTCTGAAAGTAAACAAACTTGAATGTGAATGAATCAAGTAGCTCAAGTATTCATATGGCGTAGTGAGCTGTAAAAAACTGGATGGCAGTCTACTACTCCAATCGCATGAAAAACTAAATAGATAAAAAATAATGAAAGGGTTTGCTTTTACAAGGTGTGGATTAAATGCAATATTGTTAGATAATTCGGGATATTTTTTAACTTTCATATACTTTTTCCATTATGACGTCATTATTAGTATTATGACGTCAAAATGACGGGTTGGATGGCAGTCTACTACTCCAATCGCTTGAAAAACTAAATAAATAAAAAATGATGAAAGGGTTTGCTTTTACAAGGTGATTAAATGCTATATTGTTAGATAATTCGGGATATTTTTTAACCTTCATATACTTTTTCCATTATGACTTCATTATCAGTATTATGACGTCAAAATGACTGGTTACCTTCTAGTGAAATTATAAATATGACACTAATTTATCGATCTCAAACAAGCGTTTGGCCATCAAAATTTTTTTTAATGGTTCTCCGTAATAGAGAAAGAAATTTCACACATTGGGGCATTTTTCGTATAAAAAACTGCAAATAATATTTAAAAATTCAAATTTTTCAGGGAAAAAGTCTGGTATAGTGTTTTTTAAACGCTCATCATTTGATGGACTAAATTAAAAAAATGTATCCTGTACAGAAAAGTTCAGACTATCTGAAAATACCATTTTTATTGGATTGTCAACATTTACGTAGCTGTCAATAGTAGACGAAATTTCTCCGTAGGTTAACATTGAGGTGAGCGAATCCAATAGGGTTAGTACACAGCAGCCTTAAAATCGTTTTAGGATAAAAGTAACTACTTTAAGGCGATTGAACACCATTAGATGCTTCAAATTAGGAGAGGGATAATAGCATTGAACCATCTGCCTGTTGGCCCTTCATTAAGATGTGGCTAAATTTTACCGAAAAGCTGTTCTATCAAACTGACGCTTCGGGCAGGTGTTTTCCTAATGTCTTGTAATCAAAGTGTCGTTTTTCTAAGAGTCATTTTCTAAGAGTAATGAGCAAAGGTTTGCTCATTTGAACACTAAGATGGTATTTTATGTAGGAACGTAATTACAGAACCTGGGGGTAAGAGTTGTACTAGGGATGCGATTTCAATATCGATGTTTTCCGATGTTCTAAACATCGATTTATTGAAGCCGATTTTTTTAAACATCGATGTTTTGTGCTCGATGTTTTATGGTGCATATACATTGGTGCAGAGTTCTCTGCCTGTGCCTTGGGGAATCCAGTGATTTATGTTCACTCTGTACTCTGTACTATGCGTGGATCGCCTCCTCTGGCGGTCCATCAAAGAAAGGGCGGGGGGTCAGCGGGTCAAATGGTGTCGAGCGGGGTCGGGGGAGACACCAGATCAAAGAGCGGGAATGGGGGTGGTTCTAAATACCGTGTCTAATGTTACCGTGACTAATGTGATGACAGGAGTCGGGGGTCTGCAGGCAGAGAACTTTGCACCAATCTATATGCGCTATTACGTTGTCTCGATGTTTGTTTATTTATTTATTTATTTATTATTATTATTATTTTTATGAAAAAGCACCATAATAAAACAAATTATCCACGTAGCATAATTTTCACACTCAGTAAATGTAAGTCTGAAAAAGGATCAAAGAGAAAAATTAAATCCCCCCACCCCCTACGACTTACCGAAGTAACATTAATGTTAGAGGTTACTAAACCAGTTTTCAAAAATGGATGTTCAAAAACATCGATGGCTTTTGGGCGATGTTTTATTAGCATCGATGTTTTAATATTGAATATCGATGTTTCAAAACATCGATGTTTTGTTGTCGATGTCGTATCACTAGGTTGTTACGCGAGATTTGAGCAAGAGAGCTGGTTATTTCTTCTCCGGGTAATTTTAGCTTAAGGATACAGCAAAACCTCGTTTATCCCGATCTCCGGATAAACCGGATCAGATTTGTAGACATTAGTTTTATTTAAGGTTCACATTAGAAAATAATTTTTAACTATGATAGCAAGAACGTAACTACAAGAACGCCAAATATTCGCTTTTTAGTTTGATGCAATGTACAGTTTCTGCATAGATTGTGCAATAAACTATAGTAATGAAATGCTTTTTGTTGAGTTTAGGAAAGCTTAACTAGACTTACCAATTCTTTGTTAAGAAATGACGTGAAAAGTTATTTTTTTCCATGTTTTTATTAACTCGCTTTCTTGTTTGTGTGTTTGTGTGTTTGTGTGTTTGTCCAGTACAAATCTTGCAATCGATTTTTAACTAACTTCCCGACTAGCTAGACATTTGAAACTTTTAGAATAGCCCAGAACGCGATGACAATGCATTCTTTTGATACTTTTAGCCATTTTTAAGCAGTATTGAATTCATTTTCAGTTAATTTTGTTTTGTAGACTGGTGCAGCCATCTATCCGCTGGGACGGGAGCGAAATGTCAAACGCAAGTTAACTTCCAATTAACTTCATTTTCTTTCAAGTTGATGGGATAATTCATCAAAAAATTTTTTAAAAGGATTTATTAATACACAGAATTGTGAAGTTTATATGATTCAACAGAAAATTTAAAAACATCTATATATACAAAAGAGCTTGTCTGTTTGTTTGTCCGCTATAGAATCATAGACTGTTTCACCCACCGGGACCAAATTCGGTACAGTTAATATTTAGAACCCGAGAAACTTAAATCAGGAAAAACGAAATTTGGGGCGCAATTAGTTTTTTTTAAAATTAATTTTTTAAGGTTTTTTTGTGCCTCTAAGAAATGCACGTACCCCCTGTGGATAGCTCTTGTCCCTAACCAGCTGCGTTCAGAGGGGCTGCGTTCAGAGTGGTTGGTTTGGGGGTGACGGGGGGGGGTCAAATTTCAATGCTCGGGAGGAAGAAGATTGGGAATGACCTTTGGCCCTGGCCAACACCGACTCAAACACAAAGCCTCGGCTCACAGTCCGTGATGTCACATACCCCGGTAATTCGAATCGTCCGGTTTCGGCTCATGAGCGTACATTTAAAATCCTGATATTAGCACTTTTTGCTACTTCAATCAATATTAATATATATATATATATATATATATATATATATATATATATATATATATATCTATATATATGTGATAATAATCACATTTGGGAAATTTAGATGCAGTCGGGCACGAGGAGTGAATCATCTAGTAAATCGCTGCGCACAAATTGGAGAGATGCAGTCGGGCGTAGTGTTGATCCAGGAAAGCACTTACTAAATTTTGTAGATAAACACATGGAGCCATAGAAGAGAATCACAGATTGCACGATATCCAGGATATCACCTTTATTTACTTCTGAAGCATCGCGAGGGTATTAGCGGCAGTGGCTACATGATTTGTCCGTCGCCTTTGCCAGGACGGGACGTAAAAACATACAGGAGCGGACCGCAGGTCCGACAGCAACAACAGTTAGAATCAAGAGCGAGCGGACAGCATGTCCGATAGCGACAAGAGTTAGCAACGAAGAGCGGGAAAAGTCTTGCGTTCATGCAATATTAAATGGGTGTTTTGCGATATTTTCGCCAGAGGGCCTAAACTACTAAATTTTTAATTGGGCGACCTAGATTCGTGGAGTTCACGTGTCCACTTAAGCTTCCCGGGGATTGATAAATTCCTCGCTTGCTAGAGCTGAGACCTATGGCCTGGGCATAGGATAAGTGGCCATAAGTTCTTGCAAAGTGGGTTTTTTTGACGTTATAGAGACATAAATTCAGAGTGTTTCGAGGGCTCTTCAAGAATTTTGACACTATACGGACATTCGGAATCTCATAAACTTCGAACACTCATATCTGGGGATGTTATTGAGTTCCGATACTTCACATGCCTGCTTAATGATCTGCAGGGCTGCGATAAATTATACTTACTTTACTTTTAGGTCGCAATTTTTGGAAAAGGGGTCGTGCTTTATTAAAAAGAGAATTTAGAATACGTTTTAAGTAAAGTAATTTAGGACGACGCGTTTTCTTGTTACACACACACACACACACACACACACACATATATATATATATATATATATGTGTGTGTGTGTGTGTTTGTTTGAGTCGGTGTTGCCCTAGCTCCCCAGATAAGCACAACTTTCCTGGCTCTGCTTTGTGAAATCTGCAGATGATTCGTTTTCATGCGGAAAGTGATGCAGACGATTTTTTTAACGGATTCTTAAACGGATGACGCTCTTAAAAAGTATAAAGGAATAAATGCATCTGGATGTTTATCTTTAATTAAAATAAAAGATAAAAACTAATAATGCCACCAAAGAAACGTGCTTCGTTTGGAAAGTCTTCTGATGCGAAAAGAAAACAAGCACAAAGAGTAGTCGAAACAAAAGAAGAAAGCAATCGAAGGCTTCAATATGCATGAAAAATTTAACATCTATATATCTACCCGGGCAACGCCGGGCAATAATGCTAGTGGTATATAAAAAGTTCTTTTTACCTTGTAATTATATATGTTTTGTCTTATAAACAATGCTATGTAATTTTGATACACAACATAGTTTTTATCGTAATAAATGATAAGTCTGCGTAGTTAAGGATTTTGTTTTGCTTATTACACATATTACCCGGATTATCTGGATTTTCGATTGTTCGGATTGCCCATGATTCCAGTTAGTCCGGATAAACGAGGTTTTACTGTATATACATTTTTGATTTTATTTTATTAGAAAGATGCGTACGATTAATAAATCTACGCAATGACATCAATACAGTCACCAGTTAAAAATAAACTGCAGTACTCTTAAAAGAGGACCTAGCAACAGAGCTCTACCATTATTTATAGACTGTTATCGGCTTTGCCCCTTTAGCGTAAAAAAATTGCGTGTTTACGATTTGTTGTAGGGAAAGGAAGATTTCTAGATTTCCACGCGATAAAATTATGTTACGAGCTGAGCAACAAAAGGTCACTGCTATGCCGTCGGAGATTTTTTCTAAGAGATTAGATTCAGCATGTGCACTGAAATTACCGGCTGTTTTCTTTTTCGCCTTGATACTCCTGTGGAGATAAAATTCCGTTATTCCATTTCTGTAAATACGGCTCCAGAGGGGAATAAACTTATCTCACCTGATTGCCTTTAATTCGATTTTTTCCCCTTTCGTTTAAAACACCGCTCGACTTCACAAGTTGTGGAGAGTTCAGCCAATGAGGTCCCTGGTTCGATTCCTATGGGATGACAGCTACTTATAGCCCACCGTGTCTACGCGGGGAACGGATTCTAAGGGCCCGTTCGCGTAGAATCCGTCAGCGTCAGCGTAACTCGCATTGAAATATATTCAACCAATAACAAACATCCAAACGATTAGCAACGAAAATGATAAGGTCTGTGATTGGTTTAAAATGTGTCAATACGAGTAACGTTGACGCTGACGGATTCTACGTGAAGAGGCCCTTAGGGCTTGTACACAGAATCCGTCAGCGTCAGCGTTAAAGATTCCGTTGGTGCTGATTGGTTAAATGGGTCAATGATTGGTATATGATTGGTTGATAAGTTTTACGTTGAGGCTGACGAATTCTACGTGAAGAGGCCCTTAGGGCTTGTTCACCGAATCCGTAAGCATCAGCGTTAAAGATTCCGTTGGCGTTTATTGGTTAAATGGGTCAATGATTGGTATATGATTGGTTAATAATTTTTACGTTGACGCTGACGGATTCTACGTGAACAGGCCCTTAGTGCTTGCTCACAGAATCCGTCAGCGTCAGCGTTAAAGATTCCGTTGGCGCTGATTGGTTAAATGGGCCAATGATTGGTATATGATTGGTTAATAATTTTTACGTTGACGCTGACGGATTCTACGTGAACAGCCCTTAGTGCTTGTTCACATCTCACTTAATCACTTAATCAAAATCATTTCCATAAAGTTCGAACGACCTTCTGTATTGCTTTCGTAATCTAAAAGTAATATATTACATTTTTTAGATATATAATGGTATACATTTCCACAAAAGGCTTCGCGCGACACAGAGTGAGTGCCGGCGTGCACCGGACGTTGTGCAGGCGAGGTCTAGGGGTATGATTCTCGCTTAGGGTGCGAGAGGTTCCGAGTTCATATCCCGGTCGAGTCCTAGGTCGATGTTTTAAAAATATTCGGGAAAAAATCTGGTGTAGCATGTTTTAAACGCTCCTAAATTCTTTTGGTTGACGAAATTTATAAAATGAATCCTGTTACAAGATCCAGAAAAGTTCAGGCTATCTGAAAATATCATTTTTATTGGATTATCAGCATTGATGTAGCTGTCAATAGTAGACACATTTTCTCCATAAGTTAACATTGAGGTGAGCGAATCCAATTGGTTTAGTACACATCAGCCTTAACTTCCAACATCTCACCACTGAAAGGGTTAGGAGAAATTTCCGTCCCTGGCACTGTAATTATAATTAAAAATTTTAACACACGTTACTATGAATATTATTATTTCCTTCCAAGATCTGCTTTCGACATTCATCATTTATCCTTCATCATTGGCCTAGTTCCTTCAAGCAGGCGTTTCAAGAACATTCGTGCCCTCTTGCATCATTTTCTGGTGTGTATTTCTCTTTACGCAACATGTTGATATCTTTATCTTTTGGAGTTCCTCCCTGCGGTTGTGTGATTTGTTTACTCTGTCAGAAAGAGAAAAGCAATGAACTGTCAGAAAATGATTCATTTAGCGATCTCACTCTCCAGTACGATGATTTGTGTTGACCTTATTAAACGACCTGTCAGATGAATGACTGTACTCGCGTTTCCTCACGCAAACACAGTCATACAGCAGACGAAAATTTTAAGGGTTACTAGTTTTAATTACTCTGAATTCTCCTATAATTCAAGACACGAAAATGACGGCGTTTTGTCACGATTTTTCAAAAAAAAATTTTTTTCTCTTGGATGAAGGTGTTATGTGTTTATCTCTCACATAGAATTATTGAATACCCATCGAAAAATTATGTCTATCTCTCAAAGAGCATCATTGATTGAAAAATTGTCAGTCTCTCACATAACATCATCGAATATCCATTGATAAATTGTGAGTGTCTGTCCCTCACGTAGCATCATTGAATATCCATTGATAAATTGTAAGTGTCTGTCCCTCAAGTAGCATCATCGAATATCCATTGTTTAATCGTGAGTGTCTGTCTCTCACATGGCATCATTGAATATCCATTTATAAATTGTTAGTGTCTCTTCCTCACATAGCATCATCGAATATCCATTGATAAATTGTAAGTGTCTGTCCCTCAAGTAGCATCATCGAATATCCATTGTTTAATCGTGAGTGTCTGTCTCTCACATGGCATCATTGAATATCCATTTATAAATTGTTAGTGTCTCTTCCTCACATAGCATCATCGAATATCCATTGATAAATTGTAAGTGTCTGTCCCTCAAGTAGCATCATCGAATATCCATTGATTAATTGTGAGTGTCTGTCTCTCACATGGCATCATTGAATATCCATTTAGAAATTGTTAGTGTCTCTTCCTCACATAGCATCATCGAATATCCATTGATAAATTGTGAGTGTCTGTCTCTCTCACACCGCATCATCGAATATCCTTTGATAAATTGTGAATGTTTGTCCCTCACATAGTATCATCGAATATCCATTGATAAATTGTAAGTGTCTGTCCCTCAAGTAGCATCATCGAATATCCATTGATAAATTGTAAGTGTCTGTCCCTCAAGTAGCATCATCGAATATCCATTGATTAATTGTTAGTGTCTCTTCCTCACATAGCATCATCGAATATCCATTGATAAATTGTGAGTGTGTGCCCCTCACATAGCATCATCGAATATCCATTGATAAATTGTGAGTGTCTGTCTCTCTCACACAGCATCATCGAATATCCTTTGATAAATTGTGAGTGTTTGTTCCTCACATAGCATCATCGAATATCCATTGATAAATTGTGAGTGTCTGTCTCTCACATAGCATCACTGAATATCCATTTATAAATTGTGAGTATCTGTCCCTCACGTAGCATCATTGAATATCTATTGATAAATTGTGAGTGTCTGTCTCTCACGTAGCATTATCGAATATCCGTTGATAAATTGTGAGTGTCTGTCCCTCACATAGCATCATCGAATATCCATCGAAAATTTGTGAGTATCTGGCTCCCACGTAGCATCATTGAATATCCATTGTATAGTGTAATATTTTAGTATGAAAGCTGCGTAAAATGCAGATGGCGTAACCCGTGATCCTCTCCTTACAAAGCAGAGTGATTGGCTGATGTGATAGTAATAAAAAAAAATAAATTTTAAAAAAACAGAGGAGTTAAAGTGGATAGTCAGAGAGAGAGGGTCTCTGGAAACCAATGCGATTGGAGGTCTGACGAGATAATATAGGCTTGCCTACCTCTGATGAATTGTTCTTTAATTAGAATCGTGAGTGTGTGATCGGATGTTGGCGAGATGCTTGTAGGCTCGTCCTCCTCTGGTGAATTAATTGTTCTTTTATTAGAATCGAGAGTGCGTGATCCGAGGTCTGGCGAGATGCTTGTAAGCTCGTCCACTTCTGGTGAATTAATTGTTCTTTTATTAGGATCCAGAGTTCGTGATCCGAGGTCTGGCGAGATGCTTGTAGGCTCGTCCACCTCTGGTGAATTAATTGTTCTTTAATTAGAATCGTGAGTGTGTGATCGGATGTTGGCGAGATGCTTGTAGGCTCGTCCACCTCTGGTGAATTAATTGTTCTTTTATTAGAATCGAGAGTGCGTAATCCGAGGTCTGGCAAGATGCTTGTAGGCTTGGCCACCTCTGGTGAATTAATTGTTCTTTTATTAGAATCGAGAGTGCGTGATCCGAGGTTTGGCGAGATGCTTGTAGGCTCGTCTACCTCCGGCTATTTGTTCTTTGATTTTATGTGTAAAACTGTTAAAAAAAATTTGTGATTGTGTTGTAAAGAGACGACTCAATTTCAATACCTCACGGTCCCTATACCATAAAATGAAGCTCTGTGCAGTGAGGCACGATACATTGATAATATCCATTCATGAATATTATATATATATATATTTTCTAGGCGATCATTGTTATAATCTATGTAACTTCAGCGCATCATGCAATATTTCACGTAGCGAGTTTGCCTATATCTGCATATTTGGAGGCGCCCGAAATATATATATATACAAAACTGGAAAATGTCCATGCTACCATGCAAATTTTCCTCATAAAATAACGGAATGGATAAAAAAAAGCACATAGAAGGGAATTAATAACTGAAACTCATTACGAATTGCTTACTGGTAATAATGCTAGAAATCCATTTCTGAAGATTTTCCTGCTTAACATATATGAATCACAAAATTTCTAAAAAAATTCATTTTATCAACCGACTCTTCAACCTTCAGTACATTTAACATACTATAAAATACTCCACATTAACGAAAAAAAGAATTTATCGATTATAGACTTAGCTAAGATTTGAATAACTGGGATTGTGCCTTGCAAAGAAAACCGGGGAATCATACCTGTACAACAGCGAACCACGATCTACTCTACAAATTTTCTTTTAGTACTTACTATACAGGAGAACATTTGGAATGCTGTAAAACAGCCCAGATAAAAGGAAAAAACCTGTATCACGGAATCGGAGGGATTTCGAACCGGGAAACTCTCGCAAATGAAGCAAGAATCAAACCCATAAACCACAGAACCACAGTCAAAGGATCAAGTTTTTTCCTCTACAAAAACGATGAACCCCAAAAATGGAGACAGATTCAGAGAAATTTACAACAACAGTTTGAACTTTACTCAGTGGTAATTACGCTGATAACCGAATTTACCGAAACGCACACGAATACATCTGAATCCTCAGTTTTTAACAGTCAATTATCAGCAGCCGATTCTTAAACAAACATCATATCTGGAACACAAAAAAACATCCTTTATAAAAAAAATAATTACACCAAACACACGACCGAAATTTGAACCCTCGATCTCTCGTGATCGAAAACAGAATATTACAATTAGACAACTGAGCAGCAGCAGTCGAAAAAACAGTTTTTTTCCTGTTTCAACAGGTAGATCAGAAAAACTAAACACATATAAAGGAAATTTAGAGATTCACAGATATCGAAAATGAAAATGATAGTCTAAATTTTGCTCACTGGTACGCTAGCGAAAGATACACTTGGCAGAATCGCAGACCAAAACCTATAACCTTTCCAGTTTTCTAAGTATTTCTCTTTCGACAACACAATGTTATACATCCAGCACATTTGGCATGCTGTAGAAAACTACACATTTCAACAAATTAATTAGACCGTGGGCTCGACCGTTATTTGAACCCGGAATCTCTCGCACCCGAAAAGACAGAATCATACCCGTAGACCACCGAGCCACATTGGAAGATAGATTTTATTTTTCTGTATAAAAAGAAACAGCTCCAAAATGAATCGCATACAAAGTGAATTAACACATTCATATATATCGAAATGAAAACTACAGTCTAAAAATTTGCACTTTCGTACTCTCGCGGAATATCCAATTTGTAGTATCAGATGCAGAAACCTACAACATTTCTAGTTTTCTACGAGTTTCTCTTTGGATAACACGATGTTGTAGTTCCAGCACATTTGGCATACTGTTGAAAACTACACATTTGAACTTAATAATTAGACCAGGAGCTCGTCCGGGATTTGAACCCGGGACCTCTCGCACCCGAAGCGAGAATCATGCCTCTGGACCACCGAGCCACATCGGAATAAAGATTTTTTGTCTGTATAAAAAGAAAGAGCTGCAAAAAGACTCGCATGTAAAGTGAATTAAGACATTCAGATATATCGAAATAAAAACTATAGTCTAAAATCTTGCACATACGTACTCTCGCGGAAGATCCAATTTGTACTATCGGATACAGAAACCTATATCCTTTCTAGTTTTCTAAGAGTTTCTGCTTGGACAACGCAATGTAATAGCTAGAGCACATTTAGCATACTGTAGAAAACAACACATTTGAACAAAAATATTAGACCGAGGGCTCGGCCGGGATTTGAAACCGGGACCTCACGCACACGATAATCAAACCCCTAGACCAGCAAGCCACATATGATGATTTTTTTTATCTCTGCATATAAAGAAAGATCTTCCAAATGAACCACATATAAAGGAAATTAACACATTCAGATATATCGAATATGGAATCTTTAAAAATTTTGCACTTTCGTTCACTCGCAGAAGATCCTTTTGTAGTATCGGATAAAGAAACCTATATCCTTTCTATTTTTTAAGAGTTTCTAATGGGACAACGCACTGTAATATCTTCAGCACATTCGGCATACTGTAGAAAACTACATATTTAAACAAAATAAATAGACCGAGGGCTCGGCTGGGAATTGAATCCGGGACCTGGTGCACCCGGAGCGAGAATCATAACCCTAGACCAACGAGCCAATTTAAAAGACCATTTTTTTCTGCAAAGAAAGGAATATCTCCAAAATGAACCAAATATAAAGGTAATTAAGGTATTCAGATATATTGAAAATGAAAACTATTGTCTAAAATGTTGCAATTTCGAACTCTCGTTGTAGATCCACTTTGTAGTATCGGATACAGAAACCAACAACCTTTCTTGTTTTCTAAGAGTTTCTATTTGGACAACGGAAATGTAATAAATACAGCACATATGGAATACTGAAGAAAACTACATATTTGAAAAAAATAATTAGTCAATGGGCTGGACCGGGATTTGAACCCAGGACTTCTCGCACCCAATGCGAGAATCATACCACTAGACCATCGAGCCACACAGGAAAAGAATTTTTTCTGCATAAAAAGGAAGATCTCCAAAATGAACCACATATAAAGGGAATTAAGATATTCAGATATATCTAAAATAAAAACTATTGTCCAAAAATTTTCCCTTTCGTACTCTCCCTGAAGATCCACTTTGTAGTATCCGATAAAGAAACCAGTGACATTTCATGTTTTATAAGACTTTAGCTTTGAACAACAGAATATAATAGCTCCAGCACATTTGGCGTACTGTAGAAAACAAAACATTTGAACAAAATAATTATACCGAGGGATCGGTCGTGATTTGAACCAGGGACCTCACGCATCCGCAGCGAGAATCATACCCCTAGACCACCGAGCCACTTTGATAGATAATTTTTTTCTGCATAAAAAGGAAGATCTTCAAAATGAACCACATATAAAAGGAATTAAGATATTCAGATATATCTAAAATAAAACTATTGTCTAAAATTTTTCACTTTCGTACTCTCGCTGAAGATCCACTTTGTAGTATCCGATACAGAAACCAGGAACATTACTAGTTTGCTCACAGTTTATGTTTACACAACAGAATGTTATAGCTCCAGCACATTTGGCTTACTTTAAAAACTAGACATTTGAACAAAATAATTATTCCATGGTCTCGACCGGGATTTGAACCCAGGACCTCTCGCACCCAAAGCGAGTATCATACCCCTAGATCACCGAGCCACGTTGGAAGAAAATTTTTTTTCTGCATAAAAAGAATGATCTCCAAAATGAACCTCATATTAAGGGAATCAAGACATTCAAATATATCGAATATGAAGAAAGATATATCGAACACTTTGTAGTATCCGATACAAAATCCAAGAACATTTCTTGTACACTAAGAGTTTCTCTTTGGACAACAGAATGTAATAGCTCCAACACAAGTGGCATAATGTTGAAGATTAAACATTTGAACAGAATGATTAGACCGAAGGATCGGACGGGAATTGAACCCGGGACCTTCCGCACTCGAAGAGAGAATCATACCCGTAGACCACCGAGCAACACAGTAAGATCATTTTTTTCTGCATAAAGAGGAAGATCTCCAAAATGAACCACATATAAAAGGAATCAAGACATTCAGATATATCGAATATGAAAATTATTGTCTATAATTTTGCACTTCCTTATTCTCGTTGAAGATCCACTTTGTAGTATCGGATACAGAAACCAATAACCTGTCTTGTTTTCTAAGAGTTTCTCTTTGAACAACGCAATGTAATAGCTCCAGCACATTAGCCATACTTACAAAACTTCACATTTGAACAAAATAATTAGTTCATGGACTCGTCCGGGATTTGAATCCGGGATCTCCGCACCCGAAGCGAGAATCGTACCCCTAGACCACCGCGCCACATTGGAAGGTCATTTTTTTCTCTGCATAAAAAAGAAGATCTTCAAAATGATCCACATATAAAAGGAATCAAGACATTCAGATATATAAAATATGAAATCTATAGTCCAAAATTTCGTACTCTTGTGAAAGATCCACTGTGTAGTATCGGATACAAAAACCTATAACCTTTCTAGTTTTCTAAGAGATTTTCTTTGGACAACACAATGTAATACCTAGAGCACATTTGGCATACTGTAGAAAACTAAACATTTGAACAAAATAATTTGACCCAGGGCTCGGCCGGGATTTGCATCCGGGACCTCTCGCACCCGAAGCGAGAATCATACCCCTAGACGACGAAGCTACATTGGAACTTTTTTTTCTGCATAAAAAGGAAGATCTCAAAAATGAACCACATATAAAAGGAATAAGGATATTAAGATATATCTAAAATGAAAACTATTGTCTAAACTTTTTCACTTTCGTACTCTCGCTGAAGATCCACTTTGTAGTATCCGATACAGAAACCAAGAACATTTCAAGTATTCTATGAGTTTCTGTTTCGACAACATAATGTTATAGCTCCAGCTCATTTGGCTTACTTGAAAAACTACACATTTGATCAAAATAATTAGTCCATGGGCTCGACCGGGATCTCTCGCACCCAAAGCGAGAATCATACTACTAGACTACCGAGCCACATAGGAAGATTATTTTTTCTGAATAAGAAGGATAATCTCCAACATGAACGTAACAGAAAGGAAATTAAGATATTCAGACAAATCTTTTTTTTAAAACCAATGCTAAAGCACTTGTAATCGAACATTCGCCCTTACTACGTAACAGTTTTACTGTTCATTTTATTGTAGGGGCACAATATAGGCGGGAAGCATAACCCCCTATGATTCCCTATGGCATAACCCCCTATGGCAATTTTCGTGGCGCAACGCCGGGATTCGATCTGAGCACCCTCAGCACCGCAAACAAGCGCACTGTACCAATGGGGCGCCACAAGCCCATTCAGATATATCTAAAAGGAAAACTATTGTTTAAAATTTTACACTTTCGTACTCTCGCTGAAGAACCACTTTGTAGTATCCGATACAGAAACCAATAACCTTTCTTGTTTTGGAGTTTCTCTATGGAAAACGCAATATAATAGCCCCAGCACATTTGGCATACTTTAAAAACTAAATTTTAAAGAAATTAGATATTCCATGGGCTCGACCGGGACTTAAACCCGGGACCTCTAGCACCCAAAGCGAGAATTATACCCCTAGACCACCGAGCCACATTTTCAGGTTCTTTTATTTCTGCATAGAAAGGAAGATATTCAAAATAATCCACATATAATGGGAAAATAGACATTACGATATTTCGAATATGAAATCTATACTCTGTGCAATATCGGATACAGAAAACTATATCCTTTCTAGTTTTATTTGAGTTTCTCTTTGGACAACAGAATGTAATAGCTCCAGCACGTTTGGCATAATGTGAAATAATAAACATATGAACAAAATAATTAGACCGAGGGCTCGACCGGGAATTGAACCGGGGAACTCTCGCACCCGAAAGGAGAATCATACCCGTAGACCACCGACCCACATAGGAAGATGATTATTTTTCTGCGTAAAAAGGAAGATCTCCAAAATAAACCACATATAAATGTAATAAAGACTTTCAGATATATCGAATATGAAAATTATTGTCTATAATTTTGCACTTTCGCATTCTCGTTGAAGATCCACTTTGTAGTTTCAGATTCAGAAACTAAAGACCTTTCTTGTTTTCTAAGAGTTTCTCTTTGAACAACGCAATGTAATAGCTCCAGCACATTTGGCATAGTTAAATAACTTCAGATTTAAACAAAATAATCCGATCATGGGCCCGGCCGGGATTTGAACCCGGGACCTCTCGTACCCTAAGCGAAAATCATACCCCTAGAACACCGAGCCACAGTGAAAAATTATTTTTTACTGCTTAAAAAGGAAGATCTTCAAAATGAACCACATATAATGGGAAACAAGACATTCAGTTATATCGAATATGAAAACTATAAACTAAAATTTTGGATTTCCTACTCTCCCGAAAGATCCACTATGTAGTATCGGTTACAGAAACGTATAATTTTTCTAGTATTCTAACAGTTTCAATTTGGACAACAGAATATTATACCTCCAGCACACTTGGCATACTTTAAAAACTAAATTTTAAAGAAAATAGTTATTACACGGGCTAGACTGGGATTTGAACCCGGGACATCTCGCACCCAAAGCGAGAATCATACCCCTAGACCACCGAGCCACATTGAAATATTATTTTTTTTTCTCCATAAATTCGATTATCTCCAAAATTTTTTCCATATATAAAGGGAATTAAGATATTGAGATATATCTAAAATGAAAACTATTGTCTAAAATTTTTCACTTTCGTACTCTCGCTGAAGATCCACTTTGTAGTATCCGATACAGAAACCAAGAACATTTCATGTTTTCTAAGAGTTTCTCTTTGGTCAACAGAATGTAATAGCTAAAGCATGTCTGGCATGATGTGAAATACTAAACATATGAATAAAATAATTAGACCGAGGGCTCGACCGGGAATTTTACCGGGGAACTCTCGCACCCGAAACGAGAATCATACCCGTTGACCACCGAGCCCCATAGGAAGATGATTTTTATTTCTGCATAAAAAGGAAGATCCCCAAAATAAACCACTTGTAAAAGAAATCAAGACATTCAGATATATCGAATATGAATATTATTGTCTATAATTTTGCACTTTCGTAATCTCGTTGAAGATCCATTTTGTAGTTTCGGATTCAGAACCTAAAACCCTTTCTTGTTTTCTAAGAGTTTCTCTTTGAACAACGCAATGTAATAGCTCCAATACATTTGGCATAGTTACATAACTTCACATTTGAACAAAATAATCCGATCATGGGCTCGGCCGGGATTTGAATCCGGGACCTCTCGTACCCTAAGCGAAAATCATACCCCTAGACCAAAGAGCCACATTGGAAGGTTAATGTGTTTCTGCATAGAAAGGAAGATCTTCGAAATGATCCACATATAATTGGAATATAGACATTAAGATATTTCGAATATGAAATCTATACTCCAAAAGTTTTCATTTTCGTACTCTCGCGGAAGATCCACTGTGAAATATCGGATAGAGAAAACTATATCCTTTCTAGTTTTTTTCTCCTTAAAAAGGAAGATCTTCAAAATGAACCACATATAATGGAAAACAAGACATTCAGATATATCGAATATGAAAACTGTAGACTAAAATTTTCGATTCCCTAATCTCCCAGAAGATCCAATATGTAGTATCGGTTACAGACACGTATATTTTTCATGAATTCTAAATGTTTCTATTTGGACAACAGATTGTTATAGCTCCAGCACACTTGGCATACTTTAAAAACTAAATTTTATAGAAAATAGATATTCCATAACCTCGACCGGGATTTGAACCCGGGACCTCCCGCACCCAAAGATAGAATCATACCCCTAGACCACCGAGCAACATTGGAATATTATTTTTTTTTCTGCATAAATTCGATTTTCTCGAAAATTTTTTTAAATATATAAAAGGAATTAAGATATTCAGATATATCTAAAATGAAAACTATTGTCTATAATTTTTCACTTTCGTACTCTCGCTGAAGATCCACTTTGTAGTATCCGATACAGAAACCAAGAACATTTCATGTGTTCTAAGAGTTTCTCTTTGGACAACAGAATGTAATAGCTCCAGCACGTCTGGCATGATGTGAAATACTAAACATATGAATAAAATAATTATACTGAGGGCTCGACCGGGAATGTTACCGGGGAACTCTCGCACCCGAAACGAGAATCATACCCGTAGACCACCGAGCCACATAGTAAGTTGAATATTTTTCTGCATAAAAAGGAAGATCTCCAAACTAAACCACATATAAAAGAAATCAAGACATTCAGATATATCGAATATGAATATTATTGTCTATAATTTTGCACTTTCGAAATCTCGTTGAAGATCCACTTTGTAGTTTCAGATTCAGAAACTAAAACCTTTTCTTGTTTTCTAAAAATTTCTCTTTGAACAACGCAATGTAATAGCTCTAGCACATTTGGCATATATACATAACTTCACGTTTGAACAAAATAATCCGATCATGAGCTCGGCCGGGATTTGAAAACGGGACCTCTCGCACCCTAAGCGAAAATCATACCCCTAGACCACCTAGCCACATTATAAGGTTAATCTTTTTCTGCATACAAAGGAAGATCTTCAAAATGATTCACATATAATTGGAATATAGACATTAAGATATTTCGAATATGAAATCTATACTCCAAAATTTTTCATTTTCGTACTCTCGCGGAAGATCCACTGTGTAATATCGGAAACAGAAAACTATATCCTTTCCAGTTTTATTTGAGTTTCTCTTTGGACAACGGAATGCAATAGCTAGAGCATATTTGACATACTGTAGAAAACTAATCATTTGAACAAAATAATTAGTCCGAGGGATCGGCCGGGATTTGAACCCGGGACCTCTCGCACCCGAAACGAGAAGCATACCCCTAGACCACCGAGTCACAATGAAAAATTATTTTTTACTGCTTAAAAAGGAAGATCTTCAAAATGAACCACTTATAATGGGAAACAAGACATTCAGATATATCGAATATGAAAACTATGGACAAAAATTTTGGATTTCCTACTCTCCCAGAAGATCCACTATGTAGTATCGGTTACAGAAACGTATAATTTTTCTAGTATTCTAAATGTTTCTATTTGGACAACAGATTGTTATAGCTCCAGCACACTTGGCATACTTAAAAAACTAAACTTTAAAGAAAATAGATATTCTATGGGCTCGATCGGGATTTGAACCCGGGACCTCTCGCACCCAAAGCGAGAATCATACCCCTAGACCACCGAGCCACATAGAAATATTATTTTTTTTTTCTGCATAAATTCGATTATCTCCAAAATTTTTTCCATATATAAAAGAAATTAAGATATTGAGATATATCTAAAATGAAAACTATTGTCTAAAATTTTTCACTTTCGTACTCTCGCTGAAGATCCACTTTGTAGTATCCGATAAAGAAACCAAGAACATTTCATGTTTTCTAAGAGTGTCTCTTTGGACAACAGAATGTAATAGCTCCAGCACGTCTGGCATGATGTGAAATACTAAACATATGAATAAAATAATTAGACTGAGGGCTCGACCGGGAATTTATCCGGGGAACTCTCGCACCCGAAACGAGAATCATACCCGTTGACCACCGAGCCACATAGAAAGATGATTATTTTTTCTGCATAAAAAGGAAGATCTGCAAAATAAACCACATATAAAAGAAATCAAGACATTCAGATATATCGAATATGAATATTATTGTCTATAATTTTGCACTTTCGTAATCTCGTTGAAGATCCACTTTGTAGTTTCGGATTCAGAAACTAAAACCCTTTCTTGTTTTCTAAGAGTTTCTCTTTGAACAACGCAATGTAATAGCTCCAGCACATTTGGCATAGTTACATAACTTTACGTTTGAACAAAATAATCCGATCATGGGCTCGGCCGGGATTTGAACCCGGGACATCTCGTACCCTAAGCGAAAATCATACCCCTAGACCACCGAGCCACATTGGAACGTTAATTTTTTTCTGCATAGAAAGGAAGATCTACAAAAAAATCCACACATAATTGGAATATAGACATTAAGATATTTCGAATATGAAATCTATACTCTAAAATTTTTCACTTTCGTACTTCCGCGGAAGATCCACTGCGAAATATCGGATACAGAAAACTATATCCTTTCTAGTTATATTGGAGTTTCTCTTTGGACAACGCAATGTAATAGCTAGAGCACATTTGGCATACTGTAGAAAACTAATCATTTGAACAAAATAATTATACCGAGGGCTCGGCCGGGATTTGAACCGGGGACCTCTCGCACCCGAAGCGAGAATCATACCCCTAGACCACCGAGCCATATTGAATGATCATTTTTTCTCCTTAAAAAGTAAGATCTTCAAAATGAACCACATATAATGGGTAACAAGACAGTCAGATATATCGAATATGAAAACTATAGACTAAAATTTTGGATTTCCTACTCTCCCAGAAGATCCACTATGTAGTATCGGTTACAGAAACGTATAATTTTTCTAGTATTCTAAATGTTTCTATTTGGACAACAGATTGTTATAGCTCCAGCACACTTGGCATACTTAAAAAACTTAATTTTAAAGAAAATAGATATTCCATGGGCTCGACCGGGATTTGAACCCGGGACCTCTCGCACCCAAAGCGAGAATCATACCCCTAGACCACCGAGCCACATTGGAATATTATTTTTTTTTCTGCATAAATTCGATTATCTCGAAAATTTTTTCCATATATAAAAGAAATTAAGATATTGAGATATATCTAAAATGAAAACTATTGTCTAAAATTTTTCACTTTCGTATTCTCGCTGAAGATCCACTTTGGTAGTATCCGATAAGAAACCAAGAACATTTCATGTTTTCTAAG